>OV049866.1:23645724-24245724 GCA_920104075.1 Melanargia galathea
TCAGCTTAGATAATATGAATACTCTAATGGCTAATCATGCTTTAATTTTTAACAAACTCAATACAATCATAGAAAATCAAAAAAAAATTGCCCTTAAGGTGGCTTCCTTGTCTGTACAATTGGATGAAACAAGCACTTCAATCACTCAGCACTGTGCAGAGCCAGTAAATGTTACTATGCTGAAAGATTTGAGCGCGGAAGAAAGAGAAAGCTTTTATATAAAACTTATAGAAAACCAGGAAGAATTTGAAATGTTTGAGATCGGCTTAGCTGATAAATTAAAAAAAAATAAACTTTTCAAGACGTTGTCAATGTTGTGCTCTTCTTCATCGGGCGGTGGTACCACAAGCGCATACAAATTACTGGATTTCATTTTCACCAGAGATTTTCTTTGTCAGTGTTCATGGTCTGGCGGCAGTAAAGGAGAAACTTCTAAAATTCCTGTCAAAAACTTCAAAAATTTCAGGAAATTTTTCTTTGAATTGGTTCATTCCTGGGATCCGAACTTCACGGATGATGATGCAGTTAAATTTTTAAAGCTTGTCCTAAGGAATGCAAGCAAACGCAAAGCCATGAAAGGGTTAAGAAAATCAACAAAACGAACCCGCAAAAGTAACAATGTTGAAAACACTGGAAATCATTCAAGCAGCGACATAGACTTATGTTAATACACATACCGTACAAACACACGCAATGCACAAACCACACGCACACGCACAAACACCACACGTACACACACACCACACGTACACACACACACGGCCACACATACACAGACCACACGTACACACAAACACACACCACACTTACACACACACACACACATGTACAAACACACACACCACACGTACACACACACACACAATTTTTTATTTTTAGTTAATTCCCAGTTGTCACCGTATTCATTGTCCCCAGGGATGACAGTGCCGTAGATGACAACTGGGAATAACCGATTTTTTTTGAGATTTCTATATTTTTTAGAAGTTTTAGAACTATAGACAGTACAGTACAGTATATTAGAATATAATTCATATAGGTATTTATAAGTTTGTGGACTTTTTAATAACTCCTTTATAAATATTAATTAAGTCACCAGTTAGCATTAGGTGCTGAATGCCATAAAGAAAACGTGGTTGAGTGTTTGAGGTTTATTATTGTTGCAGAAATAATTTCTGCAATAATTTCTCTGAAGGAGAGTTTTTTATTTTCAGTCTGTGTCTGTCAAATCAAATCAAAATTCATTTATTCAAAGTAGGTACAATTGTACACTTTTTGAATGTCAATTTATGAACAGGCAAAGGTGATAATTACTAACGGAAACTTAAAACTAAAGCTACGAGGGTTCCAAACGCGCCCTGGTCTGAGAAGAGCCCACAACAAACTCAGCCGGGTTTTTTTTTTATTATCACCATCTTACAATATGGTATAGCCATAAAAATGATTTGAACTGTTGGCTTTTAGAGCAATCTATGTCCATGGATTTTTGTCATTAAAAAAAATCTTTTAAGCTATAGTAAGATTATTCAATTAATAATTAATGATGATGATGATGATGACAGAATTACCAACAAATGATTTTCCAACTTTCCGCAGCCTAGTAGCCTAGTAGTAGTAGTGTAAATGCGAATTGAGGCGACAGTGTTAAAATTTAAGGCGACAAATACTCGTAACTGTTTAATATTTTCTATTATAAGTTTTTCCTTTACAAAACAATGGTTTTTTATTCAGTGAATCATTTTTAGTTTGTACCATAAACCTTTTTGCTCATGTAGGTACCGGGGAGTTCCTCAGTTCTGACCAGTCACTTTCCATCATATCTATTAGATTCTTAATGATATCTGTGTAAGATAGGGCAATACTGAAAAAGAATGGAAATAAAAGCCACAAAGTGATCATAAATGCAGTTTTTATTATTAATTAATTCTTAAAGTACCTACCTACCTATCTTTGATTATACACATGCTACCTATAAAGTATGTAATAATGGAATGAAGTAGTGACACTCTTTATGAGGAATACAAACCAATTTACATTTGATTTCATTGGGGTTTAGGACAATCGAAGTAGTATCGTTAAAACATAAACTCTTAGATTTATATATATCTAGGCGAGACGATTTAATTGGATAGTCAAAAACATCTTCTTTATTATTTAACCGATTACCTTTTAGGGTTATAACATTTAATTCTTCATGAATGGAATTGATTTCAGTAATGTCATTATGGACTGTTAATAAATATCTGTCTTTAGTTTTTGAAGAAAATCTAAAATCTTGAAAATTTAGTATACATATATTTTTTTTACTCTTGGATACAAAGGGATACGTATTATTCTTTTTCTCCTTTAGGTACGTATCCATTCTATTTCTTTCATGTTCAATTAGCCTCTTGGCCACTTGCGGCAGTGGATTTTTACCAACCCTGAGCATTTGTTTGATCATATGTAATTTGTTTTCAAATGGATATGCGTTAAAAGTATTTAGAACTCCATACATATTAACTTCAGCAGTAATGTGCAGCAAATTGTGGACATTACTTGTTACATATGCTGCTCCGTAGAAATCTTTGTAATGTTCGACGAAATGCTTCAAAAGTTGTTCTGCCAATGGTAACAAATCATGGTAAGCTTCACTGGAACAAATGGTTACTCCGCAGTAGAGCATCAAAAAGTGTGAAAATGCATTTGATCTCAATACATCAGGCAGAATAATGATGCTAAGATAGTAAAAAAAAGATCTGAATTCCGATGCTTTCCAATACGCTACGAAATCAAGGTTTCGCACTGAACGATGAACTTCAGAAGGTAATTCACATTTACTCAAAAAATTAGTTACTGTTTCAGTATCACTGGCACGCCATTTTGTGAGATATTTTCCGAAATTTCCGTCACGCCAACCTATAAGTAATCTTTTCATGACCCCTAAATCAATCAGGTGCAGTGAGTCACCAACCGGAAAATTCATTACCATATCAATTGGTAGTCTTAGTAATGGTGAGTCAGTTTTATGGTGCGCACCATAAACCTTGTTCCGGAACCCATCATTAGTTCTTTCAGCACACCTGGCGTTGGGAAATACAACTGTATGCGAAGTATGTGAATACTCTCCGACTGTTACACATTTTAGGCAACCATTTTTCCCATTGAAGTTACAGACACCTGAAATAAGTTATATTAGGTAATTTTATTTAATAAAGAAAGTGTGTGATAGTTTAGGGCAATGTGTGTAGGTAGGTATATGAAGAGAAAAGATGTGAAAACTTGCGATACCTACTAAGTACCTATGTATACGAGTAGATCTACTTAATATGTATCTTTAAATTTTACCTTTTATATAAGCTCTGGCAGGTGAGTCACAAATAAAACATCGTATCTTAATTGTGAATCTTCTTCCAGAATCCGGAAGATAAATACCATATTTAAGCAATTTTTCCATTTCAATAATAAAATCTTCCAAATAAGCGTCTATTCTTTTCGGTTTGCCTATTCCAAAATAAATACCAATGACAAACGGTCTGAAAAAAGGATTCTCAAAAACATTGCAAAGTATAGGCCAAAACTCTTTTTTAGAACTCTTAAAGATTGGCAAACCGTCAATATTTATATTTAAAGAAATTGTATCTGGAGCCTCTTTCCAACAAAGCAATATTTCGTTCAAAGGAATTAATATTCCATTATGCCAGTATTCGCCTTCTGCGATTTTTTTTAAGGAAATTTCTCTGGGAGTTTTTAAAATAGTTCTAGGATCATTAGGTAGTGAATTGGGAATAAATTCATTAATTATTCCTGAAAGGTCTCTCAGAGCAGTCTGTGCAATGTTTTTTTCAATAGCCCACGTTCTTATGTTTTCACGAAATTTTACTCTTAATTCATATTCACTGTCATTGTCACTTGCGTCTAAACTTCTAGATTCTTCTTCTAGAGAAACTTCTAGAGATCTATCATCACATTCTTGTCCATTATTACTGCATCCAAATACGGAACCCTCTTCTTCTATAATTTGCACTCTTTCATGGCTCACTAAACTTGCGGGTGTGTCTTGATTCCCTTTAAAAAATTTTAAGTATTCTGTGTTAATTTTTCGGCGTATTCCACCACTTCTTTTTCTTTTTTTCCACATTTTCTAAAACAACGTATAAAATTATGTATTTTAACACTGACACTAACACAGGCGAGGCGCTGAAAAAGAACTTTTAATGATCTTATATAACTGCATTAGCTGATTAAACTCCTACGGAAGTACAATTATTCAGCCCAAGTAAGGACAAAGGGTTACAAGTGAACAGTTTTATACCAATTTGCTGTAATTTAACACCATATACGTTCACTCAAAGTCATCATGTGGGCTAGATAAGTGCAGTTATAAGAGTGCGTTATAACAGCTGACTAAAACTGAAAGTTCGACTATATGCAGCACACAGCGTTAATTAAATTCACAGAATAATTGATAGCATTATAATAACTCACCTATGCTCTGTTAAAATGCAAACATTTGAAGGATACACTTGTGACCTCTTATTCAGAAAATAACGTAGTTTGGGTCCATAAAAATGCTTTATTGTAGCTGACAGTACTAAAAATTGCTAAAAGCTGAATAACATGACCTGCGCACCTGACAGTAACGCTCGCAACATTACAGCGGCGTTTTCGTGGTGCTTAATAAAGTCAATGTACAGAAGAAAGCGTAATATTAAGCTATTACAGTAACGGTGGACTCTAATAAGTCTTCATAAATGCTTAAATTACCGATGTGGACCTCATGTGACATCTTTTAATGCAGTTTTGTGTTACTTGGGTGCCGTCCAGGCCATGGGTGTTGCCAAGCGGGAGCAGATAGGGAAATCTGCCCCCCCTAGAGATTTGATAAAATTATGAATTTTATCAAATCTCTAGGGGGGCAGATGTCTATCTGCTCCCGCTTGGCACTTGCTACATGAGGCAGTTGATTTTTATAACAATAAGTTTTGATTTTTTTATCTCTTTTGTGAGAATTGTTTTATCTCTGGTAACATTACGAAACGTCAGATTTCCACCGAATTAAAAATCAGAGTATAGCCAAATGCAAACAAAGTCCTAAATTCACTCACTTTACTTATATTTATTTATACTATTTATTTATTTATTTAATTAATAACTATTTTCACGTCTTCCAAATAAAAGCTGTGATAGCCTAGTGGTTAGGGCAACCGACTTCTAATCGGAGGTCGTGGGTTCGATCCCGGGGCACGCACCTCTAACTTTTCGGAGTTATGTGCGTTTTAAAAGTATTTAAATATCACTTGCTTTATCGGTGAAGGACAACATCGTGAGGAAACCTGCATGCCTGAGAGTTCTCTCCATAACGTTCTCAAAGGTGTGTGAAGTCTGCCAATCCGCTTGGCCAGCGTGGTAGACTATGGCCAAAACCCTTCTCACTCTGAGAGGAGACCCGTGCTCTGTAGTGAGCCGGTAATGGGTTGATCATGATGATGATGATGATGATGATTTTCACGTCAATTCAAGAACTTGTAATACTTGCTTTACACCTTCATAACCTCTCGACTGGACCTAAAATTCATTTTTCTTTCCATCCTCCGTATATATTATTAATCTAGTCCCCCCCTTTGCCCATCAGCTGGTGACGCTCTTGGTCCAGGCGGTAACGGAAGGTATGATTTATAAGAAATTCTCGTAGCAAACATACGAGTTTATTAGGCACCCCCAAACGCCCAACGCACACATAATTTCATACATAACATAAAAAACCATGATAACATTGTAGGATCAGGGATCTTTTTTTCTGAGTGAAAGAAACAACCTTTAGGATCTCTTTGAATAGGTGTATGCGAAACGCTCTCGAAAACGAAGATAGGTGATAGTACTGATAAGTACTGATCTTCTTCTTCGTTTCACTCTTAACAGAGCGGTCGTGGTCATCCAGAAGTGACGTCTTTAAGGGCAGATTTATGCGCCACACGAGTGTTCGCCACTTCTCCCTGCTGGCCGACAGCCTGGTGCAATCGTGCAAGGAACCGCCCACAGCTGATTTGATTTGGTCGGTCCATCGCATAGGCGACCTTCCTCGCCCTCTGGTGCCCTCTATTTTGCCCTGTACGACAAGTCGCTCTATGGAGTCATTCTCACGTTGGGAGACGTGTCCAAAGATTACTGATAAGATATTATTAAAAAAAATGTGAAAAAAGTCGTTTTTACAAAAAATGCATTTTTTGTGCAATTCCCATTTTTGGGGAATAAAAAAAATATTGCCTGTATTTTTTAAAAGTTAAAAGTAATCCAAATAAAATCAGCTGACGCTGGAGGACAGCGAACTTTGCGTTACCTTGACCTCGCGCAGTCACGTTGTTGCGCGTGATACCTACGCTATAAGGTTATTGCGGTTATACTGGATTGTGTTTAGGTAGTCTAATAATAGCGACAAGTTTTCGGAAGCGGTCTCCTTATACCCTGTATAACTCATTTTTACCATTTTGTGGATTGGGTCCTTTCTGCTAAACTACATCCACGGTTGAACTACGTCAGACTCTAGGAAAAAGTGTTATTTTTGTTTAAAGTAGGACAACTGATAGTAGCAGACTTCTCTTTCTTTCTTATGCTTAAAATCGGTACGAGTGAGTGAGTCAAAGAGATGTTTGATTTCGTCTAAAATATTTCGGTTCCATAGATACTTGTTCCTAGAATTGACCTAACACAGTTTTTGGTATGTTTTTGTATCAAATTAAAGTTTTAATGAAAATTATTGGTTAATTTCGGATTTATGCAACTGTATGCATCATGCAGAGGCGCCATTTAACGAGAGACGAAATGTTAAGGGCAGTAATAGGTATATGCTCCAATCTGGGGCTACTCAACGACGTATTGCCGAGGCGATTAGAACAAGACAAAACGTGATATCAAGGTTGTGGTCACGTTTTCGCACCACTGGTGAAGTGGCTGAAACGCACCCAGGCGGGAAGCGCATAGACACCCAAAGACAGGGCCGATTTTTGCAAATGACCGCGAAAAGAACTAAATGCTACAGCCATGCAATTGGTTCAAAGGCTCCAGTGAGAGCACCATTTGCTTGTCAGTGACCAAACTGTGAGGAGAAGACTGCACGAGGCTAACCTTCACGCTCGCAGGTCGCTTCGTACTCCAGTACTACGAAGAGGAAATCGTGGACGAAGATTACAGTGGGCTCGCGAACATTTGCTCTGGGAAGATAACCAGTGGTCTGTAGTGCTGTTTACCGATGAGTTCCAACTCAACCTATATATGTATATACATACTATATACCAATAATCTATCCTCATCGACTGCAAATGGGCCAAGTTTTTACGCTCATGTACGACAACGCATGTCCGCACACTGCGCGAGTGGTGACCGGCTGGCTACAGGAGCAAGATGTGTCGGTCTTAGACTGGCCCGCTCAATCACCAGACCTAAACCCCATAGAGCACGCGTGGGACATGCTCCAAAGAAGGACTTTGAGGAATTTCCCTCCAAATATTGCGACTGAAGAGCAACTTTTTTTACATCTTAGCAAGACCTGGGACAATATCCCACAGCAAGATTTTGATAATTTGATTCAAAGCATGAAAAACCATTGTACCGTGGTTAACATCGTGGGTGGTTTTACTGACTACTAATTTTAAATAATTTTTCGCGTAACTGTAAAAAACCTGATAATTTCGCTAAAATTTTATATTTTCTAAAAATCTTTAAGTTTACCATCATTTCACTTTTTGTCTTTATTTCAATAAAAATTTATTTACTTACGCAAAAAAAAAACTAATTTTGTTTTATTCTAAAGGATAGTCTGATAAATAGGCTTTACAAAAATATATACATATTGTATGTTAGTTATAACAAATTTTGAATAAATTGAGAAAATCAGAATATCCCTAAACAGTGTTGATGTGTGTATTTAGATGAACAGAGAGACAGACTGGACGAAACTAAGTATAAGGTTGTTCTTGTTAATAAAGAACCAAAAATACTGTAAAGTTGTTAAGTAATAATAAGTAATGAATATAAAATACACAGTAATTTGTGACATGACAATAAGAAAATGTTTAACCATATTATGGTCTAAGATCCCGCAGTCCCGCTATACAATGACCTTCACCGAGATGTTTATTTGATGAAACTTATTTTATATGTCAATAAATATATTGCATATGGGTTGCCTAACAAATTTCAGTCCAGGATATGATTAATTAATAATTAAAAAAAATTTTTTTTAAACATTTCACTGGTTTGATTATTAGAAAAATTCTATATCAATCGAAAGTATGAAGCCCATAGAATATGCAAACGTTAGGTTTCCTATTCTTTTCCGGTCACAACTCTCGGGTAGCCACTTCGATCAAAAATTATTTTTTGATCGAAGGGTAGCCAGGTATAAACAGGTAAATCGATACTAGCATTTTGCACCGGTCTGATTATTGAATTAAAATTAAATGAATATAAAGATTATTTCATTATGAATTTGTCTAATAATCAAACCAGTGAAATGTAAATTTTTTTTTTAAATTATTAATTAATTATATCCCGGACTGAAATTTTTTAGGCAACCCATATGCAATATATTTATTGACATATTAAATTAAATTTAAAATACGTTTCATCAAATAAACATCTTGGTGAAGGTCGTTGTATGGCGGGATTCTATACTATTATATTTGCCATAATTTCTATTTAAATGTTATGTAAAGTTTTTGATAAAACATTGCTTATTAAATAAAAATTTCATTATTATTATTGTCTAAACAAAGGTTTAACCACTTACCTATTAGAATCTTCATCGTACAGCCATATAACTGACGCTGCACTGGTATCTACTGCAGAAAAATACAGTAACAAATTCAATATATATACCAAGTTTGTTTGCAAATGAGAAAACTAAAATGAAGACTCAGACAAAAGAAAATAAAGGCGATAGCGAAAAACGGCAAGCGGTAATTAAATTATTCGCATAGGTATTATTGATAACTGTGTTTATTTATTCATACGAATATATTTCACGTCTTTGTTTATGTATTTCATGTCTTTGTTTAATCTATACATATAATAAAATCGTAGACTTGCCGTATCTGTACATTAAAGATTTTTACAAAATAATAACTGGGAGATGTTAGGGATAAGTAATAGAACGTAAAAAAGCTATTTTTGAAATTTTTGTCTGTTTGTCTGTTTGTCTGTATGTTTGTGCGCGCATCACGCAAAAACTACTACATGGATTGAAATGAAAATTGGTATGATTTAAGTTCATACTACGGAGTAATATATAGGATACTTTTTATCCCGAAATTCAGCACGGTTCCCTTGGGAGAGGGGATGAAAGTTAAAATGTGTACTTAGCTGTAATTCATTAACGCGTGGTCCGATTTCATTCATTCTTTTTCTGTTAGAAAGGGGATATTTTAAAAATTACCGGCTAATCTCTGAAAGGCTGGATCGATTTTGATGGAACTTTCACTGGGGGATGTTTACATTTCGATCTACCTAAACATCCGCCAGTGAACTTTTAACAGTTTTTAGCAAGTTATGAGCTCAAAGGAGCTTAGGAAAAACTAAATGATTCCCACGGGATTTTTAAAAACCAATATACACGCGAACGAAGTGGCGGGTATATAATAATCATACTCTATTAGCTAAAACTTAGTATTTGATTTGGTACGATTCTCTCCGCTCGTGTACTCGAGTGATCGCTGCTGGGTGTTTGATGAGCCAGGAGCGCGGCGACGTATGAGGCGAGGGGTACCGTCCATGATTCCAAGTTGTCCGTATCTACTCCTTGTCGTGACAAATGGGCACCCGTCAGTCGTCCAGTTCTTGGGTCGCCTCGCCGCGGGCCGGTGACGTTGCGGAGCACTCCACCACAGTTGTCTGGATGAATGTTTTCAATAAGTCTACCCATTGAGCTGATGAACGTCCCTGGCACTTTGAGTTGGTCCCTGGTTTTTATTCCTTTCCACCTTGCCCTGTACCACCAAACGCTAAATCAACACTTCATTGATGGAGAAATCGTAATGACACAAACGATGAGAGTCTTTCTTTTATCTGAGGTTCTTTCAAGATGAAGTTATTGGATCGCCTCGCCATAGAAGATATCTTTAAAAGGCACCGCGTACATACACGTAGAGAAAGATTGGAAAAGTAGAAGTCGAACCTTATAGTTGTTTTTGAAATCCTCCTGTCCTTCCAGATATTATTGTGCTTCTACATCGCAGACCTAACCTACCTCTAACCCCTAAGCTACCCCTAACTTTACCCTACCCCTAACCGAACCCTAGATGGGGAGAGTTTCGGCATTATACAGCCTCCAATTTACAGCCCTCTGGTATCAGAGATGGTAGAACCAAGATATCAGTAGCCATCACCTTGCGATTATTTTATTATTTTTCTATATTTTTTTATATGTATTTTATTAACTACAAGTTAGCCCTTGACTGCAATCTCACCTAATGGTAATAATTGACGATACAGTCTAAGGTGGAAGCGGGCTAACTTGGAAGAGGTATGCTAACCCCTGATCGGTTTCTACACGGCATCGTACCGACACGCTAAATCGCTTGGCGGCACGGCATCGCCGGAAGGGTGGTAACCAGCCACGGCCAAGCCTCCACCTGGGGCCTATTTAATAAACGTTACAAATTGTAAAATACAATTACAGGTAACAGGCTACAATTCTACAAGTTTCTGTTTCATAAAAATTATGTTTTACAAATTTGTCATGGTGGAAAATTTACAAATTTGTAAAATTTATCTACAATTTTGTAGATTTCTGTTTAATAAACATTTTCACTTGACAGGTGAATATTTACATATTTGTAGGAAAAAGTGCTTTATTGAACACATAATTGTAGTTACAAGTTTACATATTTTGTAAATTGTAATACATTTCTGACAGGTAGTCTCACCCTGTGTCCAAAAATCTTACAATTTGTAAAAATTAAGAAACGTTTTGAATTTCAATTTGAATTAATAAAAAATGGTTCTAACACCGAGCAGTGAAAGTAGTGATGATGAATATTGGATTGTACAGCAACGGCCCCGCAGAATTTTTCGTAAAATATTAAATTTTAGTCTTAATGTGACCAACTTTTCTTTCAATGAAAAATTTCGGCTAAGCAAGACTACCGTCGAATATTTGATAAATAGAATAGGACGTTATCTTGAACACGATACGGTCAGGAAATGCAGCCCTTACGCTCACTGAACAAATTTTGTGTGCATTACATTGCATAAGACGTGTTTCTGAATTAGTGGTTAGTAAATTATTCGTAAATTTTATTTACGTCAATAGTAAGCTACCACTACATATTTGTAAATTACAATATAGTCATAAAACTCTACAGGCGTTTTTAGGGTTCCGTAGTAAACAAGGAACCCTTATAGTTTCGCCATGTCCGTCCGTCTGTCTGTCCGTCCGTCCTCGGTTAATCTCAGAGACTATTAGTGCTAGAAATCTGTAATTTGGCATGGGTATAAATATTAATCACGCCGACAAAGTGGTGAAATAAAATTTTGATAAATATTTTTTTTTAGGGTAGCTCCCGTACATGTAAAGTGGGGATGATAATTTTTTTTCTCGTCTACCCCATAGTGTGGGGTATCGTTGAATAGGTCTTTTAAAAATACTGTGGGTATGGGAACATCATTTTTCGATTTCTAGACCGGTTTGTAAAATATGATGTTTTAAAGTGTAAATTTTTATTAGAGTCAAGTGTCCCCCCCCTCTATCAGCCAAATGGCAGTATATAGGAACTTGAAAAAATTCACAGCAGTAGTATATATAATCAATTTTAAAGGAAAACTATCATGGCTAAGTAGGGTTCACAGGTTAAGGAGTTATATCTGTTTTTCGAGGATTGTGACTACGGAACCCTACACTGCGCGTGGCCCGCCACGCACTTGGCCGGTTATTTACATAAGTGCCTAAACTTTTATTAAACAGCCTTTAAAAGTATGACAAATTGTAAGTTATTTAATTGTAACTTTCTTACATAGGTATGACGTAAATGTTTGTAAGTTATTTATTGAAGATTGTTAATTTGTGGTGCTGGCGAAGGATGCTGCGCATACCGTGGACGGCCAAGAGAACCAATGTCTCGATCCTGCAACAACTTCAAATAAAAACGAGACTGTCAAGTATGTGCTACCAGCGTATTCTTCGCTACTTCGGTCACATAGCGCGAAGGCAGCCCGACAGCCTGGATAAGCTAATGGTGCTTGGCAAAGTGGAGGGGAAACGACCACGTGGCCGCTCCCCCACACGTTGGTCGGACCAAGTTACCAACCTCACTGGCCTCCAAGTGACCACAGCCCTGAGAAAAGCCGAGGACAGGACGGATTGGAGAAAACTTATAAAGACAGTGACCCAGACCATGGACTAGAGTGGACACGACCTTCAGCAATGAAGTTAACGACCGAGAAGAAGTTAATTTACGATGGAAGTTTTAAGAACTTTCAGTTTTTAAGTAAATGGAGCAATGAAAATGGACATAAAATTAACAATACTTTCTCTAATATTTGCAAATTTTTGCATTTTTGGCCGTATCATGTTCAAGGTCATGTCCTATTCTTTTTATCAATTTAAGAGGAAATGTGGTCGAAGAGACTTTTGAAAATTAGGTATTTGAAAAAACTATCGTTGTCGCGTTCGACCGTCCCGCGCCTCAAATTCGTGCAATAAGGACAACTGTAAATCCGACTCAATAGCCGTAAGTAAAAGTCATAATTCGAGGTTTGGCTCTCTAGTATTTCCTATTCCAATATTGGACCAATTTAAAAGATATTTCGTAAACTGAATATAAAGGACATATACTGTTAAAAGCGATCTTAAATAGGCAATTTTGAGCATTTTGTAGCGGTTCTAGTGCTTATAAAAATAATGTATGTTCAAAAAGGAAAACATAGGGACATAGAAGAGGCTAATATTTATTGTATTGTAAAAAAATATTGCTTTAGGATCATAAACCAGGGAGAAAACACGCGAGAACGTTTGTATGGAGAAAAGAGCAACCGCGTTTCTTCTTAATATTCGACGGTAGCCTTGCTTGCCAGAAATTTTTCATTGCAAGAGAAGTCGGTCACATTAATAGTAAAATTTACTCTTTTACGAAAAGCTTTCCTAGGTTGTTGCTGTAGAATCCAATATTCATCATCACAGATACTTTTACTGCTCGATGTTAGAACCATTTTTTAGTAATTCAAATTGTAAGGTTTTGGACACAGGGTGAGACTGCCTGTCAGAATTGTGTTACAATTTACAAAATAATTATGTAAACTTGTAATTACAATGATGTGTTCAATAAAGCAAATTTTCCTACAAATCTATCTTCTTCTATCTTATCTTATCTTATATCTTATCTATCTATCTATCTATCTATAATATAATAAGACTGTAACAGATCCAATTCTGTACATTGAAGATATTTTGAAAATTTTTATTGGAGGGCACTATATAATCGATACTGAAGCCAAAACTGCAATTTTTTTCATTTTTGTCTGTCTGTCTGTCTGTCTGTCTGTCTGTATCTTGGCCGCGCATCACGCCGAAACTACTGAACGGATTCGAATGAAACTTGGTACGATTTGAGTTTATACTCCGAGGTAGGACATAGGATACTTTTTATCCCGAAATTCAGCACAGTTCCCTTGGGAGAGGGCATGATAGTTAAAACGTGTATTTAGCTGTAATTCATTAACGCGTTGTTCGATTTCACTCATTCTTTTTTTGTTAGAAAGGTAGTACTTTATATATTGTCCCGTAAATATTTCAAGGTCATAGGTGTTTTAGTTCAGAAATGACAGACATTACAACTCTCAGTATTGGGTTCAAATAACTTGGGACCCGGATCTTTGAACGTACGGCTTATTTTTAAGCTGGTGTACGTTTAAATTTACGTTTGTCGGTCTATCTATTTGTTCCAACTAATCTCCGAAACGGCTGAATCGATTTTAATGGAACTTTCAATGGCAGATAGGTGATGTTATAAGGAGTAACTTAGGCTACATTTAGTTTAGGTACATAAATTAATTATGAGATCCGATCTGATCCTATATAGGTAAAACCTATAAACACGCGAACGAAGTCGCGGGGGTCAGCTAGTAATATAATAAAACTGTAACAGATCCAATTCTGTACATTGAAGATATTTTGAAATTTTTTATTGGAGGGCACTCTATAATCAATACTGAAGCCAAAACTGCAATTTTTATCAGTTTTGTCTGTCTGTCTGTGTGTCTGTCTTTCTGTCTGTCTGTCTGTCTGTCTGTATCTTGGCCACGCATCACGCTGAAACTACTGAATGGATTCGAATGAAACTTGGTACGATATGAGTTTATACTCCGAGGTAGGACATAGGATACTTTTTATCCCGAAATTTATCACGGTTCCCTTGGGAGAGGGGATGAAAGTTAAAACGTGTATTTAGCTGTAATTCATTAACGCGTTGTTCGATTTCACTCATTCTATTTTGTTAGAAAGGTAGTACTTTGTATATTGTCCCGAAAATATTTCAAGGTCATAGGTTTTTTAGTTCAGAAATGACAGACATTACAACCCTGAGTATTGGGTTCAAATAACTTGGGACCCGGATCTTTGAACGTACGGCTTATTTTAAACTGGTGTGCGTTTAAATTTATGTTTGTTGGTCTGTCTATTTGTTCCAGCTAATCTCCGAAACGGCTGCATCGATTTTAATGGAACTTTCAATGTTATAAGGAGTAACTTAGGCTACATTTATTTTAGGTAAGGGAGAGTCCGGCAGTACGGGCCGGCATCCAGTACCGGCCAGTTGCTATTTCTAAGATTATATAACAGCTAACGCTGACACCATTAGCTCCATTTAAGTAGTTCACTTTGACAAGTCTATGCCCAAAACGGGGGCGACCTGTCAGCTACCGACTAACTGTCAGTGCAAAGAATTGCGTTGCGCGCGGTGACATTCGTTACACAAGTATTGTACCGGGGGTGATAATTGAATATTATTGGAATATATCGACAATAGTTAATCGTGGTATGTATTTATTATTTATATAGCTACAATAATAATGTTTTAATTGATGATTTATACGTAACATTTTATAATTGAGCGATCTCAAAATTTTATTTCGCTTCCTCCAGTACGGGCCACGAAATTGTCCGTCAGTACCGGCCACTGGTTGAGTTTATTTTAAATGGTTTAATTTCTTTATAGGTACATAAATATGTTAGATGATGACAATGGACGTGAAAGGAAGACAAAGAAGCGCACCTGGGATCCTGCCATAATGCATAGAGCCGTGGAAAAGTTTTAAGTAGGCACAGAAATGAATGCGCGTCAGGCTGAGATTCAAAGTACCAAGAATGACTTTAAATGTAGAATTAAAGCTATTGAAAATTATAAAGAGAAAAATAATAAAGCTTTAAGCCTGCTATGGGTCGTTTCCACGACACATTCTCGCCTGAACACGAAAAAGTGTTGGCAGAACATATTAAGGATTTAGACAATAGGCTAATGCCCATAAGCAAACTTTTAGTAAACTTTTCACGGTTAAAGATAAAGAAGTTAACAAAAAAGGCAAGGATGTTTTGCTATCAGGCAACGATACCGACAAAAAAGACAGGAAAAAGAATGAAAACTAGCTCCTTTTTCAAAGAAAGATTTAGGAAGAAACAATATGCCCTCTGTGCCTCAAATCTCATAAAGAGGATTGGATTCAGTGTGGAAACTGCAAGATTTGGGTGCAAAAGGCTTACGCAAACATTTTGGAACTATTAAACCAATAAAATATGTGATTATTGCCTAGTATAAATGGTATTTGTTTCTGGCCCGTACTGGAGGACAATTTTTTTACTATTAATTTTTAGTGTCTTTCGATTTTATTAATAAATTTGATTCTTTCCAAATATATTGATGTTACATTATTTTTATTTATACATTATGAGTTATTTTACATAAATCAGCAAATATATAACATATTACTTTGGAGATTTTAATTTTATACCAAATAAACCTTAGGGTGGCGGTACTGCCGGACTCTCCCCTACATAAAAGAATTATGGGATCCGATCCGATCCTATATAAAAACCTATATCCACGCGAACGAAGTTGCGGGGGTCAGCTAGTATGTAAATATTCGCCTGTCAACTGAAAATGTTTATTAAACAGAATTCTACAAAATTGTAGATACATTTTACAAATTTGTAAATTTTCCACCATGACAAATTTGTAAAGCATAATAATTTTTATTAAACAGAAACTTGTAGAATTGTAGCCTGTTACCTGTAATTGTATTTTACAATTTGTAACGTTTATTAAATAGGCCCCTGACCAGATCAGAGACAATTTATAAATTATAAAATCCCAAAATTGCCCCTGCCGGGAATCGAATCTCAGCCTTTTATTTTTCTCTTCTAAACAGACATATTTTATGCTTGCTAGTTGTGTGTGTAAACTTACATATTATGACAGACAACTATTTTATCTTTTTTACTTGGTATTTCTTTTAACGTCGACTTGTCTTATCAAACAGTTGTTCAAAGAGGCTGACACGTTTTCTTGTAATTATTGAAGTTATATTGTGCTTGTGATAAACATATAGTCCACAATAGGTATGATATATTATGTTTACGAGTATCATTGGTAAGCACATCAGTTTGTTCAGGTGATCACTAGTGACGTCCGTAATTTTTGTTTTTAAAGCTACTGAATAAATATAAATTTAAATTCAATAAAAGTAATATAAATTCAATAAAACAACACATGAGTCATACATACACGAGCCGTCTGTCTGTATGTCTGCTTGAACATTATGCTAAAATTACAGAAACAGATTTGAATGCTTGTAATTAACCCCCGACGCAAAAACGACGGGGTGTTATAAGTTTGACGTGTCTGTGTGTGTGTGTGTGTGTGTGTGTGTGTCTGTTCCCCTCTAGTGCTCAAACGGGTGAACCGATTTGAATGCGGTTTTTTTTGTTTAAAAGGTGAATTAGTCGAGAGTGTTGTTAGCTACGTTTGATGAAAAACGATCCAAGATGGCCGCCGCTACAAAATGGCGGATTACATATTTTATCACAACTCCCTCAATATGGGTATCAAATGAAAGGGCTTGACTAGAAGAATAGCACTATGCAAATCCAAGATGGCCGCCGCCACAAAATGGCGAATGTCGGGGATTTTTTAAATTTTTAATTTATACTTGTGCATACTTTAAATAATGCATACTGCATACTTAGCATAAAGAATTAATAAGCTGAAGTGTTTGTAGGCAGATATATGAGCGCATGTCGTAGAATCGATAGTAAATGGGGCAGTTTCACGCTGTCACGGGTGTCACGCTGTTTCTTCTCTTCGATCTCATGGACCCTCCTGTTTTCCTCTTCCTACTTCTTCTGGGCCAGGCGTTTTTCGTCCTCAGCGCGAGAAACCTGTTACAATATCGTTATATACATCATACTACAGGCCCAGTACATGACACGAGTTTCCTCACAGAATGAGAAGAGCTTTAGGCCGTAGTCCACCACGCTGGCCAAGTGCGAATTGGTAGACTTCACACGCCTTTGAGAGCATTATGAAGAACTCTCAGGCATGCAAGTTTCCTCACGATGTTTTCCTTCACCGTTAAAGCAAGTGATATTAAATTATTTAAAACGCACATAACATCGGAAAGTTGAGGTGCGTGCCGGGATCGAACCCGGTCCCCCCGAAAGAGAAGCCGCACTCTTAACCACTAGACTATCGCTTCGATTGGTAGTGCGCCCTCGGATTTTGAATAGCAATGTCAGATACAGGCTGATAGAAATAGATGAATGGGTGGACTGTCTTCAGTAATGAAAATGTTCTATGATATATCTAAATATGATAGGCCTTTATCCAGCTCTACCAATAAAATTATGATTTTACCTACCGTGAGAAATATATATATAATAATATTAAGTATATATAATAATGTCTGAAGCTAACCTTCTCATGTGCGACGCGTAGTCAATAATGTGTGGAGGGTCCGGTAGTTTGCGACTAGGGTTACTAGATCGAATGAGCATTCCAGACATTCCAGGATTTTGAAGACACGACATTTAAACGAACGAATGCTTAGCGTTATGAATTCCAGTCTACAAATAAGTAGGTACATCATATTGTATAATTGTTTATAGAGGATAAATGATTAATCGATGCTGAGCGAAGTGAGTGCAACTTTTTTTGTAATTTTACATAGTTAAACAACTCGAGCCTAACCAGCTTATTACAGAAATCATTTTTCTCTGTGAAACGCACTTTCAGTGTCCGCATTTCTTGCTACACATAACTTCAGTACCTTCAAGGCGAGAGTGAATAAGCATCTTTTAGCGCAACTTAGACTCATCATTGCTTTCCTTCAGGCATGATTGTCATCAAATCCGAGCCTATCATGCAAAAAAAAAACATGTTTAATTTAAAGCGATGTAAAAAGAAGTTTATTCTCCATTGTTTTTAAAATTCTAAACAAGTTGACAAACTCCCTTAGTCCAATTCCCCCTTACCAAATTCCGGACCTATCTGGAAAGTTCCGGTCGTCTGGTTACCCTATTTGTGTCTCCTCGTATGCTGGGCACGTGTGACTCGTCGAAAGTGAAAGGTGGCCATGATTGAATAAAGAAGGCGCGGGGTGCTAGCAAATCATCCCTGAACGTAAAGTTACCGATGATGTCTTGATTTGTGTGACGTCTGACTGCGTCTAGGATAGGGTATGCCCCTCACCTTCCCTCCATGCTCCACCGTTACTCTTAGTGCCCAGGGTTTAGTCTGGACTGAGTGCGAAAGTAAATCTTTCTATCTCTATGTTAACGCTTTCACGCTAAAACTGCTGGACCAATTTTGAGAAAATTTGATATACTTAAAGATAGACTAGACCTTGGCTACTTTTATCCCCAAAATTCATAGTTCCCAAGGGATTTTTAAAAACTTAAACCTACGTTTACGAAGTCGCGGGCATCAGCTAGTGATAAAATATAATTTATTTGTGCAATGCCTGTGACGGAAGATTATAATATAAGCACTTTCACGTAAACAAGCTAAGTACTACGTACGAGTTTTGGCAAGTAGCTGTGGCAAATTAATTGTATTTTTGGTGAGATTTAACAACACCCGTGTAAAGGCTTTGTGGGGAAATTAATTAGATCGTACGTCTGAGGGTGAGGGGGTAGGTTGAGGAGAGAGGGGGAAGGGCTCATTAGTTTCTGACAAAAAGAGGTTACGCTGTACGAAAGGAGGGAATTGTTCCTTTCCAAACGCTCGTAGTTTCAATTGTCTCGGCTCTCTTTGAGAACTTCAGTTATTGTGTACATAGAGATACTAGGCACTTGGCAACGATGGAATGGATTTAGGCTAAAATTGTGGTAAATCAAACGGAAACTTCCATCCCCTGTGCCTTTTCGATCTTGTTCGAAAAGCAATTAAGTTACCCACACACATACACGCACTATAATGTAATACTCACAAAGAACTGGATGTGTGGCCGGGCAATTTGGCCTATACCTTGTCTGTGCCATGGGGAGCACGTCAAATTGTCCGTGGCGGTTATTTGATCTTGGAGCCCGCCATATAGTTATCCCCTCCCATTATGTGATTAATTGTGGCATGTGGGAAAAGTAGTTCCCAAAGTGCTCCAGGCTCCCAAGGGTCCACGGGAGACTCGACGGGGGTCTACGTTGGCGTGACACAAAAATCGAGGTTCACAATTCGTAAGTGGGGGTCCACGATTCATCTGCTTTCGATAGTGAAGATATGTTGGCTTGACTTCGCCTATCAATGTAGGCAGACAATATTTTAAAAAGCTCAGCGACTGTTAGGTACTTGTAAAACTTTTCACTTTTTTTTTTTGAAAACTATTAATTCGTAGTCGGAACTCAGCCGCAACGCTCACATTTTTGTCGAGTTTTGGGAATATGGTAGAAATATAGCTGCAGATAGGGTCCAGCGAAACCAGCTAAATTTTGAAAGTGGTCAATGAAGTCTGGGAACCTCTGATTATTCTTAGAAGGGTCATGACCCTCAGCAATGCAGGAGAGAGTTTAATGTAGATAGTTTGACATTTAGGCAGTAGGTACAATGTCAAGTTGCAACCGCAACTAAGTACGGTCTATAAGGTGTGAAATTGATATTGATGTATCATAATATTATACATGTGGTATCCTATACTGGCAAACATACATTTTATATTACATCCATGAGTATACACGTCATGATAATTGCAATACAATCCCCTGAATATTCAGAATCATGAAATATCGATGAGGTGTTTAGTCAACGCGACCAATTTAGTCGCAAAATTACCTACCCCGAGACCAGACCAGCGACAAGTCTATCGTAAAAATGTTATTGCTATACAATAGCAATAACATTTTTCTCTTACTAGCTTTAACAAAAATTCCCCTGAAGCTCCCGAGGGCTACCATGAAGTTTAAAGTCAATCAAATTTTGTAGACATGCTCTAGAAATTAATGCCTGTATGTGCCAAACCGTAAAAATTGTTTATTTAGTTTCAAAGTTACTCGACGCCACGGTTTGAAAAAATCTGCAGCTGACGACAGAGAAGGAAAATTGTCCCGCTTGTTCTGTTTTTTATGTTTACTCATTTTAAATTAAATTCAATTCATGAATTACTTAAGGCCTAGGCCGCACTGCAAAATTTATTCGCGCGAATTTTTTCGCAAAATTCTGTGACATATGGGAATGTATGAAGCTGCACGCACATGAGATTTTAAATTCGCGAGAAAAATATATTAAAATGCGGAATATAAACCGCGTGAATTTTATTCGCGCGAATAATTTTCGCAGTGCGGCCCCGCTCTAAGTATTTCGTATAGATATTGAGCGTGCGATATTTTAGAGAAAGTGGGTTTCATCTGCAGAGTACAAGGAGAAGTAATTCAAAAAGTTGTAACTAAAGCAAAAAGTCCCTAGGGCGATCTTACTCTAAACCTGAATATATTCGTACTAGATACATCACTCCGGGCCATCATGTCGACACCGAAGCGCTAGAATATTCTATGAGAGTTTGCAGGCACCTCTGAAAATAGACCTCCTGCCGTATTACGAAATGATGCTTTCGATGCGATAATCGCAATTGACATTGCTGGAAATTTGGCTGTAATACGAAGCTTTTACATACCAGTACCTTTAACTGTCAACGAAAATAATTGCGACGATCGCAATGTTCTCTAATACATGACGAATGCACTTCCCAGTTCGTAACTAGCACTCCCAGCTGACGGGTAGTTCGCATTTTAGTTGTTAAAAATATATACGTTGCTTTAAATTCGGATCGATTTACTGTCTACCAGAAGTAGAGTACTCGTTTATTACTCGGTACTCGGCGTACTCGGTCTTTTTTCAGTACTACTCGGTCGAATGACTCAGTTCCAGTGACCGAGTATTTGATTTTACATTAGAGTTATATCTATCATGGTCTCGTGGCAAATAACTCTCGCTTACATAGCGATCTAACTCTAGAGCGATGGGACTTTTAGGATCTTTAGGCTCTGGTGGCTTGGTAGAAGCCAGTAGCAACTGCAAAAAGATGCACGAGCGTTTCGTGAAACTAAACATTGATTTAATTTTCTTCACCGCTACTGGAACTCTCTGCAACGTCACTTCTTTTAAACTAGCAAGCTGCGTAAAAACTGAACCGAGTTATTTGGCCGAGTATTCGGTTTGACAAAAGTAAAACCGAATAATACTCATTACTCGTTACTCGGTTACTCGGTAAATGTAGTACCTACTCGGCCCATCTGTAGTGGAAACTATAAGTATGAGCAGGTGATTATTTCGCAAATTATTGAATATAGAGGTGACGATGCAACAGCAGCTGCAGTGTTCTGCAAAAAGCCCTCACCTTGACACATGAACAAGACGTGATAAATCTAAAAGATTGAAAGTAAAACCGACTTCACCACGCACTTAGCCTCTTTGGAAACTACCGAACCGATTTTGATGAAACTTGCACTGTTCACTAAGTAGAAGTAAATGTGGAATGGTTACAATCCGATCAATAGTTTTGGAGAAATTCGCGGACAAACATGCATACATATATACATATACATCCATGAAATTTTGTATATTTGTTTATTTATGTGAATATTTTGCAGTTCCAATAATATTACGTCGAAGGTAACATACTGTCGAATTGATAACCTCCTTTTTAAGTCGGTTTAAAAGAGCACCAGTCCTATTTCATACCTGTCATACCAGTCATACTCTCATTTCATTCAGTAAATTGACGCTTGATCTTTCTATTTATTTTTTTATTCTAAGTATGGCACACTGTACGTGACCATAAAATATACATTTTTGTTATTCCATTTTAATTATGTCAAATCAAATGTTTTATATTTTGTCACCTTGCGGAGATAGCAAATACGTGATTAAATTATGTTACCATGCTCTACTGTTAAATAACTTCCTTGTAAATTTTAGTATATAAGATGTAAATAATTCTGTAAATACATGCTACTAAATATACTAGCTATTATAATATATTAGCTAATATACTATATACCTACTAGCTAATAATATACTAGCTAATATATTAGCTATTAGCTTTTTTAATTTGTTATTTTTAACATTATTTGAAGAGATAAGCAAAGATTGGTTTAATTAATTTCCCCAGTAAAGTGTAGGATTAGAAAATGGTAACATAGACACGCGCGAAGAAACAGCCTTTTGCGTTAAACGCATACCTAACTATACCGTCTCCAACCCGTCGTGGCTAAAAAATAATTAATTAGAGACTCGAAATAACTGTACTATTAATTATTATTATTATTTTTAAATGGGTTTAAATTGTTATTGAGATATTTTTAGGTTAAAGTAGCAAAAAAGTTTTAATAAAAAGTTAAAATAAATACTCATTCAAGATAAAAAAATATATAAGTATTTTATATTGTTTAAATTGTCCTGTAAAATGTGTGACGAATTATGTTTATTCAGTCACAGGATTCAGTTACGCAAAACAACTGTGTTGTGTTACTTAATTATGGCTTATTTGCCTGAAAATATAAACATTTAAATTAAACTGTTCAAATATTTTTTTAGTGGGAATTCAGTTGCCGTGTCGATGTCAAAACAGCGAATTCAAATTCCACCAGTGCTCAATCCCCTCGGAATAATTAGTCCGTAGAGCTTCTACTGTTGAAATGTTGATTTGTTGCCCGTGGTCCCTTCGCGTAGTCCCTCGAAGGGACCACGGCCAATTTTTTTTACCCGTGGTCCCTGCGGGAAACATAATGCGACCGAATTTAAAATGTAATAGTCTGATACTTTACATCACTACCAAGAAGGTTATAAGTATAATTATATTCTATCACTACATATGAACAAAGTGAAGTACATATGAACATACTGACATAGTTAGTCGAAAATTCGTGTTTGTAGTTTCTAACAAATTTTTAACCGACTTCAAAAAAAGGAGGAAGTTCTCAATTCGACGCGTATTTTGTTTTTGGCGAAGAACGTCCAGCAAACATTCTTATTTTTAACCGACTTCCAAAATAGAGGAGGTTCTCAATTCGATGCGTATTTTTTTGTATGTATGTACACCGATTACTCCGAGATTTCTGAACCGATTTGCGTGATTTTTTTTAATCGAAGAAAAAAGTAACCTATCTGTAGTAACCAGTCCCCAAAAAGAAAAATCCGTGGGATCTCTACGATTTCGAAATGCAATTCCTTACAGCATCAGGGCTGAGGAGTTGGGTATATATCTACTCGAGTTCATTCAACGTCATTACGTTAACGTAATTAGTAAGTAATTGGTACCCCCAATATCAATTTAAATAACCGACTGTTCCTAAATCCCATTAGTTTTGGGGATCAGATCCCCTACAGCATCAGGATTGAGGAGTTGGAATCCATTTTTTTTGTAGGATAGTGTCGCAATGTTTCTCTATCGATTAAAAAAAAATACGCAAATCGGTTCAGAAATCTCGGAGATATCGGTGTACATAGGTAGAAAAACACAACTCCTCCTTTTTTGAAAGTCGGTTAAAAAGTAGCCTATGTTACTCCCTGGTTAATTCTCTACTTGTATGTGAAAGTCCCGTCAAAATCGGTTCAGCCGTTCCGAAGATTAGCCCGTTCAAACAGACAGACAGACAGACAAAAATTTTAAAAACGTGTGATTCGGTTATGGTACCGTTCAAATAACCATATGAGCTTAATATGAGGTAGTTATTTCGAAATTACAGACAGACACTTCAATTTTATTTATTAGTAGGTAAATAGGTATAGGTATATATATATTTTGTTAAGAGTTTTTAATTGCGAAACGATCAAAAAAAGAATAATATATTGACTGACGACGCAGTTATGACTGATACATTTTAAATTCGGTCGCATTATATTTCCCGCAGGGACCACGGGTAAAAAAAATTGCCCGTGGTCCCTTCGAGGGACTACGCGAAGGGACCACGGGCAACAAATCGAAATGTTGTGGAGCAAGTCACAGGCAAGCAGAGAGTTGTCTTATTAACAACTAACTAGTTAATGTCCGTCAATTAGCAATAAGCGATAGTGATAATAACCGGGACTGACTGCTTAACATGCTCTCCGAGGCACGGGGGTGAGACACTGCCAACTACCAACTCCGGGCTGGTGTAGAGAATTTCTTGACAGAAAAGCCCTGCAGTACCTAACAATTATTTGCCCAACCTGGGAATCGAACCCGGGACCTCGTGATCTGCAGTCGAATATACTAACCACTAGACCAACGAGGCATTGTTATGTTATTGCATAATTCGAATTGTTAATATTCAAATGAGAATCATATTTAGTTTGTATGGCGCGCGCTTGGAAAAGACTCCTCTGGAGGCTTGTGGGTTGCACCACACCTCAATTCAAACTATTCAAGGGCCATCCACGTTGGAATCGCGAGGAACGCGTGCGACGACCGACGCTCGACGCCCGACAGCCAGATTGAATTTGTGATGTGTTTCAAGGCACCAGATAAAACTATTCCGAATATTTCAATTGATTCAGTTTACAAGTGTTCCCACTGAAAACTATTCACGAGAGCTTTGTACACGTTGACCCAACGCGCCCGGCCCAACGCGCCCGGCCCAACGCGGCCGGACCAACGCGCCCGGACAAACACGCCTGGCAAATGTGACAGTGTTTTCATGAAATCGGTATGTTCTATTACGACAGTAGGTATATTGAAGAAATCAATTATACGAGTATGTTGTATCAAAATTCTAGGATATTGATCAAAAGCCGGACTAGGATAACTGGTGGTGGTGGTGAGTTGTGGTAATGATGGGTGATGGTAGTGATAATGGTAGTGGAGGTGGAAGTTCGTGGTGGTGTGGTAGAGGTAAGTGATGGGTCGTGGTGATGGTTCCATATTAAATGGTGGTGGCGGCGACTGTGATGGTAATGGTGAAAGTAGTGCTGGAGGTAGTCGTGATGATAATGTAATTTTTTTAATTAGCTATGCTAGAAGACTAACTTCATCGTTTCTTCATTCATTCGTTGGGTTTTTGATCAAAATACTGATTTCATCAAAATCCTGTATAATGAACATTCAATTGACCGACACTCGCTTAACGCATTGGGCCAGTGTGTATACTGGAGCAATAACGTCAGGCGTCTGGACAATGAGTTTTGCTATCAGTTTTACCCGCAACGCACAATACCTAGCATTGTTACAACTTACCGTGTTTTCACTGTTGAAAATTTTTGACCTGACCCGGGAATCAAACCCAGGACCTCGTAATCCGCAGTCGTACATTCTAAACGCTGGATCAAAGAGGCGGTCACTGCTTTAATACCAATGATAATAATTTCAAAGTGTAATCTCTTACACAAAATATTCTATTAATAGTAAAGGTCCACGCGGCCTCCCCCGGCCCGTGCCCCGGTTCATCGCCGATCCCTTCTCCATAAACAGCGTACCCTTGTTTCCATTCCGCGGAACGAGAACACGGGCTCATGCAAAAATTATACACTAGCGCGCCGCATCATAAATTGGAGGAACTCTCCCAGATAACGGTGACCCGGTGTGAGTGGAAATTGAGGATTTTCACAATATCACACCCCTGACACTTCATACTTGCTTCATACAAACAATTACCCTACCTAAATCGAGCGGCACAACTAGACTAGATCGGCGTAAAAGTTGCGGACGATTAATCCGATAATAAATTGGCGTGGGAGTAATTCCCTTGTCTTTACGTAGTGATAGTTAGTATAAATATATACGCAAAAACGACGGGGTGTTATAAGTGTGTGTGTGTGTGTGTGTGTCTGTCTGTTCCCCTGAAGCGCTCAACTTGGACCGATTTGAATGCGGTTTTTTTTGTTTGAAAGGTGAATTAGTCGAGAGTGTTGTTAGCTATGTTTGATGAAAATCGATCCAAGATGGCCGCCGCTACAAAATGGAGGATTATATATTTTTTCACAACTCCCTCAATATGGGTATCAAATGAAAGGGCTTGACTAGTAGAATAGCACTATTGCAAATCCAAGATGGCCGCCGCCAAAAAATAGCGAATGTCGGGGTTTTTTTAAATTTTCAATTTACACTTGTAATGAAAAAAATTAGTATTGTATAAGTAATGCGATTAAGATAAGAATATGAGTTTTATTACCATTTTCTATTTCTGTCTTGCTCGCGTGTGTCTTACATTGAGACATATCATTCCCATTCTTTGTCTTAATCGCATAATACTCGTAGTCCAGTTAAATAAGATCTGAAATTGAAATTCGTGTTTATTGACTTGTTAAGGCAGCGTGGCGACTCTAAGCAGCATGGCGGATTTTATCTCTAATCCCTCTCTCTTATGAGACAGGAGGCCTGTGCCCAGCAGTGGGACGTCAAAAAGGCTGTAGTGGTGGTGGTGGTAGTGGTGGTGGTGGACGTGTTAGGGCGGTTAGTTACAAAATGTTTATATTTGACGTTCAACTTTCGAATAACAATACATTATTATTGTTCGAAGCATACAACTGTACATACTTAGTACAGATTTATCAAAACTGTTCCTATGTGCGTGTGTATGATTTGCTAATATCTTCATTCATATTCTGTTAAGTGTATTTGAACAATATGATATTTTCTATTCTAAACTTTGGTTCCTAAAACTTGCTGGTTTTCTATAAATGCAGCTATTTTTAAAGAAGTAATATTTTAGGGAATGCCCTGCAAGACAAGGTCTCGTGTGGACCCTACAGCCAGCATATTGTTTCCACCTCGGCGCGATTGTTTTCCTTATTGATATAAAATATTCGCATGCTTCGGGCCGTTAAGCTCGTGTTTGGTGTACGACATTGATATTGAAAACTCTAGAAGTCATCCTAAAATGTGAGTGAGATAAAAACCAAAGTGCCATATTGCAATAACACTTAGAAACTTTAGGCAAGACAGAAGAATAATTGGGGCACTACTATCGCTAAATTATCTTGAACAAAGTACACAATATAATATAGTGCAAATAGCAACCCAAAAATCACTCAAGTAGAGCCATGGATAGTTTTATTAATATAATAGGTACATATACCTAATTAAGTTTTGAGGATGTTTGCGGCAATGTTGAACCAAATAGGTAACGTGGTACTGCATAATCAAACTACGTAATTTGGCCGCCCCATTGGCTTGAAGACCATCATGTCAAATCTACAGTCTTGCATAATATTACGCATGATGAAAAGTCAAAATTATTTTTCCATAATCCGCAAAAGTCTTTGTATGGAGGGCTAACAGGGCATATCACATGCAGCATGTGATATGCCCTGTTAGCCCTCCTGCTGTTAAATATGCAGGAAAAACAAGCAACCAAGCGAACCAAAGCACCACCACCATGTAGCACCACACAAATCCACCACCAAAACACACTCAACGATCGTTTCACTCTGACACCGGAGCATCTGAGGATGCTCCGGTCCTCAGGAGATGTAGACTCTACATCTTAGTATTAGTGTCTTAGTAGTTAGTAGTTAGTCGTATTAGTGTTGCGGTTGGAATCTATTTTTCATTATGGAATTTATTTCGTCGTAGAAGTTTGTATCTTTGTCGGGTGTACATCAACGGCGCTCGGTGTAAAGGGCCCGTTGCCCTGTTTTTGTCCCGCGTGTTTTATTAATACGCTCATTCCGTAAATGTGGGATTGGATTACTGCTGTTGTTTCCCGTGGAGCGGCTCCGTGCGGATCAATTCCGCGAGATTGCCGTTTGTACGGGTTTCGTTTAAGCGTACATTTACGTTATGTTTGTACGATTACATATATAGATTCGAATAAGCGAAACGGTTCAAGAAACCTTCGCGTCATTAATTTAGTCAATGAAATCTGAAAGTCAGCAGGACAGAGATGTGTCGCCGATTTGTAGCAACGTAGGTGTTGCTCGTTCGTACCCGATTACGCGACCATCGAAGTCACTGTTATTATGTACTAGCTTTTGCCCGTGGCTTCGCCTGCGTGAATTTCAGTGTTTCACAATCCCGTGGGAATTATGGATATTTCCAGGATAAACCGTAGCCATTGTGGTCAAGACATAATCTATCTCCATTCAAAATTTCAACCAAATTGGCTCAGTAGTTACGGCGTTAAAGAGTAACATACATACACACATACTTTCGCCTTTATAATATTAGTGTGATTATGTAACTCAATGTTATTAATGTTAAATCACTGTTATTTTTAATTTTTTAATCCCGACTAATACATATTATTATAAATGCTAGAGTATGTTTGTTTGTTGGTTTGTCTTTCAATCGCGTATTAACTAAGCAACGGATCAAGAAATAATTACACGCGTGATTTTTTAGAAACCTAACTTCACGCGGACGAAGTCGTAGGCAAAAGCTAGGTACTTAATACAGAAATATTTCGGAAGCATATATCTCTGACATCCAATTAGGCTGAATCAAACGTTATTTTTGAGAGTCAGTAAAAAAATTCAGTACTGGTTCCGATGTTGCATTAAAAGAATTTACATAGATACATATACCTATCAACCACGTTTGAAACCGTTTGAAGCCTCGCTATATCCCGATCCGGTGAAATTTCCGTGCGTTTTAAAAATATTGGATTTCCTTCCTAAGTAGGTACTTCGAAGCAGCTTCACTTTCTCGAGAGTCCAGTCTGGTTGCTGAGCAACTAATAAATAAAGTATTGGCTTCTGTTATGTCAAGAGTAAGAAGTGAAGTGCAGTTCGAACTGAAAATACTGGTTTTGTGCTTTTGACTTTTATGCATACCTACGTTTAATGTTTTCATCGCATGTTTATGATAATAACCGGAATCGATTACGAGTAGTCATGCTCTATACTCTGATTTTTAATTCCGTGGAATTCTGACGATCTTAATGTTACCAGAGATAAAACAGTTCCCACAAAGAATAAATTCAAAATATACATATTACAATATCTTAGACATACATAAATAAAAATCAATTGCTTCATGTATAGATATGACAAATGCCTGACAGATACTCGTAGGTACTTCAGGCACTTTAGTTTAGGGTAAAATCGAACTTCAGGGGGTAACCCTGATTTTCATACAAATAACTCATTATATTTTTATATAACAACTGTCAGAATTCCACCGAATTAAAAATCAGACTATACGAAGTATGCACTGATGGTATGAGGCAAAGTTGCTCACTAATTAACTTAGGTAAACATAAATTATCACTGTCATTACTGGGCCAAAATAAACTCGCCACGCTATTCGTACATATATCTAATAAAATTTCATCTGACGTAATCTTAGATACAATTAATCAATAAAATTAAAGTAATTTCGTAATAATCATTATCTCTTATTATGCTCAGATGATTGATTATTTGAACGATACAAATACATAAAACACACGTTTTTAGGGTTCCGTACCCGAAGGGTAAAAAACGGAGCCCTATTAATGTCACTCGGCTGTCTGTCTGTCTGTCTGTCTGTCCGTCTGTCCGCCGGTCACAGGTCTCTAGCTCGCAGACGAAATGAGTTACAAACCTGAAATTTTGGTATTTAGTGTAAAACGTTAACCCAAAATCAAATATTGAATTAGAAATTGAATTAAATTATTTTTCAGGGGGGCTCATGAAAAAGGCCATACATGAAAAAGGAGCCGGAAAAAAAAATTTTTCTTTACCCTAGCTTGTGGGGTATCATTGTTTAGAGCTCATTAAGTAGAGTACAAATATATATATATTTTTAATTTTTATCTCAAAAAATAAGGGAATGGGAGGCCATCAAAGTTGTCAGTTTTAGACCATTTTTGTGACGGGGGCTATCTCAAAAACTAAACTAGTTGGGAATATGATATTTCAGTATATTATGTACTATATGCTCTATTTAAACAACAAATACTGAAAACAACGATTTATTAAATAGTTTATAAGCTGTGACCAAAATAAACGAACATTTTTTTGGGTTTTTCTTTCACGGTTTGTTGCGATGTCTAGCTCGGAAATTAAATATTTCTTAGACCCAAAATATTATATTGTTCATAATTATGTACGGAACCCTGAAAGAGCGAGGCCCGACTCGCACTTGGCTGATTTTTAAAATGTTTGTGTATCTTCTTTAGTTGCTCAATTGCTCGACCGGTTTTCTAAAATACTTTTTACTACGGAAAATTATAGTTCCCACGGAATTTTTAAAAATTAAATCGATGCGGACAAAGTCACGCGATATTTTATATAAGGCCAGCCACGTCTAAGTTTTATTCCCGTAAGTAGCTTACGATTTTGAAAAAGTGATTTATTATTTCTAATTTATTTGTGCCTTCAACTAAACAATTATCTATTTTATTAATGCATGCGAAAATAAATTATTTGAGCAGTAATTCAAATCATAAATATACCTAGACTAGCTGTGTCCTAATAAATTTTATGCTTTCTGAATAATTTATGACATCGATTGATGACCGAGGAAAACTAAAGCCATAATTCTGATTTGTAGGTTTATTATACGGCTAGATATAATAATAATATGTAACTTGGATATTCAGTAAAGTAAAATCTATTGCAGTATTATAGTAAGTGCTGTTCAAGTTGCATGAAGTTTGTTTTTATACAAAGAGGGATGTCAAAAATATGTAAAGAATAAAATTGAAAAAAATATACATATATCAAATAGGAAAAAAGATCTCGCCATACTTTCTTGTTGCTAATTAATTAATGAATGGAGTCTATTCCTTTAAATGAGTACATACAGGTAAATGTGTGTGTAATGTGTGTATAGCTATCTCTACACATGCAGAAAACGCAAGCTTTAACCAAACTACCGCCACATTCTGACCTTCCCATTGTTAATAGTTATATGGGATCTTTAGTAAATCGTTCCGGCGTCAAATGGTATCGTAAATTCGTATAACGCGGTGTCCAAGGGGGATATTCGGCCACTACTCCGTGTTTATCGGATAATCGGGCGAAGAATGCGCTCGTAAACGTATACGACTGCCGTATCTCATGTCCGACCGCGTTCCGAACTTTTTCGGCTCTTAGGATCGTAGAAAAAATGAATGTTCTTTCTCCTTGTCACCCGACTGCGGTAGGGCTACAGCATTGAATTAATATTAACAATACTAAGACCGAAGGAGCAGCGAATGCGTACCAGCGAAGAAGTGCGGCTACACAAGGTACGCCATATTGGCGTACACGAGTTAAATATATATGCATAATGCATATAGTTATAAGTTATGCATGTATATTTATCTAAGCAACAGTCTAGACGCGCGCGCGCGTAGTCGCGTACAAACTTCGGTATTTCGTTGCCGCATTCAGCGAGCTACTTTTCTTAGATAGTGCTCCGTCTGGATAGTCTAGGGCTACAGTCTGCTTTTCCTGAGTTGTCTTAAAAGGTAAACAAATCGCAAAAATCTTCTCGGAGAAGCGCGTAAGTGACGCTCTTTTCCCGGCGCTAAACGTTATTGTATTTGGATTTTCATTTAAATCATGACTTCATTGTAAGTTCGCGGTAAATACGTCCTATACGCCGTAAAAAACGCGTCGCTTACGCTTTTCTGCGAGGATAGAGTTGTTTATATTTTAAGACAACTAAGGAAAAAGAGACTATACATTGATATAACTGTGGTTATATACCTTCGCGTGCTTTGCGTGTAGCAAATAGCAATAGTGTGTCGTGCTAGCCTACTCGTCCGATGTTGTTAAGCTCTGTGGGCCTATTTTATAGGGACTTACGAAACGTGAACTATTTTTAGTGACTATGCGTCACGAACAAGTGTAAATTGAAAATTTAAAAACCCCCGACATTCGCCATTTTGTGGCGGCGGCCACCTTGGATTTGCAATAATGCTATTCTACTAGTCAAGCCCTTTCATTTGATACCCATATTAAGGGAGTTGTGAATAAATATGTAATCCTCCATTTTGTAGCGGCGGCGGCATAGCTAACAACACTCTCGACTAAATCACCTTTCAAACAAAAAAAACCGCATTCAAATCAGTCCACCCGTTTGAGCGCCACAGGGGAACAGACAGACACACACACACACACACACACACACACACACACACAGACACGTCAAACTTATAACACCCCGTCGGTTTTGCGTCGGGGGTTAAAAATAGTTCACGATGCGTATCACCAGTTCAGAAAGCAGATTCTACTGAAAAAACGCTGACAAAACTCAACAGTTATAATCTATACGTATCAAAAAGCAAAATACGTACTTAGTTAAATAACTTACTGATTTTGCGAGTCAGTTTTGGCTTTTTTGTTCTCTAAAGGTACTTATACTTAAATAAATTATCAAAATACTCAGGTAAAACTTTCCCTGTACGTCTCACTTGCCTTATTTAAATTAAGTAAAGGTGTTCATTATAATATTATTTTCCATTTTTTTCAGCGCGTGCCGATAATGTAAAAAATCATTTAGACATGCCGAAACGGTACCTCTATTCGTTGTACCTACTAGCTTTTATCGTTGATGCAGTTTATGCTAAAATTCTAGAATTTTCAATACTTCGCATCGTATAAAAATTCTTATAAAACTGCGCACTTTTCTTTTGTGAAGACCCGACTCCAAGAAACAGTCCATATCGCCGTGTACTTGCCGTGAACTGTAACAGTTCGGCGAAACTTTCGCCGAACTGTTACGCAGTAACCCATCTCAAGCGCTCCAAGCGCGCCGTCCACATTGAGCGTAACAAGTTCGCCGAAATGTTCGCTGTTCGGTTCGGTGAAATGTTCAAGTCTGGACGCACCTTAAAGGAATACATGTAAAAGTACACGGCGATATGGACTGTTTCTTGGAGTCGGGTCTTCACAAAAGAAAAGTGCGCAGTTTTATAAGAATTTTTATACGATGCGAAGTATTGAAAATTCTAGAATTTTAGCATAAACTGCATCAACGATAAAAGCTAGTAGGTACAACGAATAGAGGTACCGTTTCGGCATGTCTAAATGATTTTTTACATTATCGGCACGCGCTGAAAAAAATGGAAAATAATATTATAATGAACACCTTTACTTAATTTAAATAAGGCAAGTGAGACGTACAGGGAAAGTTTTACCTGAGTATTTTGATAATTTATTTAAGTATAAGTACCTTTAGAGAACAAAAAAGCCAAAACTGACTCGCAAAATCAGTAAGTTATTTAACTAAGTACGTATTTTGCTTTTTGATACGTATAGATTATAACTGTTGAGTTTTGTCAGCGTTTTTTCAGTAGAATCTGCTTTCTGAACTGGTGATACGCATCGTGAACTATTTTTAACCCCCGACGCAAAACCGACGGGGTGTTATAAGTTTGACGTGTCTGTGTGTGTGTGTGTGTGTGTGTGTGTGTGTGTGTCTGTCTGTTCCCCTGTGGCGCTCAAACGGGTGGACTGATTTGAATGCGGTTTTTTTTGTTTGAAAGGTGATTTAGTCGAGAGTGTTGTTAGCTATGCCGCCGCCGCTACAAAATGGAGGATTACATATTTATTCACAACTCCCTTAATATGGGTATCAAATGAAAGGGCTTGACTAGTAGAATAGCATTATTGCAAATCCAAGGTGGCCGCCGCCACAAAATGGCGAATGTCGGGGGTTTTTAAATTTTCAATTTACACTTGTTCGTGACGCATAGTCACTAAAAATAGTTCACGTTTCGTAAGTCCCTATAAAATAGGCCCACAGAGCTTAACAACATCGGACGAGTAGGCTAGCACGACACACTATTGCTATTTGCTACACGCAAAGCACGCGAAGGTATATAACCACAGTTATATCAATGTATAGTCTCTTTTTCCTTAGTTGTCTTAAAATATAAACAACTCTATCCTCGCAGAAAAGCGTAAGCGACGCGTTTTTTACGGCGTATAGGACGTATTTACCGCGAACTTACAATGAAGTCATGATTTAAATGAAAATCCAAATACAATAACGTTTAGCGCCGGGAAAAGAGCGTCACTTACGCGCTTCTCCGAGAAGATTTTTGCGATTTGTTTACCTTTTAAGACAACTCAGGAAAAGCAGACTGTAGCCCTAGACTATCCAGACGGAGCACTATCTAAGAAAAGTAGCTCGCTGAATGCGGCAACGAAATACCGAAGTTTGTACGCGACTACGCGCGCGCGCGTCTAGACTGTTGCTTAGATAAATATACATGCATAACTTATAACTATATGCATTATGCATATATATTTAACTCGTGTACGCCAATATGGCGTACCTTGTGTAGCCGCACTTCTTCGCTGGTACGCATTCGCTGCTCCTTCGGTCTTAGTATTGTTAATATTAATTCAATGCTGTAGCCCTACCGCAGTCGGGTGACAAGGAGAAAGAACATTCATTTTTTCTACGATCCTAAGAGCCGAAAAAGTTCGGAACGCGGTCGGACATGAGATACGGCAGTCGTATACGTTTACGAGCGCATTCTTCGCCCGATTATCCGATAAACACGGAGTAGTGGCCGAATATCCCCCTTGGACACCGCGTTATACGAATTTACGATACCATTTGACGCCGGAACGATTTACTAAAGATCCCATATAACTATTAACAATGGGAAGGTCAGAATGTGGCGGTAGTTTGGTTAAAGCTTGCGTTTTCTGCATGTGTAGAGATAGCTATACACACATTACACACACATTTACCTGTATGTACTCATTTAAAGGAATAGACTCCATTCATTAATTAATTAGCAACAAGAAAGTATGGCGAGATCTTTTTTCCTATTTGATATATGTATATTTTTTTCAATTTTATTCTTTACATATTTTTGACATCCCTCTTTGTATAAAAACAAACTTCATGCAACTTGAACAGCACTTACTATAATACTGCAATAGATTTTACTTTACTGAATATCCAAGTTACATATTATTATTATATCTAGCCGTATAATAAACCTACAAATCAGAATTATGGCTTTAGTTTTCCTCGGTCATCAATCGATGTCATAAATTATTCAGAAAGCATAAAATTTATTAGGACACAGCTAGTCTAGGTATATTTATGATTTGAATTACTGCTCAAATAATTTATTTTCGCATGCATTAATAAAATAGATAATTGTTTAGTTGAAGGCACAAATAAATTAGAAATAATAAATCACTTTTTCAAAATCGTAAGCTACTTACGGGAATAAAACTTAGACGTGGCTGGCCTTATATAAAATATCGCGTGACTTTGTCCGCATCGATTTAATTTTTAAAAATTCCGTGGGAACTATAATTTTCCGTAGTAAAAAGTATTTTAGAAAACCGGTCGAGCAATTGAGCAACTAAAGAAGATACACAAACATTTTAAAAATCAGCCAAGTGCGAGTCGGGCCTCGCTCTTTCAGGGTTCCGTACATAATTATGAACAATATAATATTTTGGGTCTAAGAAATATTTAATTTCCGAGCTAGACATCGCAACAAACCGTGAAAGAAAAACCCAAAAAAATGTTCGTTTATTTTGGTCACAGCTTATAAACTATTTAATAAATCGTTGTTTTCAGTATTTGTTGTTTAAATAGAGCATATAGTACATAATATACTGAAATATCATATTCCCAACTAGTTTAGTTTTTGAGATAGCCCCCGTCACAAAAATGGTCTAAAACTGACAACTTTGATGGCCTCCCATTCCCTTATTTTTTGAGATAAAAATTAAAAATATATATATTTGTACTCTACTTAATGAGCTCTAAACAATGATACCCCACAAGCTAGGGTAAAGAAAAATTTTTTTTTCCGGCTCCTTTTTCATGTATGGCCTTTTTCATGAGCCCCCCTGAAAAATAATTTAATTCAATTTCTAATTCAATATTTGATTTTGGGTTAACGTTTTACACTAAATACCAAAATTTCAGGTTTGTAACTCATTTCGTCTGCGAGCTAGAGACCTGTGACCGGCGGACAGACGGACAGACAGACAGACAGACAGACAGCCGAGTGACATTAATAGGGCTCCGTTTTTTACCCTTCGGGTACGGAACCCTAAAAACGTGTGTTTTATGTATTTGTATCGTTCAAATAATCAATCATCTGAGCATAATAAGAGATAATGATTATTACGAAATTACTTTAATTTTATTGATTAATTGTATCTAAGATTACGTCAGATGAAATTTTATTAGATATATGTACGAATAGCGTGGCGAGTTTATTTTGGCCCAGTAATGACAGTGATAATTTATGTTTACCTAAGTTAATTAGTGAGCAACTTTGCCTCATACCATCAGTGCATACTTCGTATAGTCTGATTTTTAATTCGGTGGAATTCTGACAGTTGTTATATAAAAATATAATGAGTTATTTGTATGAAAATCAGGGTTACCCCCTGAAGTTCGATTTTACCCTAAACTAAAGTGCCTGAAGTACCTACGAGTATCTGTCAGGCATTTGTCATATCTATACATGAAGCAATTGATTTTTATTTATGTATGTCTAAGATATTGTAATATGTATATTTTGAATTTATTCTTTGTGGGAACTGTTTTATCTCTGGTAACATTAAGATCGTCAGAATTCCACGGAATTAAAAATCAGAGTATAGAGCATGACTACTCGTAATCGATTCCGGTTATTATCATAAACATGCGATGAAAACATTAAACGTAGGTATGCATAAAAGTCAAAAGCACAAAACCAGTATTTTCAGTTCGAACTGCACTTCACTTCTTACTCTTGACATAACAGAAGCCAATACTTTATTTATTAGTTGCTCAGCAACCAGACTGGACTCTCGAGAAAGTGAAGCTGCTTCGAAGTACCTACTTAGGAAGGAAATCCAATATTTTTAAAACGCACGGAAATTTCACCGGATCGGGATATAGCGAGGCTTCAAACGGTTTCAAACGTGGTTGATAGGTATATGTATCTATGTAAATTCTTTTAATGCAACATCGGAACCAGTACTGAATTTTTTTACTGACTCTCAAAAATAACGTTTTTTTTGAACTCTTTTTAAAAATGGGAAAAGATAAAGCACTCGTAGTAGGTAATTGGTCGTGCCATTTTCCACCGATTAATTGCATTCGAGTCTCAATAATTAGTCAAAGTTAAAATAAAAATTAAAATAAGTTATTATTTTTTATTATTTTAGTAATTAGGTAAGTAATAATTATGAATTGATACAATGTACATTATACACTTTTTACATGTTAATTCGTGTACCAACCATTGACAGGAATATTTCCAGTTGAGATTTGTGTTATTAATTTATTTTTAACCGAATTTTAAAAAAATATTGTTGACAGTGATTGTTTTTTTTAAATATGATTATGTAGAATTCAATCCTGAACATCACATCGATTGTTATATTTTGATCGAAATATAACAACGGGTGGTGAAATAACAATTATTTAGCACAAAGCGTGAGCGTTTATCGCAAGTGGGCCGGTTATTGGCGCGGCGTGATTTAGCGCAAATATAACTTCTCATTGTACGTGCTTGTAATGAAACACGCTGAATATAATGAATAGTGACTATTGAACTCTAGCTCCATAATAGGGTTCCGTAGTCATATAAGTTTTATCAGTTTGTCATGTAGGTATGTCTGTTCTTACAGCCATTTTCAGAAAAACCATTATTAAATCGTAATCCACTACCACCACTACAGACTTTTAACGCCACCGCTGGGCACAGGCTTCTTCTATTCAGGAGAGAGGAATTTAGAGCTTAGACCCACCACGCTGCTCCGTTGGCGTGCTATGGTAACTTAAATCATAATATTCACATTAAATTTAAGTTCCACCCACGGAACTTGAAAGCAGATAACACTCGGTGAAGCCGACGACATAGTGAGATTTGTTCTGAACTATGAACTTCAGGGAAAGAGGAAGCGTGGCCAAAGTAGAAGTATGCCTGGCAGTTATACGTATAGCGCTGTCCTTGTTCCGCTCGATTTACATACAGCCTTGTCCCTATCATCAGTAGTTCGATTGCAGGAAGAGTCGGAGGTGTGATTCAGTGCCACGAGAAAACCTAGCCATATTGCGCGGAAAACCAAAGAACTAATTTCTTCTACTGGCAACGCTAACATTAAAGTGACATGTGTCACAAATGTGAACAATATTAAACGTCATTACATGTAACATGGGCATGACTATCCTAATTATAGTTTTGAAATGAAAAAAGCGAAAGTGGCGACCCTAGAGCACAATTTTTATTTTTCTGGTCAGGTTATTTTTCAAGTTGTTCTACAAGCTGGATATTTACTAGCACTTCATATGATTGCCGCCGTACATCTACCCGTTACTGTTCTTTGTTCTGAAAGTTGTAGCAGGAACAACCTACTGGCTAGAATCAAAAAGGAAAGGGTATCCAGACAAAGTGCTGCAACGCGCGCCGCTGCAACAGCGTTACGGAGCGTAACTGAAAATAAGTGTTACTTAAAGAAATTTCAGTGCAGTTGCCCGGTAATGCATTGCGCTTTGAATGTTTAGGAGAGTCGCTTGCACTATGCGATACGATCTGTTTTTTTTTTTTTAATATCTATTTTATTTAAAACACTAATTAATATAACAGACCTAGTGTTTGACGAGAATAGATTTTTTTACATCTGACATAGTATTATAATTACCATTGCAATATTTATGTAATAGTTATGAAACCAAAGTATAGAGTTTATAATATTAGCATAAAAAACATTTTCTGTACAGGGTGTGTGAATTAATAATAATAATACGCTTATGGGTGAAATCATAATGGGGAAAATAAAAATATCTTCTCAAGTTGTGCTGGTTTAACCAAAACAATTATCACACTTGTGTGCAGCAATATTTTTATCACACTTGTGCGGTATATGTATAATTATGGAATATAAAGTAGGTACGTCACATAGATAATAATTATTCAGATAATATGTCATACAGAACTTAGCACAGAACAGTATATGTGACAGCACGTGCTTAAAAAGAGCCTCTTTAAGTTCAAATGTATCGGAAACGATATTACGGTAACACAAAAGATCGTATAGTGTCAACAGGTTCCGCAGGCCACGAATCTCTTTATTTATGGGTAAACTGCGCGGCGCGCATTTTTGTAAGAACTTACAAACTCGCAACTGCCGTGAAGCTCCCGACTTGCTCCGCACTCTATCTTGAGACAGTCGTACATCTCGCGAACTCTGTTCTCTCTTATTTCGCTAAGTGGGCGTTGTTACTTTGTCACCGTTGGCGCCGATTCAAATGAGATTACGAACCTAGAACTGAACTGAGATTAGAGCAGGTACATTTACAAGTTTCATTTCATTTAATTTGCATTTCATTTCATTTCATATTATTCCGTTTCATTTCGTTTTAATTCGTTTCATTACATTTCATTTCGTTTCATTTCATTTCATTTCGTTTCATTTCGTTACGCAGTAACCCATCTCAAGCGCTCCAAGCGCGCCGTCCACATTGAGCGTAACAAGTTCGCCGAAATGTTCGCTGTTCGGTTCGGTGAAATGTTCAAGTCTGGACGCACCTTTACATTTACGAGTATTTCCCATGCGGGCGACACCGATACCCAGGTATTCCTCTTGATAAAAAACCCGACAATACAAATAGACTTGTCATTGTCGCCGTTTGTTTTGCCACCCGGTACAAGATCCCCGGTATACACGCGCCCCACTCGGCGGACCCCGGGTACTGCATTGTCGAATATCGGGAACACAGGTGGGTATTATTCTTTATGTGGAACGTCGCAACAATGTTACCTTCGTATCGAATTGAGTTACGTCCGTGTTTCAGCGAGAGGAAAATATTTATTTATGTGTTCATGGATCTTTTGTCGCATCTTAGAATTTCTTTTGGACGTTTCTGAGAACGTCGGCTCTGCTATGTTAGCTTTTGCTAGCTGCTGTTAACGAATGACGACCTACCAGTACCATGTAACGTTGTCAGTACTGTGGTTTTAGAAATGATAGGCCGTGGGTTCGATTCCCGGAAGGGGAATAAGATTTTATAATTTCTATTAGAAGTCAAAAATTAAGACTTTATTGACAGAGAGAGTACCGATATAGCTCATCGATTTGCGAAAGTCGAAACTGAAGTGACAATGTGCGGGGCACATAGCTCGAAGACCTGATGGACATTGCGGCCCCAAGCTGTTCGAATGGCGACCCCAAACTGGCACACGCAGCGTTGGAAGACCCCTCCAATAATGGACGAAGGGACGATCTCAAGCGAGTCGCTGACAGCCGCTGTATCTATACAAGATCGTGTTCAGTGAAGAAACCTATGGCCAGCAGTGGACGTCTATTGGTCAAACAAGATTCTGTTTTATTTGTAAAAAATAAAAACAATAAAGCTGTTTTCTTTGCCCAATTCAATATACTTAATGATAAATGTTCCACATTAGGACGCCAACATCGATATTAATATATATATAGCTGCTCGTGCTGATTCATTGACTGACTCACTGATTGATCACCCCTCCTGTAAAATTTTGTATGAAAAATTTTTTTTTCACAAATGGTTTCGTATAGAGGATGAAAATTCATTCAGAACAAAAATATGGAGAGAGCTGATGATTGAGGATTTCAGAGACGAGCGAATGGCACGCTTAAGGTATTGAAGATAGGTGGGGGGTGCTCGAGCAAATGTCACTCGAAACGTCATCCAATTGGCAGTGAGCTGAAAAAAAATTCAAAATGGCGAAAAAAAGATGGCCGCCATACAACGTCGGTGTCCATCTCAGAGGGTATAAAAGATGGAAGAGTGGTTTCTTCGCAAAAGATGATCAGGATTAAAAGGTCTACCCGATGTATAGAAAAAAAATTCAAAATGGCGGAATTTATTTTTCCATAGAAAATGTATGGCGAATATTGAAGAGACTACAAGTTGTAAACTATGCAAGGCTTTGATGCGGTTCTTTGGAGAACTCTCAATGAAAAATATGGGAAGACATGATGATTGAGGGTTTGGAAGATGGTTGAGGAGCCCGGGCAGGGTATCGCAGATAGATGGGTGGTGCTCAAACAAAAATTACTCAAAACCTCATCCAATTGGCACTGAGCTGAAAAAAAAAACAAAATGGCGGATTCAAGATGGCGGCTATACAAATTTCGTCGGTGTCTATCTCACCAAGTATAAAAGATGGAAGAGTGGTTTCTTGGCAAAAGATGATCAAGAACTAAAGATCTACAATTTGATGAACAGAAAAAATCAAGATGGCAAAATTTATTTTTTTCACACAAAATATATGGCGAATATTGAAGAGACTATAAGTTGGGAAACTATACAAGACTTTGATACGGTTCTTTTTCAAAGTTTGTTTTTATGGAGGAACTCTCCTTCTGGCAAATGATTCGGTGAAAAAAATTTGGAGAGTGATGATGATCGAGGGTTTGGAAGATGGATGAGGAGCACGGCCAGGGTTAAAGATGCTGAAAATGATAGAAGAAGGTGGAGGCTGCTAAAACAAAAATAATACTGAAATCCCCGCGGTCCGCTTTATATATTATAGCTGCTCGTGCTGATTCACCACTCACTCACTCACTGATTGATCACCCCTCCTGTAAAATTTTGTATGAAATTTTTTTTTTTCACAAATGGTTTCGTATAGAGGAAAAAAATTCATTCAGAACAAAAATATGGAGAGAGCTGATGATTGAGGATTTCAGAGACGAGCGATGGGCACGCTTAAGGTATTGAAGATAGGTAGGGGGTGCTCGAGCAAATGTCACTCGAAACGTCATCCAATTGGCAGTGAGCCAAAAAAAAATTCAAAATGGCGAAAAAAAGATGGCCGCCATACAAATTTCGTCGGTGTCCATCTCGGAGGGTATGAAAGATGGAAGAGTGGTTTCTTAGCAAAAGATGATCAAGATCCGATGGTCTACCCGATGAATAGAAAAAAAATCAAAACGGCGGAATTTATTTTTCCATAGAAAATGTATGGCGAATATTGAAGAGACTACAAGTTGTAAACTATGCAAGGATTTGATGCGATTCTTTGGAGAACTCTCAAAGAAAAATATGGGAAGACATGATGATTGAGGGTTTGGAAGATGGATGAGGAGCCCGGGCAGGGTATGTTAGATAGATGGGAGGTGCTCAAACAAAAATTACTCAAAACCTCATCCAATTGGCACTGAGCTGAAAAAAAAACAAAATGGCGGATTCAAGATGGCGGCTATACAAATTTCGTCAGAGTCTATCTCACCAAGCATAAAAGATGGAAGAGTGGTTTCTGGGAAAAAGATGATCAAGACCTAAAAGTCTACTTGATGAACAGAAAAAATATCAATATGGCGGAATTTATTTTTCCACACAAATAATTTTTTTCATTGATGGTTTCGTATAGAAGACAAAAATTTATGTGGAGAAAAAATATGGAGAGAGCTGATGATTGAAGATTTCAGAGGCGGGTGACGAGCACAGCCAGGGTATTGAATATAGGTGTAAGGTGCTCAAACAAAAGTCACTCGAAACCTCATCCAATTGGCAGTGAGCTGAAAAAAATCCTAAATGGCGGATTCAAGATAGTGGCCATACAAATTTCGTCGGTGTCTATCTCACTGAGTATAAAAGATGGAAGAGTGGTTTTTTGCCAAAAGATGATCAAGACGTGGTTTACTTGATGAACAGAAAAAAACAAGATGGCGAAATTTATTTTTCCATACAAAATATATGGCGAATGTTGAAGAGAATACAAAATGGGAACTATGCAAGACTTTGATACAGTTCCTTTTCAAAATCTGTTTTTATGGAAGAACTCTCATTCTGACAAATGATTCGGAGAAAAAATATGGAGAGTGATAATGATCGAGGGTTAGGAATATGGGAGAGATAGGTGGAGGCTGTTCAAACCAAAATACCCAAAACCGAAACCTCGCGGTCCGCTTTAGCGGGCCGCGCACCCACGCGCCATACTAGTTAATATATATATAGCTGCTCGTGCTGATTCACTGACTGATTGATCACCCCTCCTGTAAAATTTTGTATGAAAATTTTTTTTTTCAATAATGGTTTCGTATAGAGGACAAAAATTCATTCGGAACAAAAATATGGAGAGAGCTGATGATTGAGGATTTGGGAGACGGGTGAAGAGCACGCTTAAGGTATTGAAGATAGGTGGGGGGTGCTCGAGCAAATGTCACTCAAAACGTCATCCAATTGGCAGTGAGCTGAAAAAAAATTCAAAATGGCGAAAAAAAGATGGCCGCCATACAAATTTCATCGGTATCCATCTCGGAGGGTATAAAAGATGGAAGAGTGATTTCTTAGCAAAAGATGATCAAAATCCGAAGGTCTACTTGATGAATGAAAAAAAAATTCAAAATGGCGGAATTCATTTTTTCATAGAAAATGTATGGTGAATATTGAATTGCCTTTGATGCGGTTCTTCAGAGAATTCTCACAGAAAAATATGGGAAGACATGATGATTGAGGGTAAGTAAGATGGTTGGGGAGCCCGGGAAGGGTATTGTAGATAGAAAAGGGCTGCTCAAACAAAAACAAGATGGCGGCCGACGTGATTTTTGTAACATTTTTGTTTTCCTACCGATTTCGTTAAAACTCGCAATTCTAGAAGAAATTAGGAAACGATTAATAGAAAAAGTAGAAAAAAATTTAAAAACAAGATGGCGGCTTAGCTGTAGTCTTTCAAATTTTCGATTTTTCGACCCCGAACCGCGGCGCCACAGCACCGAAACGGGTTAGTTGAGGATAATATTTTTTTCCTTATTCCGTCTACAATTATCCTGTATTTTGACAGATCGGGAGTGGTTTTTAAATATTCAAGATGGCGGCTGTCGTGGCGGCCATTCAGTTTGAGGTACGAAAAAACGCAATTTTAAAATTCATATTACTCACAGTTGACAACATCGGAGCGTTTCTACTTCTATGAAGCTATTGTATGTACAGTACAGTACTTGAAGTATAGATTGGTGAAAAAAATACCCCATTTTTGGGGAAATTTCAAGATCTACCCCAAAAATTAAAAAATCGAAATACGAACTTTTTGCAAAATCCGAGTATGAGCAACTACACTTTTTACCTGTACAAACGAAATTTGGATATTTTTATCGCCAGGGACAGGCAACACTGAAATTTATCAAAGAAAAAGTTATTTTCGCGATACGGTCTTTTTTCAGGGGTGATCATTTCGCCAGTGTGCAAGCGAGATGAAAACTTGAAACGTCATCAGGAGCGGTATCTCCTGTACTTAATGGAAAAATTATTCAACTTTCTAAAATAAATCTGTAAAATGAGTTGACGGCCATTTTGTATTTTATTTGTTTTGGAATTGATTTTGAACATGTTTTTGAGGCAGTTGGCAACATTTTGGAAAGTTGAAATGTATGAATCGATTGTGTAACTTAACCGGCAGTATCGATAAATGTAAACAGTGTTGCCACCTTCGGGGTAGTTTACGAGATTTTCCCCAAAAATTTTTTCCTGTAAAATTTTGTATGAATTTTTTTTTTTCACAAATGGTTTCACAAAAAAGACAAAAATTTATTCAGAAAAAAAATATGGATAGAGCTGATGATTGAGGAACTCGGAGACGGGTGAAGGGCACGCTTAAGGTATTGAAGATAGGTGGGAGGTGCTCAAGCAAATGTCACTCGAAACGGCTTCCAATTGGCAGTGAGCTGGAAAAATATTCAAAATGGCGGAAAAAAGATGGCCGCCATTCAAATTTCATCGGTGTCCATCTCAAAGGGTATAAAAGATGGAAGAGTGGTTTCTTATCAAAAGATGATCAGGACCTTCGGATCCTGTACACTAGAAAAAAAATTTCAAAATGGAGGAATTTATTTCGGACTAGGGACCGACTGGGACCGACTGGGGACCGACTAGGGACCGACTGCGGACCGACTAGAGACCGCCTACGGAACGACTACGGACCGACTAGGTACCGACTAGGGACCGACTAGGAACCGACTAGGGACCAACTAGGGACCGACTAGGGACCGACTAGGGACTGACTACGGACCGACTAGGGACCGACTAGGGACCGACTAGGGACCGACTAGGGACCGACTAGAGACCGACTAGGAACCGACTAGGAACCGACTATGGACCGACTAGGGACCGACTACGGACCGACTAAGGACCGACTAGGGACCGACTACGGACCGACTACGGACCGACTACGGACCGACTGCGGACCGACTACGGACCGACTACGGACTGACTACGGACCGACTAGGGACCGACTAGGGACCGACTACGGACCGACTTGGGACCGACTACGGACTGACTATGGACTGACTACGGACCGACTAGGGACCGACTAGCAACCGACTAGGGACTGACTAGGGACCGACTAGAGACCGACTAGGGACCGACTAGGGACCGACTACGGACCGACTACGGACCGACTAGAGACCGACTAGGGACCGACTACGGACCGACTAGAGAGCGACTAGGGACCGACTAGGAACCGACTACGGACCGACTAGAGACCGACTAGGGACCGACTAGGGACCGACTAGGAACTGACTACGGACCGACTACGGACCGACTACGGACCGACTACGGACCGACTATGGACCGACTACGGACCGACTACGGACCAACAACGGACCGACTATGGACCGACTAGGGACCGACTAGGGACTGACTACGGACCGACTAGAGACGGACTGGGGACCGACTACGGACCGACTAGGGACCGACTAGGGACCGACTACGGACCGACTAGAGACCGACTACGGACCGTCTACGGACCGACTACGGACCGAATACAGACCGACTACTGACCGACTTCGGACCGACTACGGACCGACTAGTGACCGACTAGGGACCGACTATGGACCGACTAGGGACCGACTAAGGACCGACTACGGACCGACTAGAGACCGACTAAGGACCAACTACGGACTGACTAGGGTAGACCGACTAGGGACCGACTACGGACCGATTATGGATCGACTACGGACCGATTATGGATCGACTACGGACCAACTAGGGACCGACTACGGACCGACTATGGACCGACTACAGACCGACTAGAGACCGACTACGGACCGACTACGGACCGACTACGGACCGACTAGAGACTGACTAGGGACCGACTATGGACCGACTAGGGACCGACTACGGACCGACTAGAGACCGACTAGGAACCGACTAGGAACCGACTATGGACCGACTAGGGACCGACTACGGACCGACTAAGGACCGACTAGGGACCGACTACGGACCCACTACGGACCGACTACGGAGCGACTACGGACCGACTACGGACCGACTACGGACTGACTACGGACCGACTAGGGACCGACTAGGGACCGACTAGGGACCGACTACGGACCGACTAGGGACCGACTAGAGACCGACTAGGGACCGACTACGGACTGACTACGGACTGACTACGGACCGACTAGAGACCGACTAGGGACCGACTACGGACCGACTAGAGACCGACTAGGGACCGACTAGGAACCGACTACGGACCGACTAGAGACCGACTAGGGACCGACTAGGGACTGACTAGGGTAGACCGACTAGGGACCGACTACGGACCGATTATGGATCGACTATGGACCGATTATGGATCGACTACGGACCAACTAGGGACCGACTACGGACCGACTACGGACCGACTACAGACCGACTAGAGACCGACTACGGACCGACTACGGACCGACTACGGACCGACTACGGACCGACTACGGACCGACTACGGACCGACTACGGACCGACTACGGACCGACTACGGACCGACTAGAGACTGACTAGGGACCGACTATGGACCGACTAGCGACCGACTAGGGACCGACTAAGGACCAACCGGGGACTTTTCGAGATTTCCCCAAAAATTTTCTCCTGTAAAATTTTATATGAATTTTTTTTTTCACAAATGGTTTCACAGAGAAGACAAAAATTCATTCGGAGAAAAAATATTGCGAGAGCTGATGATTGAGGATTTTGGAGACAAGTGAAGGATACAGAAGGGTAGAGTGCAGCCCCATGTAGTTGGTAATCAAACTTCTTATTTTCGCGATGTCTGTGTGCTTACGTAGTCAGATTTTTAAAAGCTTATATCTCCAAAACTATAGGGTGCAGCTCCATGTTGTTGGTACTCAAACTTCCTATTTTCGCGATGTCTGTATTCTTACGTGGTCAGATCTTTAAAAGCTTATATCTCCGAAACTATAGGGTTCAGCGCCATGTTGTTGGTACTCAAATTTTCGCGATGTCTATATGCTCACATGGTCAGATTTTTAAAAGCTTATATCTCCAAAACTATAGGGTGCAGTCCCATGTTGTTGGTATGCAAAATTCTTATTTTCACAATGTCTGTGTGTTTACGTAGTCAGATTTTTAAAAGCTTATATCTACGGAACTATAGGGTCGAGCCCCATGTTGTTGGTACTCAAACATACTTTCGCGATGTCTAGATGTTCACGTGATCAGATTTTTAAAAGCTTATATCTCCGAAACTATAGGGTGCAACCCCATGTTATTATTACTCAAACTTCTTATTTTTTAACCCCCGACGCAAAAACGACGGGGTGTTATAAGTTTGACGTGTCTGTGTGTGTGTGTGTGTGTGTGTGTGTGTGTGTGTGTCTGTCTGTTTCCCTGTGGCGCTCAAACGGGTGGACCGATTTGAATGCGGTTTTTTTTGTTTGAAAGGTGATTTAGTCGAGAGTGTTGTTAGCTATGTTTGATGAAAATCGGTCCAAGATGGCCGCCGCTACAAAATGGCGGATTACATATTTTTTCACAACTCCCTTTATATGGGTATCAAATGAAAGGGCTTGACTAGTAGAATAGCACTATTGCAAATCCAAGATGGCCGCCACCACAAAATGGCGAATGTCGGGGGTTTTTTAAATTTTAAATTTACACTTGTGCGATGTCTATGTGCTCACGTGATCAAATTTTTAAATGCTTATATCTTCGAAATTATAGGGTGCAGCCCCATGTTATATAATGTCGAACGTCCCCGCGAGCTGCTTTAGCAGCTCGCGCACCGAGCAACTAGTTAATATATATATAGCTGCTCGTGCTGATTCACTGACTGATTGATCACCCCTCCTGAACAATTTTGTATGAAAATTTTTTTTTTCAAAAATGGTGTCGTATAGAGGACAAAAATTCATTAAGAGGAAAAATATGGAGAGAGCTGATGATTGAGGATTTCAGAGACGAGCGACGGGCACGCTTAAGGTATTGAAGATAGGTGGGGGGTGCTCGAGCAAATGTCACTCGAAACGTCATCCAATTGGCAGTCAGCTGAAAAAAAATTCAAAATGGCGAAAAAAAGATGGCCGCCATACAAATTTCGTCGGCATCCAACTCGGAGGGTATAAAAGATGGAAGAGTGATTTCTTCGCAAAAGATGATCAGGATCCAAAGGTCTACTTGATGAAAACAAAAAAAAATCAAAATGGCGGACTTTATTTTTCCATAGAAAATGTATGGCGAATATTGAGAGAGAGAAGTTGTGAACTATGCAAGGCGGTTGATGCGGTTCTTTGGAGAAATCTCGAAGAAAAATATGGGAAGACATGATGATTGAGGGTTTGGAAGATGGTTAATGAGCCCGGGTAGAGTATTGTAGATAGATGGGGGCTGCTCAAACAAAAAATACTCAGAACCTCATCCAATTGGCACTAAGGTGAAAAAAATCCAAAATGGCGGATTCAAGATGGCGGCTATACAAATTTCATTGGTGTCTATCTCACCAAGTATAAAAGATGGAAGAGTGGTTTATTTGAAAAATATGACCAAAAACCAAAAATCAACTAGATGAACAGAAAAAGAAAAGATGGCGGAATTTATGTTTTGGAATTTATGAAGATAGGTGAGAGGTGCTCAATCTAAAAGTACTCGAAACCTCATCCAACTGGCAGTGATCAAAAAAAAAATACCAAAATGGCGGATTCAAGATGGCGGCTATAAAAATTTCGTCGGTGTCTATCTCACCAAGTATAAAAGATGGAAGAGTAGTTTCTTTGAAAAATATGATCAAGAAATAAAGATATACTTGATGACCAGAAAAAAAATCAAGAGTGCGGAATTATATTTTCACACAAAAAAAAATATATATTCATTAATGGTTTCGTATAGAAGAAAAAAATGTATGCGGAGGAAAAATATGGAAAGAGCTGATGATTGAAGATTTTGAAGATGGGTGAGGCACGGCACATCCAGGGTATTAAAGATAGGTGGAGGCTGCTCAAACAAAAACAACCTACTCGAAACCCCGCGGTCCGCTTTAGCGGGCCGCGCAGCCACGCGCCCTACTAGTTAATATATATATAGCTGCTCGTGCTGATTCATTGACTGACTCACTGATTGATCACCCCTCCTGTAAAATTTTGTATGAAAAATTTTTTTTTCACTAATGGTTTCGTATAGAGGACAAAAATTCATTCGGAACAAAAATATGGAGAGAGCTGATGATTGAGGATTTCAGAGACGAGCGAATGGCACGCTTAAGGTATTGAAGATAGGTGGGGGGTGCTCGAGCAAATGTCACTCGAAACGTTATCCAATTGGCAGTCAGTTGAAAAAAAAATCAAAATGGCGAAAAAAAGATGGCCGCCATACAAATTTCGTCGGTGTCCATCTCAGAGGGTATACAAGATGGAAGAGTGGTTTCTTCGCAAAAGATGATCAGGATTAAAAGGTCTACTGGATGAATAGAAAAAAAATCAAAATGGCGGAATTTATTTTTCCATAGAAAATGTATGGCGAATGTTGAAGAGACTACAAGTTGTGAACTATGCAAGGCTTTGATGCGGTTCTTTGAGGATGTCTCAAAGAAAAATATGGAAAGACATGATGATTGAGGGTTTGGAAGGTGGTTGAGGAGTCCGGGCAGGGTATTGTAGATGGATGGGGGCTGCTCAAACAAAAAATACTCAGAACCTCATCCAATTGGCACTGAGCTGAAGAAAACATCAAAATGGCGGATTCAAGATGGCGGCTATACAAATTTCGTCGGTGTCTAATGTCTATCTCACCAAGTATAAAAGATGGAAGAGTAGTTTCTTACAAGAGTAGTTTCTTAGAAAAATATGATCAATATCTAAAAATCTACTAGATGAACAGAAAAATACAAGATGGCGGAATTTATGTTTTCACACAAAAAGTTTTTTTTAGTGATGATTTCGTATAGAAGTCAAAAATTCATGCGGAGGAAAAATAATATGGAGAGAACTGATGATTGAAGATTTTGGCGATGGGTGAGGAGCACGGTCAGGGTATTGAAGATAGGTGAGAGGTGCTCAATCAAAAATTACTCGAAACCTCATCCAATTGGCAGTGATCTAACAAAAAATACCAAAATGGCGGATTCAAGATGGCGGCCATACAAATTTCGTCGGTGTCTATATAACTGATTATAAAAGATGGAAGAGTAGTTTTTGGCAAAAGATCATCAAGACGTGGTTTACTTGATAGTTAAGTATATAGAAAAAAACAAGATGACGGAATTTATTTATCTATACAACATTTACGACGAATATTGAAGATAATACAAGTTAAGAACTATGCAACACTTTGATACAGTTTCTTTTCAAAATTTGTTTTTATGGAAGAACTCTCATTCTCACAAATGATTCGGAGAAAAAATATGGAGTGATAATGATCGAGGGTTTGGAAGGTGGATGACTATTTTCATGTGGAGGCTGCTCAAACAAAAATACCTGAAAACGATACCCCGCGGTCCGCTTTAGCGGGCCGCGCAGCCACGCGCCATATTAGTATATATATATATAGCTGCTCGTGCTGATTCATTCACTCACTGACTGACTGACTGATTGATCACCTCTCCTGTAAAATTTTGTATGAAAATTATTTTTTTTCACAAATGGTTTCGTATAGAGGATAAAAATTCATTCAGAACAAAAATATGGAGAGAGCTGATGATTGAGGATTTCAGAGACGAGCGATGGGCACGCTTAAGGTATTGAAGATAGGTGGCGGGTGCTCGAGCAAATGTCACTCGAAACGTCATCCAATTGGCAGTGAGCTGAAGAAAAATTCAAAATGGCGAAAATAAGATGGCCGCCATACAAATTTCGTCGGTCTCCATCTCGGAAGGTATAAAAGATAGAAGAGTGGTTTCGTGGCAAAAGATGATCAGGATCCGATGGTTTATTGGATAAATAGAAAAAAAAATCAAAATGGCGGAATTTATTTTTCCATAGAAAATGTATGGCGAATATTGAGAGAGAGAAGTTGTGAGCAATGCAGGCCTTTGATGCGGTTCTTTAGAGAACTCTCAAAGAAAAATATGGGATGACATGATGATTGAGGGTTTGGAAGACGGTTGAGCAGCCCGGGCAGGGTATTGTAGATACTAGATAGGTGGGAGGTGCTCAAACAAAAATTACTCAAAACCTCATCTAATTGGCACTGAGCTGAAGAAAAACCCAAAATGGTGGATACAAGATGGCGGCCATACAAATTTCGTCGGTGATTATCTCATTAAGTATAAAAGATGGAAGAGTGGTTTTTTTAGCAAAAGATGATAAAAACTTAATAGGTCTACTTGATGAATAGAAAAAATCAAGATGTTGGAATTTATTTTTATATAGATACAAAATATATTATGGCGAATATTGAAGTAGGGAACTATGCAAGATTTTGATACAGTTCCTTTTCAAAATTTTTTTTTTGGAAGGACTGTCATTCTGACAAATGATTCGGAGAAAAATATGGAGAGTGATAATGAGCGAGGGCTTGGAATATGGGTGAAGCTTTGGGGTGAAGATAGATGGAGGCTGCTCAAACAAAAAACACCCGAAAGCGAAACCTCGCGGTCCGCTTTAGCGGGCCGCGCACCCACACGCCATACTAGTTAATATATATATAGCTGCTCGTGCTGATTCACTCACTGACTCATTGATCACCTCTCCTGAACAATTTTGTATGAAAAATTTTTTTTTCACTAATGGTTTCGTATAGAAGACAAAAATTCATTCGGAACAAAAATATGGAGAGAGCTGATGATTGAGGATTTCAGAGACGAGCGAATGGCACGCTTAAGGTATTGAAGATAGGTGGGGGGTGCTCGAGCAAATGTCACTCGAAACGTCATCCAATTGGCAGTGAGTTGAAAAAAAATTCAAAATGGCGAAAAAAAGATGGCCGCCATACAACTTTTGTTGGTCTCCATCTCGGAGGATATAAAAGATGGACGAGTAGTTTCTTCGCAAAACATAATCAGGATCCAAAGGTCTACTCGATTAATAGAAAAAAATTCAAAATGGCGGAATTTATTTTTCCATAGCAAATGTATGGCGAATATTAAAGAGACTACGTATAAAAGATCGAAGAGTGGTTTCTTGACAAAAGATGATCAAGACCTTTAGATCTACTTGATGAGCAGAATGATTCGAAGAAAAAATATGGAGAGTAATAATGATCGAGGATTAGGAATATGGGAGAGATAGGTGGAGGCTGCTCAAACCAAAATACCCGAAAGCAAAACCTCGCGGTCCGCTTGCGGGCCGCGCACCCACGCGCCCTACTAGTTAATATATATATAGCTGCTCGTGCTGATTCACTCACTCATTGATCACCTCTCCTGAACAATTTTGTATGAAAAATTTTTTTTTCACTCATGGTGTCGTATAGAGGACAAAAATTCATTAAGAGGAAAAATATGGAGAGAGCTGATGATTGAGGATTTCAAAGACGAGCGACGGGCACGCTTAAGGTATTGAAGATAGGTGGGGGGTGCTCGAGCAAATGTCACTTGAAACGTCATCCAATTGGCAGTCAGCTGAAAAAAAATTCAAAATGGCGAAAAAAAGATGGCCGCCATACAAATTTCGTCGGTCTCCATCTCGGAGGGTATAAAAGATGGAAGAGTGGTTTCTTCGCAAAAGATGATGAAGATCCAAAGGTCTACTTGATGAATTGAAAAAAAATTCAAAATGGCGGAATTTATTTTTCCATAGAAAATGTACATTCATACATTTTACATGTAGTCTTGACTACAAGTTGTGAACTATCCAAGGCCCTGATGCGGTTCTTTGGAGAACTCTCAAAGAATAATATGGGAAGACATGATGATTGAGGGTTTGGAAGATGTTTGAGGAGCCCGGGCAGGGTATTGTAGATAGGTGGGAGGTGCTCAAACAAAATTTACTCGAAACCTCATCTAATTGGCACTGCACTGAAAAAAAAAACCCTAAAATGGCGGATTCAAGATGGCGGATATACAAATTTCATCGGTGTCTATCTCACCAAGTATAAAAGATAGAAGAGTGGTATTTTGGCAAAAGATTATCAAGACCTAAAGATCTACAGTTTGATGAACAGAAAAAAAATCAAGATGGCGGAATTTATTTTTTTCACACAAAAAATCCTTTTCACTGATGGTTTCGTATAGAAGACAAAATTTCATGCGAAGGAAAAATATGGAAAGAGCTGATGATTGAAGATTTTTGAGACGGATAAGGAGTATTAACGATAGGTGGGAGGTGCTCAAACAAAAATTACTTGAAACCTCATCTAATTGTCAGTGAGCTGAAAAAAAGGCCAAAATGGTGGATTAAAGATGGCGGCCATACAAATTTCGTCGGTGTCTATCTCACTGAGTATAAAATATGGAAGAGTGGTTATTTGGCAAAAGATGATCAAGACGTGTTTACTTGATGAAAAGAAAAAAACAAGATGGCGGAATTTATTTTCCATGCAAAATATATGGCGAATATTGAAGAGAATACCTACAAGTTGGGAACTATGCAAGATTTTGATACAGTTTCTTTTCAAAATTTGTTTTTATGGAAGAACTCTCATCCTGACAAATGATTCGGAGAAAAGTATGGAGATTGGAGAGTGATAATGATCGAGGGTTAGGAATATGTTAGAGATAGGTGGAGGCTGCTCAAACCAAAATACCCAAACGCGAAACCTCGCGGTCCGCTTTAGCGGGCCGCGCACCCACGCGCCATACTAGTTATATATATAAAGCTACTTGAAGTTACGTACTGATCACCTCTCCTGAACAATTTTGTATGGGACTTTTTCACCATATTTTCCGTGTGTGTAAAATTCAAAAATTTAAGGTCTACAAAATTATAGAGAGAGCTGGACGTGGAAAACTGACTAGGATGCCCTAAGGGATCTCAAAAACTATCAGTCGGAAAGGTACCGTCCCGAAACAAAAAATGTTCAAAACCTTGGGCAATTGGGTGAACCGGTGAAAAAAATATGGCCACCTTACAAAAAAAATTTCGTCTCCATACAAAAAATTTCCTAATTTTCAAGAGGCTCTCCAGAACAATTTTGTATGGAACTTTTTTCCCTTCACTACTTATGTGCGTAGAACTTATGGGTCTTCCTTCAGAAAATTATAAAACGTCATGAATGTGAAAAATTTACCAGAGTACCTCATGGGTCCTCCAAAACTACCAGTCATACAGACATGGTCCCAAACAAATGTTATTAAAGACCTTGGGCCATTAGGTGAACCGGTAAAAAAAAGATGGCCGCCCAACAAAAAAAAATTTCTCCATACAAATTTTAAGGGTAATTTTCAAGAGGCTCTCCAGAACAATTTTGTATGGAACTTTTTTCCCTTCACTATTTATGTGCGTAGAACTTATAGGTCTTCCTTCAGAAAATTATGAAACGTCATGAATGTGGAAAATTTACCAGAGTACCTCATGGGTCCTCCAAAACTACCAGTCATACAGACATGGTCCCAAACAAATATTATTAAAGACCTTGGGTTATTAGGTGAACCGGTGAAAAAAAGATGGCCGCCGAACAAAAAAAAAATTTCTCTATACAAATTTTTTGGGTTCTTTTCAAGAGGCTCTCCAGAACAATTTTGTATGGAACTTTTCCCTTCATTATTTATGTGTGTAGAACTTATGGGTCTTCCTTCAAGAAAATTATGAAAAGTCATGAATGTGGAAAATTTACCAGAGTACCTCATGGGTCCTCCAAAACTACCAGTCATACAGACATGGTCTCAAACAAATGTTATTAAAGACCTTGGGCCATTGGGTGAACCGGTAAAAAAAAGATGGCCGCCGAACAAAAAAAAATTCTCTCCATACAAATTTTTTGGGTTCTTTTCAAGATATTTTTGTATGAAAAATTTTCCCCTTACTACACTTATAAATAGAACTTAAAGATTTTTTTTCACAAAAATCACAAAACATAGTGAATGTGGAAAAATTACCAGAGTACCCTAACGGCCCTCAAAAACTATCAATCATAGAGGCATGGTCCTGAAACTAAAAATGTTCAAGAGCTTAGGCCCTTTGGTGAGCCAGTAAAAAAAAGATAGCTACGGAACAAAAAAATTCGTGTCCATACAAAATTTCTTTTTTATTTTCAAGTGGCTCTCCAGAACATTTTTGTATAGATCTTTTTTTTCCCACTAGACGCATGCATAGAACTCATTAGTGTCCTTTCAGAAAAGATACGAAACGTGATACCAATATTTCTTTCTATCTTTCAAGAGACTCTCCAGAATATTCTGGTATTTGGTATGGCCTCCCATTTCTTTATTTTACGAATATTGAAGAGACAAGGCCCGCGAGCTGCTTGCAGCTCGCGCACCGAGCGCAACACTAGTATTATTATGCAAAGCGCTCAATTACCACGGCTAATTTGCCATTAACCTAATAGCTGACGTAATTTCATTATTCAGAACCTTTGGAGCGTTCCAAGCGATTAATGTGTTGATTGCACACTGCAACACGACCTGCGAGAGACCTGGCGTCTCTACACATATTAACAATAATTGTAAATTTATTGTTATTCATAGTACAAGTGCGATAAGTGGAAAATTATAGTCGAGGCGCAATTTTTAACACCCGCGTCGCAGGCGAGGGTTTTAAAATAATATACCACCGACTATTCAATTTTCAATACGCACGTGTATCGTACAACGTTTTTCAATACATTTGTAAGTAGAAACAATAAAATAACATGATCATCAGTGTAACCAGTACCAGGCAGGTATCTGGTTGGTTTGATTGATTATTAAGTCTACTTGGGTATGTCAATAAAGTTTGTAATTTTTAAGTTTTTAAGTTTTTAATAAGAAAAACCTTTTTTAATTAATATTATTCGAACATTCTTCTTCTTCTTCGTATCACTCTTGGCAGAGCAGTTGTAGTAATTCAGAAGTGATGTCCTTAAGGGCAAATATTATATTTTGCCTCACGAGCGTTCGCCACTTGAATATTACATTTCACAGAGTTACATTTTTACAATGGAATAATTCGATGAACGATCTTTTGGATTGATCATTCTAATATCCATCACATTTGTACGTCTCTAGAATCTGTTCAGATGGACAGAAACCTGAATAAGTGCTGGGTGTATCTACACATAGTTATGGCACAATTAGTGAGTGCTGAGGGCGCGGTGACCGCGGTGCTGGCGCTAGTGGCGGCGCCGCAAGCAATTAGGAGACGGACCCGGTTAAGCCTTCTATGATTTACCGGTCACCGCTGTGACGCTTGGTGCAAGGGAGGAGAGGTTGACGATTACACCAACTATCAGTCCCCTTCCACCTTGGAGCTTCCTCTCAGAATTTCTGGGATATTCTACCTCTGAAGATGGACCCATATTTTTACATATAAGTAAGTATATAAGTATTGTTAGTGACTTGGTCCGTGTGGCGATTGTGAGGTTTTAAAATATGCCGCAGGAACCCTTTGTTCACTCTGTATGTAAAGTCGCTTACATCGCTCTCTAGGTCTTCAACTACCCGTATAACCATCTATCTATATCTATATCTATACATATAATAAAATCGTAGACTTGCCGTATCTGTACATTAAAGATTTTTGCAAAATAATAACTGGGGGATGTTAGGGATAAGTAGTAGAACGTAAAAAAGCTATTTTTGAAATTTTTGTCTGTTTGTCTGTTTATCTGTTTGTCTGTATGTTTGTGCGCGCATCACGCAAAAACGACTGAATGGATTGAAATGAAATTTGGCATGATTTAAGTTCATACTATGGAGTAACATATAGGATACTTTTTATCCCGAAATTCAGCACGGTTCCCTTGGGAGAGGGGATGAAAGTCAAAATGTGTACTTAGCTGTAATTCATTAACGCTTGGTCCGATTTCGTTCATTCTTTTTTTGTTAGAAAGGAGATACTTTAAAGATTATTAGTTCTCTATCATTATATCTCATATTAGTATCTCATCTCTGAACGGCTGGATCGATTTTGATGGGACTTTTACTGGCAGATGTTTACATTTTGATCTGCCTAAACATCCAGTGAACTTTTAACCGTTTTTAGCAAGGTATGGGCTCAAAGGAACTCAGGAAAAACAAAATGATTCCCACGGGATTTTTAAAAACCAATTTTATTTACTAAGGTATTTCTAATAGCGGAAATGCCTCAAAAAATGTTCTCATTCGCACATTGCACCACTCCCCAGACGCGAGTAGCACTTATTGGATTCGCGTTCAGTTATTACAGATATTAGAAACGTTCCGACGTTATTACGCGTCCAATAACTCCGCACTAACCGCGTATAACGCTTGGCGCGGCCTCCCGCCATTGTGGATCAAATTGTTCTCCGAATACCCTCCAAAAGAACATATTCCTTGTTTATTGTGCTCATTCGGAATTATGATCGCAAAATGGAAGAATTTTTTATCGAACAGGTTATATTACTAGAGAAAGTGGCGTCTTCGTGTTAGTTTGCTAAATATGTTTCTTATAGTCTTGTGTAATTCATTTTCGTTCTAGGTATTTTATTGGTTCAGGCTATAAGGTTCTGACAGACAGACGGACGGAAAAGTGCAAAATCATCCAATTATGAAGACGAGGAGGAACTCGAGGAACTTATGAGGACGCGAGGAACGGCATTCCGAACCAGTGGTAGATTCAATTGACGATTCAAAAGTACTTGTAAAAGTTTATTTGAATAAAAAAAATTTCTATTCTATTCTACTCGAAGATCTCGCTCCGCTCGGTCAAGTATTAACAAAGATGTGATGGTTTTCGTTCGTTCGTAGGTAGGTAGTTCATTCGTAAAGAAGCCATAAAGTTCTAAAAGCCAGACAGATAGACAGACAGACTGACGGACGAAAAAATATAAAATTATCGAATTAGACTCAGAAACCTCGCTCCGCTAGGTCAAGTATTAACATAGATGAGATGGTAATCTAGCGCAAACCGTTCTACGATAAAATAGAAAGAGATTTCAATATTTCCGACAAGCGCCCAGCTTCAAAGGCTTTGCGATCCTCCTCAAAGAGAACGCGATCGGCGCTGTTAAATATATTATTGAACAAAGGGAGCGCTCTGCGCTGCGCAAATCTAGGCCTACTAATTATGTAGTCTCTGTGTTGGACAATGTACACACGGACCGGGTCTGATTGCGTGCAAATAGTGTTTTAACCTTTGGTCCGAATGCCCAAATCGAATACGAATTGCCAAAATGAAACCACAATAAATGTTCTTGAAAGTATTTTTTTTTTTGGATTCCGTATCCAAAGGGTACCAGACGGCCTTATTACACTAAGCCGAACGGATGAACGAACGGATAGACATACGAAACCACTGCAGGTACTTAGTACATACTACGTTGCTTGCGCCTCAGCTTAAAAAGTTAACATACCTATAAGTGAGGTACAGTACAGATGGGTATATTTTCCTATCAAAATTATTTTACCTTTTTCGGTGTTCTTGACAGCGATATGGAGCGACTCTATGTCCATAAATAACGATTAAAAAAGACGAAAAAAAAAAGATAAAATCGCCATTACATTCGGTCATAAATTATTCCACCATCAGATGGAGTGGCGCGGTCACATGTCAACCCTAACTCTTTCCAAAAATTCAGTCCGATGTGCGTGAATATTCGATGAGAAACTATTTATATAGGTACTTGGAAATTTAAAAAAAGGGGTTGGCACTGCCCGCCTGCTGTGTTGGCCTGTTAGGCATTTATTATTTGGCAGGTTTGCGCTCGATTACGATATACTCGTAGATGGGATTCGCTATGGAGAAGAAAATTTTGAGCAGTGAGCAGTACGAGATAGCGAAAATTCTGGCGTGACATTGAATAGATGTACCTACTGCGTAGTGCTATTCCCGCAGGGTTGTTGCTGTAATTATTATGGATCGAATCATTCATTCATTCATCATCAATATTCTTCATTCATTGTTTGTTACTTGACTTCCACGAACGCATTTCTGGGAAGTAAGGAATGGCTGGACGGATTTCTACTGCAATTAAGGTATTGGATTTGACATGGCAACCCAAGTATACTAGAATAGGTGACGTAAAAAAAAACGAAAAATGGCGGTTTCGATTTTTTTTCCAAACCAATCGAATATAGTGTCAAGATGAAGGTCTTTAAAAGGTGACCACACTAAAAATAATACAACTTATAGGTAACTATGTTGAAATATAATAATGAACCTAGTGAGTAGAGTTGGGTTTTAATTTTTGAACCTAATCTTGATTTTATTTTCGTCATGATGCCACAATAGTCCACACGCTTTACATTAGTTTTGGCTGAAACTTCCGAGATAATATATTGATTCCTGACCCAAAACAATATTATGCATATTGCAAACATATTATCATTTCCGCAGACATGGGGCAGATATATTAAGACATGAGTGAGGTCGACGTATGAGTGATGTAGCGGCGCGGTAATGTATGAGTGCGGCTGATACTTGCCACGTTTTGAAATATAGTATACACAGCATGAATATAAGTCCCTGGAAAGCGCTATTTGTTTAAAGTGGCAAGAATTGTTGCAATAAAATACCGACACAATAAAATATACATTTTGTTGGGGCATTACTTCAAGTTGTACTAGCTGTGTCTTGCGACTTCGTCCATGTGAATTAAGGTTTTTAACAAGTACAAATTAAAAATTTAAAAACCCCTCGACATTTTGTGGCGGCGGCCATCTTGGATTTGCAATAGTGTATTTTACTAGTCAAGCCCTTTCATTTGATACCCAGTGAGTTGTGAAAAATATGTAATCCGCCATTTTGTAGCGGCGGCCATCTTGGACCGATTTTCATCAAACATAGCTAACAACACTCTCGACTAATTCACCTTTCAGACGAAGGCCTGGCGAAGACAAACATCTTGGCTTAAGAACCTTCGCCAGTGGTTTAACATGAGTTCAAGGTCACTGTTTAGGGTAGTTGTGAACAAAGTCCAGTTAGCCTTAATGGTTGCCAACCTCCGGTAGGAGATGGCACTAGAAGAAGAAGAAGAAGTCCCGTTTCAACTCTGTCTTAAATCTGAGTAGTCAGAGTACCTATGCTCTATAGATCTCAGCCTGAGACATGAGAGAGGTTTCAGTAATCAGTATAATATGTTTCTGTCAAATATCGGTGCATACAGGGTAGATGTGCGAAATGTGTTATGCTCGTGAGATGAGGCAGGTCGACGAATGAGCGATGTTGTGGCGGCGCGGCGCGGCGCGGTGTTCCGACATCGGAATGATTAACGAGATGATGATGAAATTAGTTCCGTCACACGTGACTCACTTTTACTTTCAACAGTTTCACTGTTTTTACGGTTCTGTATCCGAAAGGACATGCCTTTTTACTAGGACTCCGTCCATCTGTCTGTTTTTCACAGGGTCTATATAGACCCTGCTATAGCCATGAAACCTAGTAGTGTTTAGTAGTAAAAGTAGTGGTAGCTAGGTGAAATTATCACAGAATACGTCGTGTTACTACTGTACGAGTGTACTATAGCAAAATATAAAAATCAGCCAAGTGCGAGTCGGGCCTCGCTCTTTCAGGGTTCCGTACATAATTATGAACAATATAATATTTTGGGTCTAAGAAATATTTAATTTCCGAGCTAGACATCGCAACAAACCGTGAAAGAAAAACCCAAAAAAATGTTCGTTTATTTTGGTCACAGCTTATAAACTATTTAATAAATCGTTGTTTTCAGTATTTGTTGTTTAAATAGAGCATATAGTACATAATATACTGAAATATCATATTCCCAACTAGTTTAGTTTTTGAGATAGCCCCCGTCACAAAAATGGTCTAAAACTAACAACTTTGATGGCCTCCCATTCCCTTATTTTTTGAGATAAAAATTAAAAAAATATATATTTGTACTCTACTTAATGAGCTCTAAACAATGATACCCCACAAGCTAGGGTAAAGAAAAAATTTTTTTTTCCGGCTCCTTTTTCATGTATGGGAGCCCCCTGAAAAATAATTTAATTCAATTTCTAATTCAATATTTGATTTTGGGTTAACGTTTTACACTAAATACCAAAATTTCAGGTTTGTAACTCATTTCGTCTGCGAGCTAGAGACCTGTGACCGGCGGACAGACGGACAGACAGCCGAGTGACATTAATAGGGCTCCGTTTTTTACCCTTCGGCTACGGAACCCTAAAAAAAATTAGGAAAACTCGAAAAATAGCGATTTTTCAACGTTATTTGATTCAGTTCTACCACTTATGTAGGTATATTAAGAAAGAAGGATAAGTATTCTCAATGGAGACAATTGTTTCGTTGAAAATTTATGTAGGCATAAGAAATTAAATAAGAATAAAAAAAATCAGCCAAGTGCGAGTCGGGCCTCGCTCTTTCAGGGTTCCGTACATAATTATGAACAATATAATATTTTGGGTCTAAGAAATATTTAATTTCCGAGCTAGACATCGCAACAAACCGTGAAAGAAAAACCCAAAAAAATGTTCGTTTATTTTGGTCACAGCTTATAAACTATTTAATAAATCGTTGTTTTCAGTATTTGTTGTTTAAATAGAGCATATAGTACATAATATACTGAAATATCATATTCCCAACTAGTTTAGTTTTTGAGATAGCCCCCGTCACAAAAATGGTCTAAAACTAACAACTTTGATGGCCTCCCATTCCCTTATTTTTTGAGATAAAAATTAAAAAAATATATATTTGTACTCTACTTAATGAGCTCTAAACAATGATACCCCACAAGCTAGGGTAAAGAAAAAATTTTTTTTTCCGGCTCCTTTTTCATGTATGGGAGCCCCCCTGAAAAATAATTTAATTCAATTTCTAATTCAATATTTGATTTTGGGTTAACGTTTTACACTAAATACCAAAATTTCAGGTTTGTAACTCATTTCGTCTGCGAGCTAGAGACCTGTGACCGGCGGACAGACGGACAGACAGCCGAGTGACATTAATAGGGCTCCGTTTTTTACCCTTCGGGTACGGAACCCTAAAAAAAATTAGGAAAACTCGAAAAATAGCGATTTTTCAACGTTATTTGATTCAGTTCTACCACTTATGTAGGTATATTAAGAAAGAAGGATAAGTATTCTCAATGGAGACAATTGTTTCGTTGAAAATTTATGTAGGCATAAAGAAATTAAATAAGAATAAAAAAAATCAGCCAAGTGCGAGTCGGGCCTCGCTCTTTCAGGGTTCCGTACATAATTATGAACAATATAATATTTTGGGTCTAAGAAATATTTAATTTCCGAGTTAGACATCGCAAGAAACCGTGAAAGAAAAACGCAAAATAAGTTCGTTTGTTTTGGTCAGAGCTTATAAACTATTTTATGAATCGTTGTTTTCAGTATTTGTTGTACAAATAGAGCATATAGTACATAATATACCGAAATATCATATTCCTAACTAGTTTAGTTTTTTAGATAGCCCCCGTCACAAAAATGGTCTAAAATTGTCAATTTTGATGACCCCCCATTTCCTTACTTTTTAAGCAAAAAATTAAAAAAATATATATTCGTACTCTACTCAATGAGCTCTAAACAATGATACCCCACAAGCTAGGGTAAGAAAAATTTTTTTTTTCCGGCTCCTTTCTCATGTATGGGAGCCCCCCTGAAAAATAATTAATTTAATTCAATTTTTAATTCAATATTTGATTTTGGGTCAACGTTTTACACCAAATACCAAAATTTCAGGTTTGTAACTCATTTCGTCTGCGAGCTAGAGACCTGTGACCGGCGGACAGACGGACAGACAGACAGACAGACAGACAGACAGCCGAGTGACATTAATAGGGCTCCGTTTTTACCCTTTGGGTACGGAACCCTAAAAATGATAATATTATGAAGCCGAACGCGTCTTATGGAAACTCGATCGCTTGTTTGTCGAAATCATTTTGGATCTGGGCTTAGAAGATAATCCTGAGGCTTTTCTCTGTAAAAACAGTTGTTATCAACAAGCGTAGATTTATCCGGCACGGCTGAGGCTTAGCGCCTGAATGGTATACCTAACGATATGTACATTTTTATTTTAGTTGCACCACTACACTCTTTTTACGTCCCATTGCTGGGCAAACGCCTCCACTCTCATAGAAGAGAGGGATTTAGTGCTTAGACCCGCCACGCTGCTCCAAAGCGGGTTTGCGGGCTTTAACGACTATTGTCACATGATATTGATAATATCCGGGACCGTCTGCTTAATGTGCCCTCCGAGGCACGGGTGACGGGGATGTACACCGCCAACTACCAACTCCAGGCTGGCACTGAGAATTTCTTGACAGAAACACCCATTACCTAATAATAATTTGCCCGACCCGAGAATCAAACCTGGGACCTCGTGATCTGCAGTCGAATATGCTAACCAAGAGACCAACGAGGCAGTTTTAGTTGCTCAACAGTTCTTAGCTGTCTCAGCTTTATATTCCCCCTTTGTCTTATTTCTCATAGGAACTTATTTTTACGGACATTTTACAATGAATTTTTTTATGGAACTGCATAATATTTTCTTCATAATGATAATTCTACTTCTAATAATAGACGTATTAGCTTTTTGTTCCGTATAGACTTCTGCTAAAGAACATTTGTTTTTATCTAATAAGTAGGTATTTCACTTTTCAGCGGTCAAAGGACGAGACTAGCGTGACGACTTTTGTAAGTATATGAATGTTTTTAATTCTATTTGAATTAACTTTGAAAATGGTCGGATAAAATAAATTATAAATTGAGTGCGCTGTCGCATTTACGGAGTAATTAATACTCTCACAACGTGAAACGGCGAAACTTTTGATAGAAAAAGTTGCCAGTCCAGCCGTAAACATAATTAGCCCCAATTTGGGCAACTTTAAAACATTTTTCAATCTACTTTAATTAGTGACTCTTACAAAAATGGAGCTATTTTTATTTTTATTCACGTCCACGTATTTTCAGGTATAAAATTAAAAAAAATTACGTGTCTAGTCTTAAATATTTCATGTTGCAATCTCAAAACACTACATATCGCGAAATTAGATTATTATTTCAGAAGAAATTCGTCATTATTCCCGCATTGGAATTATTATATTAGCAAGTATGCTATGTTTGTATGTGCTGTTTGATTAACCTACTGGCCATCAGCTTCTATTTTTAACCCCCGACGCAAATACGACGGGGTGTTATAAGTTTGACGTGTCTGTGTGTGTGTGTGTGTGTCTGTCTGTTCCCCTGTAGCGCTCAAACGGGTGGACCGATTTGAATGCGGTTTTTTTTTGTTTGAAAGGTGAATTAGTCGAGAGTGTTGAGAGCTATGTTTGATGAAAATTGATCGAAGATGGCCGCCGCTACAAAATTGCGGATTACATATTTTTTCACAACTCCCTTAATATGGGTATTAAATAAAAGGGCTTGACTAGTACAATAGCACTATTGCAAATCCAAGATGGCCGCCGCCAAAAAATAGCGAATGTCGGGGGTTTTTAAATTTTTAATTTACACTTGTTTATACTTAGCAGTCAATCGATGCGGTTCGAGAAATAAAATTTGCGAATAATTTTAACGTTTGCTTATAATATTATACGAGAGTCTAAATTTTAGAAGGTGTGTAACACAGCTGTATTAGATTACTTAGAAAGGGCAAAAAAGCGAGATAGAAGTTTTTCAGTTAGGTACCTACTCGTTCGAAGGTAGACGGACGGTTTGTCGGAATTGTAAATGGAAAAGGCCGAAAATGTAATCGCCGAATAAACCTGGAATACAATGCTAATTTTGCATCCTCTAGACGTGTTCTTTTATTTTTCACCGAATTCGGAAGGGGTTTGGCAGTTATGTCGTGTGGTCGGTTCGGTCGGTGTTAGTTTATTCAGATTCAGATTTATTTGTATTTCAAAATTGCTTCTTATTCTATTACTTAAGTAGCTTTAATTTCTGTAAAAAGTGGGTGTAAATTAATTTTTACATAGACAATCTATACATATAATAAAATCGTAGACTTGCCGTATCTGTACATTGAAGATTTTTGCAAAATAATAACTGGTGGATGTTAGGGATAAGTAATAGAACGTATAAAAGCTATTTTTGAATTTTTTGTCTGTTTGTCTGTTTGTCTGTTTGTCTGTTTGTCTGTTTATCTGTTTGTCTGTTTATCTGTTTGTCTGTTTGTCTGTATGTTTGTGCGCGCATCACGCAAAAACTACTGAATGGATTGAAACAAAACTCGGTACGATTTAAGTTTATACTACGGAGTAACATATAGGATACTTTTTATCCCGAAATTCAGCACGGTTCCCTTGGGAGAGGGGATGAAAGGCAAAATGTGTAATTAGCTGTAATTCGTTAACGGGTGGTCCGATTTCATTCATTCTTTTTTTGTTAGAAAGTAGATACTTTAAAGACTACTGGCTTATCTTCGAAAGGCTGGACCGATTTTGATGGGACTTTCACTGGCGGATATTTACATTTTGATGTACCTAAACATCCGCCAGTGAACTTTTAACAGTTTTTAGCAAGGTTTAAGCTCAAAGGAGCATAGGAAAAACAAAATGATTCCCACGGGAATATTAAAATCAATATCCACGCGAACGAAGTCGCGGGTATCCGCTCGTAAAAACTAAAACTAATGCGTGTTATTAGCAGCACAATAAGGCTCAGCGAAGGCCCGGTACGTGCTAATGAAAGCCCCGGTAACGATATTAAAGCAGGCGACATAACTGCGTCCATTGCCCGTCGCACTATGCTTAATGAAAAATTTCATAACACGCGCTCCGCCTGCAGATATTGCGGAATTTTCGCCCGTGAAAACATCGCAAGTGCTTCGCTAGATACCACACGCGTGAAAACATCGCTAGTGCTTCGCTAGATTGCACACGCGTGAAAACATCGCAAGTGCTTCGCTAGATACCACACGCGTGAAAACATCGCAAGTGCTTCGCTAGATACCACACGCGTGAAAACATCGCTAGTGCTTCGCTAGATACCACACGCGTGAAAACATCGCAAGTGCTTCGCTAGATTGCACACGCGTGAAAACATCGCAAGTGCTTCGCTAGATACCACACGCGTGAAAACATCGCTAGTGCTTCGCTAGATACCACACGCGTGAAAACATCGCTAGTGCTTCGCTAGATACCACACGCGTGAAAACATCGCTAGTGCTTCGCTAGATACCACACGCGTGAAAACATCGCTAGTGCTTCGCTAGATACCACACGCGTGAAAACATCGCAAGTGCTTCGCTAGATACCACACGCGTGAAAACATCGCAAGTGCTTCGCTAGATACCACACGCGTGAAAACATCGCAAGTGCTTCGCTAGATTGCACACGCGTGAAAACATCGCAAGTGCTTCGCTAGATACCACACGCGTGAAAACATCGCAAGTGCTTCGCTAGATACCACACGCGTGAAAACATCGCTAGTGCTTCGCTAGATACCACACGCGTGAAAACATCGCAAGTGCTTCGCTAGATTGCACACGCGTGAAAACATCGCAAGTGCTTCGCTAGATACCACACGCGTGAAAACATCGCAAGTGCTTCGCTAGATACCACACGCGTGAAAACATCGCTAGTGCTTCGCTAGATACCACACGCGTGAAAACATCGCAAGTGCTTCGCTAGATTGCACACGCGTGAAAACATCGCAAGTGCTTCGCTAGATACCACACGCGTGAAAACATCGCTAGTGCTTCGCTAGATACCACACGCGTGAAAACATCGCAAGTGCTTCGCTAGATTGCACACGCGTGAAAACATCGCAAGTGCTTCGCTAGATACCACACGCGTGAAAACATCGCAAGTGCTTCGCTAGATACCACACGCGTGAAAACATCGCAAGTGCTTCGCTAGATACCACACGCGTGAAAACATCGCAAGTGCTTCGCTAGATACCACACGCGTGAAAACATCGCAAGTGCTTCGCTAGATACCACACGCGTGAAAACATCGCAAGTGCTTCGCTAGATACCACACGCGTGAAAAATCTGTTAAACTTGACGTAATCTGAGCCTAACCTTACTGTATGTTTTTAAATTAACAAACGCGATACCGAAGATATTCTGATCACGAATATGATCATGTCACGTTTTTAACTAACTCAAATTGAGCAGAGAAATATCCAAATATTTGTTAAGCAAAGATAATAATAACTAATTGTGCAATCGACATTTTTATTTGAAGCGCTCCCTTACAAATAAAAAGATGTTTAGCAGGCGATTATTTTCATATTATAAACAAAAAAATACGATTCAAATTGCGAACCTCCTCCTTTCTGGAAGTCGGAAATTTCGGTCGCTCCCATCTTAGACTGCATCGTCACTAATTACCATCAACCAGGTGCGGTTTACAGGTTTACTTGTGGATGAATAAAAATATACAAACACAAAAATAAAGAATTGAATCGAATTGAATTTATCATCGTCAAACAAAACAAAACTTCAAGGCGAGGTGACCAACTCACAGAAGATCTTCTAGCGTAGAACAAACTGTAAATTGAGTTGATGTCACTTTCAGCAGGAAATTAAACGCTCTCGCAACGGTAAGTGACGCAACTTTTGATAGAAAAAGTTGAGTTCAATCGTCAACGCAATTAAGCCGCCCTCTCACCCAATTGAGCCGCGACATTTTAAACTTTCTACCTTTTTTTTATCGGCTCCCTTTTTATAACTTTTTTTTACGTCTGAAAAGTATTAATTGCATCATTGTTTCGAGTCGTTTCAAGTTTCTCAGATTGTTATTATTGTTTTCTAAAGAGTGAACTTTTGACGTGGGCGCCTGTTGTTGTAAAAGCCTTGACGTAGTTATAAACGCTTAAGCGCCCGTATAGAAGAAGTACCTACATGAAATAAATACGTACTAAGTAAATGATATTACGTACTAAGTATAATATGGTTGCCAATCAACAAGCGTTTGTAGCAGTTTAATTTTTCAAAGAAAATTCTCGAGTTTTGTCCCTTATTTTAAAGAAATTTTATCTTAGTTAATTGAAATTTCAAAATTGCAATTGTGAGCGCAAAAAATCGAATACGATGTACTCGTAGCTTAATTAAAATTATCTCGATATTTTTCTTTTTACTCCGACTTTCATTTTAATTAAATTCTTGATAAAAACTTTCCAATCTCGGAACTATGCAACAATTCGGGGCCGATCTTGTTCTAAAATATTTTCGAATAGCAGTCAAGGGTTGTGTCCAGCGACTTTTTCAGGTGTTTTCATTGTTGTTAACATTAAACTTTTTTCAGTACTTATGTAAATTTCCTTCTGAATACATTGGCTACAACTATTTAATACCTTAACTTCATTGTAATATTACCTATGTGAAAAACGTCTTATTCTCGATATTGCCCGCTACCTCATTTTTATCGCGATGGATTTTTTATACTTAGACTAACTAATATATGCCTTTCTCTAAATAGTTCAACTTCAGAAATATCTCTACAATGCACATCTAAAGACTTTGTAAACGTCACTTTTCAACTTAGTAGCGTCAATATCTCACTTGCACAAAACAACACCTGCTTGTATGTATCCAAGACGCACTTTCAGCAAGTAGTTATCGATTTGTGCAATGTTGGTGCATCTTCAACCTACACCTAGGGTAATACTGAACCTATCAAATAGCTATATATGTACTTAGTTGTGCAGCACGCGTTAGTAGCGAAATTAAAAATTCCTTAGCGATACGATGTTATCTCGCCTTTGTGTCGAGGACGGAAGCCGAGAGACGTCGAGTATGCGACCAGCTCAAGAGCATTTTTCTAGATTATCTTGTACGGCCACACCACACGAGTAGTAAATCTACAGAGGGGAAGCTTCCACAAGCGGCCCGCTGTAGGTATACTCACACAAACACACTCACCAACGGTTCACGGACGCGCGCTCCTTCCACTAACCGGTACAGTTGGTGACAAACATGCGCATATGTGTGAGTGTACCTACAGCGGGCCGCTTACTAGAAGCTTCCCCTGTGTAGGTACTCTGTGGCCACACTGTGTACACGGGATCGGTCGCGCCCCATACAAATGAAGTTTGTTACATATTTTTGGTAATATTGAAGTAATAAAACTCTAGGTGTCAGATTTAGATACAAAGATTTGTAGTGGAAACAATGGGTTCCCGTGAGATTTTCAAGAAACCTAACACCGCGCGGAGGAATTCTCGGGCAAAAACTAGTAAATATAAGATTCAAACTTCGTTTGTATGAAGCACGCGTGGAAGCGCTTGAGGGAGACTTCTTTTAATCCTGTGGATTACTGTTCCCGATCTTTGTAACGTATTATACTTAACGTAGGGATCATCAAAAGCCCGCACTTGGAGTATGTCATAATATTTTTTTACACAGGCACATAAATATCTCATGAACAAAGAAAGTTTTCTCAAATCTTTTAATAAAGCCCCTCAACCGGATAATTGAGTGTTTTTTCTTATTTCCTCTTTTTATCCGCACACAGTCATAACAATTGAAATTAAAAATGACGAATGAATGAAATGAATTAAAGATAACGATCCAATCCGGGTATAACCCGCGGCACGTAAGTCGAGCGGCGACCTTCAAGTGCGCGCAGCGTCGTACGAGTGAGCGGGACACAATACGATTGGAGAGCCAATCAGTGCTTACGAACGAACCCCATAGTGTTTTTAGCTATGTTTGATGAAAATAGATCCAAGATGTTCACAACACCCTCAATATGGGTATCAAATGAAAGGGCTTGACTAGTAGAATAGCGCTATGCAAATACAAGATGGCCGCCGCCACAAAATGGCGAATGTCGGGGGTTTTTAAATTTTTAATTTATACTTGTTTTACGGAGTGAATATTTTATACCTTGTAGATACTAATATTATGTATTCAGTGGTTGTAAGTATATAGAAAGCCGCGTTGTATACTTTGCCGTCGCGTACTGTATTTCTCCCTGAATCCTCAAAGCCTCGGGACTGATGCGTCCCACTCGATGCAATTCCGTTCGTAATGCCGCGGTGCCTGTATATAAATTATTAATAACATCAGTAATCCCCTGTGATTGGGGAAGATTTGCCCGTGACATGACAGGGATTAGCCGACAAACAGGCGTGCTCATGTTCACAACACCTAATGCTTTATGCATGCGTGCGAGTGTGACGCTTTACATGCGTGAAACATTGGGGATGTAATATGTACTAGCTGATGCCAGCGACTTCGTCCGCTTGGGTTCTTATAAATCTCATCCCCTATTTAATCCACTTGGGGGTAGAATTTCCAAAATTCCAGAAACACGTAATTCTTTAATTTTAACCGACAATACAAATACCGATTTTCATGGATATAACTTGAAAAATGACGAACTTTCATACAAACTTTTATTCCCTATTTAACCCCCTTAGGGGTGGAATTCGCAATAATCCTTTCTTAATGTGTGCCTTCGTCATAAAAGGAAGCTACTGTGAAAATTTCAAAATTCTAGCTTCAGTGGTTTAGGCTGTGCGTTGATGATTAGTCAGCCAGTCAGTCAATCAGTCAGTCAGTCAGTCAGTCAGGAGAAGCCTCTTTATATTAGTATAGATAATAGCTTACGATTAACTATCAATATTCATAGTCGTCGTAGCCATCAACATATGGATGTCCACCGCTGGTTACAAACGGCACAAGACCGCGGCATGTGAAAGCCTTCCACACACCGCGATCTTGTGCCGCTATCCAGCGTCTCCCTACGATTCGTCCCATCCCATCGGTTCATCTAGTGTAGAGTCTGCTTTCAGCTTCGCCATTCCAGCACCTCGGGTACCTTTGACTAACGGTTCTTTAAACTATGTGCCCCGCCCATTGCAGTTTCCCAATCCGTGGAGATAAGTCGATGACTCATGTTCTTTTAGCGCGGATCTCCTCATTTCTGATTTGATCACTTAGAAAAATCTGTTCATCCCGCGCTGAGTGACTCTGACCTTTCTTATGAAGCCCATTATAATTATTAGTAATAGCGATCTTTAATTCATTAAATTATTATTAGATTAATTATTTTAAAATAGCTGTTGCCTGCGACTTCGTTCGCGTGAATATAGGTTTTTTTAGAAATCCGTTGGGTATTCTTCGATTTTCCGGGATAAAAATTAGCCCGTGTGACCGACACAGGCTAATTTTTATCCCATATTCCGCATTCAAGCTAACTTTGTGCATTTCATTAAAATACGTTCAGCAAATGAGTTGTGAAAAGGTAACACAAAGACAGATAAGTTACTTTCACATTTATATCTTTTGAGCATCGATTCAGTCGTAGAAAATATAAATACCTTAAGTAGAAACGAATTTTCTAGATTAAAATGTAAAAAGTTCCAAAGATTGAATCCGATGTACCAACAGGCATTACGCATGCAGATTAGTTGGCAACTCGCACTCAACTCAAAGAAAACTTCCCGCGAGGGCTCCCAAGTAATTCGAAAGTTTACGGGCAAATAATGAACAACTAAATCTAGTTACTAGTTAGGTACTTAGCTAGTTTTCTGTAAAGCTATTTATTATTCAATGCGGTTTGTACCTATCTATAGACACAACTTCACTTTTTAGTATGAAGCTATTTATTTATCTAGTATAAGTTGTTTCAAGCAGAAATAAATAGGTTAAGAAGAAGCTCTGGTACTACAGTTTTGCAGGCAAATGCAGTTAGCTCGAGTAACGGATGGAAGTTAGTAAGATATAATATTATGTACAAGCGGAAACCCGTGACTTCGTTCGCGTGGATATTGGTTTTTAAACATCCCGTGGGAATCATTTTGTTCTTCCTAAGCTCCTTTGAGCTCATACCTTGCTAATAACTGTCAAAAGTTCACTGGCGGATGTTTATGTAGATCAAAATGTAAACATCCGCCAGTGAAAGTCCCATCAAAATCGATCCAGCCTTTGAGAGATTAGCCAGTAATCTTTAAAGTATTTCCTTTCTAACAAAAAAAGAAACAAAAACAAACAAAAAAAGAAAGAATGAACTTAAATCGTACCAAGTTTCATTTCAATCCATTCAGTAGTTTTTGCGTGATGCGCGCACAAACATACAGACAAACAGACAAACAGATAAACAGACAAAAATGACAAAAATAGCTTTTTTACGTTCTATTACTTATCCCTAACATCCCCCAGTTATTATTTTGCAAAAATCTTCAATGTACAGCAGGGCTATTCTGTAAAGCCATTTTCGAATTATAGAGAGTGAATTCGAGATGAGTTTGCTCATTTGTACTCTGTAAAACTCGATAGTACAGGTTTTCTCACTCAAACTCACTTCACTTCGCAAGTGTGTAGCAGATGTTTACAGAATATCAAACCAAGGTGAAGTGAGTTTGCTTTCGAAGCGAGTTATCTCACTTGAGTGAGCTTCGATATCGAGATGGTATTTTAGAGAATAGCCCTACTGATACGGCAATTCTACGATTTTATTATATGTATAGATAGATAGAAGATAGATATAGATAGATAGATATAGAACAAGATAGATAGATGTATAGATGTATCAATATTTGGCAAATCACATGAAAAGTTTTAGTCCATCATACAAATTGCCAGACTGAGACGAGTGATGAGTTCCAAAATAAATTTACACTTAATGGGAGGAAAAAAGTAAATATAAGTCACGTTTAATGAAGGAAAAAAGTATAATTGCGATTGCATTGTTTTCATAGTGTAGGGAACCGTTTGAAAAGCTCACTATCGACAATTGATGTTCGCAGCTCAGAAAATTGGGTCTCGAGAAAAAATCCAAGCTAAATTGAACGGAAATCGGGACGGGAAGATTAGCTTTGTGCGCATGTGCGGAACATAAATCTGCCAGACTGGTGCAGCGCTCGGTACGCTCGGTACATAATTAGCAAAGTGTCCGCTCTAAATATCGATTATGGCTATAATCTTTTACGTTCCATCCATATTTCATAGGCCAGGGGGTTATTCTGTAACTTAGTTAGCAACTGAAAATAGTTGCCAACGAATTAGTTCGATATACATTGCTGCTTTACTGTGTAAAATTATGAAAACACTTTATATTTCCCACAGTAAAGCAGCAATGTATATCAAACTAATTCGTTGGCAACTATTTTCAGTTGCTAACTAAGTTACAGAATAACCCAGCAGGTATTAGTTCTAAATGTATTTTTTTATTAATCTACAACTTAGCCCTTCACTGCGATCTCACCTGTTGGTAAGTGACGATGCAGTCTAAGGTAGAGGCGGGCTAACTTAGAAAATGTATGACAGCGTTTTATTAAACGCATAACCCTGAACGGTTTCTAAGTGACATCGTGCCGGAACGCTAAATCGTAGGGTGGTAACTAGCCACGGTTGCTTCCCACCAGACCAGACCAAAGACAATTCAGAAATTATATAATCCCAAATTGACACTGCCGGGAATTGAACCCGGGACCTCTCCCTTATATAAGACCACAGCGATAACCACTGCGCAAGGGAGGTCGTCAAATCGTATATCGATTTTTACGCGCCATTGCACCGGAACGCAAACTCTCTTGGTGTCTTTGACAGTACAGTAGGTAGGTACCATCTCCAGGAAGCAAGCTACTCATTTCCATTGGACGCAGAATATTCGAACGTATAAAAGATTTCCATTTCAGACGCATTTCAGACTTGTTTCCGGGGAAACTTACGAAAATATTTTCCCCGGGAGAGAACATTTTCTATTTGTTTAGCACATTAGCCTATGTTCTTTGCCGCAATGCAAGTTATCTCTTTGTTAAATCTCATCAAAATCGTTTGAATTACAAAAATTCAGTTACAGTTTTATTATGAGTACAGATTAAATATATCTAGACTTCAAATTCCCTCTAACCGCTCAATATTCCGTCTGCTAAATATTCCATTCATTTATAATCACCAAAATATACATTTACAGATAGTGATGTAGGTATGTTAGTTTAATATGACGTGTACACATTAGCCGTGTGTGTGTGTGTGTGTGTGTGTGGCCCTACCGGAGGTTGTGTCGTTAATCTCATGAATATTCACTTAACCGCAACGGCAACGTGTGACCGTGTGCTGTGCATCATCTGTTAACAGTTTTGATACTTGATGACACACAAAAAACATTTTTTTTTCACAAAAACAAGATTTTTAATAACGAAAAATAACTGTTAACACAGTGTAGCTGATCCTGTTGTCCATAACTTTTAAAGTAAACCAAATTGACAGGTTTAAAAATAGTGCTATCATTTTCCGCAGAGAGCATTGTGAAAGTGTTAGAAATAGATTTAGACCGGTCATTTTAGTTTAATTTAGAGATTATGTACATCAGTATCGGTACCAATATATCATACTATCGGTTAATACTCAGAACTTCGATATTAATAATTATTATTGGTGTAACTGTTCTTTGGTGTAATGGCTAGTTTATTCAGCTGCGGATCATAAAGTCCCAGGTTTGAGTCCCGGGTCGGGCTGAAAAAATTCTTAAATTTTTTAACCGACTTCAAAAAAGGAGGAGGTTTCTCAATTCGACCGTATATATACAGTGTGTCCGGGATCGAATTAGCGATATTTTAGGGACATATTCTACAACTCATTACCTCTCTGAAAATACCACTTATTAGGGCCTGCCCCTCTCCCCCTTCCAGGGACAGCCATTTCAATTTGGTGTGCGTTTTTGTGGGTATGTGCGCACAAAAAATGTAATAACTCGAAAGTCTGCTGATGCACAGGTCTTCTAATGACCTTATTCGATTGGATACAATATTCTCCATCATTAAATACCAAACAATAGAATAAAATGTTAAAATAACTCGATCAAAAATGCTTCGGAAAAAAAATATTTTTTCAAAAATATTGAAAACTACAAGTTTTTGCTGCATTTTGCAAAAACGAGGTCATTAAGACCACATTATTAAGTATTAAATCGACAGCTTTTGAGATAAGCAACAAAACGACATAAAAAATTTGACTGTAAGTTACTTACTTCTGGAGATATTGGTAATTGTAAGTACTTCGTCCCCAAGCATGAATTACGAGTATTGAACCCAAATTTAAGATTCATCATTTTTTTACTGCAAATAAGGTAAAAAAATCTTAACTTTATAATTTAATTTTTGTTAGTTATAAACTCAATAACTCAATAACTCTAAAGATATCCTAAAAACTAGTTTATTTCCGCCACAAACCGAAATTACCATCTCTGTTCTGTTAGCTAGTTGCTTCATGTTGGGAGGATCGTTGGATCATGTCCAAATACAACTTATTTTATCTGCAACGGACAAGATCGTCTCCAATAATTCTTTTCTGGTATTTGGTACCATATAAAAGACCTTCTGCTTCATAGGTCCTCATAAAAAGAAGTCCAAAGGTGTAAAGTCTGGAGTATGAGGTGGCCATTCCATTGAATTGCTGCCACGTCCGATCCAAGGCGAATAGTTGACATCTAAATGCTCTCTTATGGCTATAATAATACCGAGTAGGCATGTCTTTAAAATGACAAACCTGAATCACAAACAAAAATGAGTAATAACTTAAGTAGCGATCATAACGCCTCCTCGCTAGGAACAACAAAATAAAATTTCAGATATTTCAATTTTTTATACGAATTTTCAATCAGTTGAAGTAGGGGTCCGATCCTTAGTTTTAACCTCATTCGCTGACTAATCAAAAACAATATTATTATTACCTGATCGCCCGAGGTATGCGATGGAAACCCACATTCGAATAACATAAGAACTTACGCGCTCGCGGTTAAGTTATGTTTAAACAATAATATCTCCAAAAGAAAATAACTTACAGTAAAATTTTTTATGTCGTTTTGTTGCTTATCTCAAAAACTGTCGATTTAATACTTAACAATGTAATCTTAACGACCTCGTTTTTGCAAAATGCAGCAAAAACTTGTAGTTTTCAATATTTTTGAAAAAATATTTTTTTTCCGAAGAATTTTTGGTTGAGTTATTTTAACATTTTATTCTATTGTTTGGTATTTAGTGATGGAGAATATTGTATCCAATCGAATAAGGTCATTTGAAGACCTGTGCATCAGCAGACTTTCGAGTTATTACATTTTTTGTGCGCACATACCCACAAAAACGCACACCAAATTGAAATGGCTGTCCCTGGAAGGGGGAGAGGGGCAGGCCCTAATAAGTGGTATTTTCAGAGAGGTAATGAGTTGTAGAATATGTCCCTAAAATATCGCTAATTCGATCCCGGACACACTGTATATATATATATATATATATATATGCTTTTTAGGGTTCCGTACCCGAAGGGTAAAAAACGGAGCCCTATTAATGACACTCGGCTGTCTGTCTGTCTGTCTGTCTGTCCGTCTGTCCGCCGGTCACAGGTCTCTAGCTCGCAGACGAAATGAGTTACAAACCTGAAATTTTGGTATTTAGTGTAAAACGTTAACCCAAAATCAAATATTGAATTAGAAATTGAATTAAATTATTTTTCAGGGGGGCTCCCATACATGAAAAAGGAGCCGGAAAAAAATATTTTTTCTTTACCCTAGTTTGTGGGGTATCATTGTTTAGAACTCATTAAGTAGAGTACAAATATATATTTTTTTAATTTTTATCTCAAAAAATAAGGGAATGGGAGGCCATCAAAGTTGTCAGTTTTAGACCATTTTTGTGACGGGGGCTATCTCAAAAACTAAACTAAGTAGTTGGGAATATGATATTTCAGTATATTATGTACTATATGCTCTATTTAAACAACAAATACTGAAAACAACGATTTATTAAATAGTTTATAAGCTGTGACCAAAATAAACGAACATTTTTTTGGGTTTTTCTTTCACGGTTTGTTGCGATGTCTAGCTCGGAAATTAAATATTTCTTAGACCCAAAATATTATATTGTTCATAATTATGTACGGAACCCTGAAAGAGCGAGGCCCGACTCGCACTTGGCTGATTTTTTATGAGTGTTCGCGGATAACTTCGTCGTTTATGAACCGATTTTGATGATTCTTTTTTGTTGAAAAGAAGATATTTCAAAGGTGGTCCCATGATAAGGAAATCAGGGTTTGATGATGGCAGACCAAAGAAATCAAGGAGACCTTCCGAAAATCGTAGGGGCACTAGTGTGGTTGTAAGTTTTATTAGCTTAAATTTACTCCAACATAGAGAACAGTGAAAGTTTCATCAAAATTGATTTTAACTTTTAAGTGCGTGGTGCATTCGGTTTAACTTTCAATCTTTTAGATTATTGTATATATAAGTTGTCTGTAGCAGCCCATAGTTGGGAAGTTGACAGTGTCACACCTTCGTGCGTCGGAGAGCATGTAAAGCTATCGGTACTGCGACTAATCTCTCCCCGGTCAAATTGTTGACTCACTGGACTATGAGGGTGATGGAATGCAGAGTAAGTATATCCGTGATTGCACTCACTTGTGCATCTGCATAGTTAGCTAGTCTTCGTGCAATTTAGCCAATTTAGCGGCGTGGCTAAAATTCGGTCAGGATGGTATTATGTTATTAGTTAAAATAGTTAGGTACTTACATGTAATTTATTGCATTAGTGAACTATCAAATAGTATTAATCGCGCTATAAAATATCCATAAAGTCAATAAATACCAGTTCCGGTAGGTACACGATGATTGATATTATCTCGCAAATTTCAGCTGAAACTTCATCGGAATAATTTATTTTGCCGCGACCGAATTTAATTTGCACATTACTGAAATATGTACTGTAATTTTGTCAACATTGTTCTGGGTTGCGTAATAAGTGGTGACAATATTTATGTTCCTACAGGATAGTTAACGACAAATTTACTCTTATCAAAGTGTTCGTCGCTTAGGACTGAAGCTGAGAGTCTACTTTGGATTCTCTCAGACTTGTAAAACGTGATAGATGTCCTGATGTCACATCATTTCGGAAAGCTTCGAGATGTTTTCACTTCATTTGAAGCTTCAAGATATTTAATCGTACAAAATCATTCATGTCTGAAGACGAAAGTCTTCGAACAGTGCGTGTGGGTAGTGATGACTTATTGATTCGATACATGGTCGCTAACTGTGGGCCTTATAAGAAGACTCATGTACAGTAAGTGGCCGATGGAGATACTTGGAATATCCCTGTGGTGAAGATCCTTAGGAGAACCAGATTTACCGACGTAGCTCACCATTATAATATGCGCCAAATTGAAAACCCAGGAGTGTAAGTTGAAGGGGTGTAAGTGGCCCAAATTCCACCTATGTGGCCAAACACATCTCACCTGCGCGCGGTGCACCCTGCCAATATGCTAACGAGACCCTGACGCTCTCAGTTCCCTCTACGGATCGTTGTGCCTGATACCACACAACTTAATCTGGATGGTATCACCGCTTTATGGTAGGATTCTACCTCGAACCCGCCTGGCTAGCGACCACAATTCAGCCGCAAAGCATCCGTGTGTTCCGGCAGCGAGCTGAAGAGCCAGTCCCCTTCCTCAAAAGCCGGCAGCGCATTAGTGGTTCCTCAGGTGCTGCTAATGTTCATGGGCGGCGGTAATCACTTAACATCAGGTGACCCGCATGCTCGGTTGCCCGCTATTCCTATAAAAAAAAACCTTCACCTTTTTTTTGGAAATCGTTTGAAATCGCAATCCAATACGCCCACTCATTACGGTTGTCGGTATTTAGGCCTATCGGAATTATAGACCAATGAAAATCTTTAATAAACGTACAACAAAACAAAATTACAATCGTAACGATTGCAATAAGCAATCACAATAACTTGCACGCTCATTGTGCCCAAAACAATTCGAAACACGTTAATTTTCAATGATCCCTCGGAACGCTGTTCCTAATCGAGTTATTAGCATCGTTTCCGAATGTCTCCGATGCTTCTATTAGAGCTAATTAGAGCCTCGTTTTCTTTTATGGCGCGATTAATACTTATTTATAGCGCCTTATAAAGATAATGTGTCTTTAATGTAACGATTCCTTCTAAGCTTTGATCAATAGATAATATTAAACTGTCGGTCGTGAAAAATTGTCCTTGTGAAAAATAAGTTCCCATCGATTGCGAATCTATGTTCAATGAGAAGGAGTGTAAACGTCCCACGACGCCACAGTGTGCTTTGAAAAGTTGAAAAAATACAAACAAACAATATCAGGCTTAAAGAAGTTTGAAGGAAAATGCATTTTTACATAATACTCGTAGGTGAAAACTCATTTTACGCGGGCGCTTTTTCAAATAGACTGTGCAATCTTGTACATTGAAGATTCAAAGTATTCACTGCGAAATAAGCAATTTCGAGGAAGAGTTTAACCACTGTATCCACCTATGCTGAGCAGTTATTGGGATAGTCCGAGATATTATATTGCAGTCCAAAATTTGACAATCATAATAGTACGTGTTGCATATTGTATGGTTCCGAAAAGAAATGATAGACGTTAGCACTTAGCGTCACAAGATGTTGGACCCCGCACTGGAAAGCACAGCGTTGAAAGACCTTTCACGGATGACTTCAAGCGAGCCGCTGAGAGCCGTCGGACACAAAAGGCACAAGACCGTATTCTGTGGAGAACAAGAGAATAATATTATTCAGCATTAGACGTTCATCGATTGAAACGAGGACGTATCAAAATTACATCGCTATTGATTTCAAACCTAAAATGTGGTGTGCTTTAGCGAGACTAATAATATTAATCATTGTACTTAAGCTACTTTTGGACAGTAGACACCTAGATATCACATTAGTCGGTTTTGATTTATCGATATTTGAACCGGAGCTATGTGAAAAGCAAATGAGAATTGTAGCCGCCTCTGTACAGCGTTAGTTGTGGTGAATTGTGGTAAAGTTGTGATGAAGTGATTATGGATGCATAGAATATCTACTATTTAGACTGCCTGTTAAAAAATAGTAGTTTATCTACTCTCATATCATAAAATTCCGAATATGAAATCAAAATGTGTCATATATTGGACTACTTTATTCACATACATCTATAATATTTAAAAAAAAAATTAAAAAAGTTCATTATAACACTACTTTGTTAGGAAATTATTGCAAAACAATGTTAAAAAATAATTTTTTCTACATTATAGTACAGGCACTGGGTTCTGGTATTTTTGAGCCATGCCGGGTGTTTATTATTATTATTATTATTTAATACTTTATTGTACACCAAAAAAACATAAATTAAACAAAAGAAACATTTTAAAAGAAATAGGTACAATAGTTAGTTTACAATAGTTAGTTAGTTTAATTTTGTTACTTACAATGATTATCCCGCTATCAAAGTTACCCTATTACTACTACTGCGAAAGTGTGGCGGTAGCAAGATGCGGCCAGAGGACAGAGTGTAGTGCTACCATAATTGACCATAGACGCACTGCACGCACCGCACATTCGAAATTGACAATTGAATTTTGGCGCCTATTATTTAAATTTTTTAATTTATTATTTATTTACTATTCAGTTTTTGTAACTCAAAATTTTGCAAGTGATTTTTGTTGCGCGGAAAAATGTCTAGCAGTGATACTGAAGAGAATTTAACTCCACCAGACATTCTGGAAATAGCATCGGGAATGACAAATAATCTTTTGCCAGCAAAATCAAAGAAAATTTACGATAAATGTTACCAAGATTTTATGAGTTGGAAAATTTTGAAAAAAACCACTTCATTTTCAGAAAATGTAATGCTAGCATATTTCCAAGAATTATCAAATAAATTTAAGTCTTTGTCCTTATGGGCTAAATAATGCTCAAAAGTATATTGAGTATCTACAACCAAATCGATATTATTAAATACACAAGACTGATTGCTGTTTTAAAAAGAAAATCGCAGGGCTTTAAGGGAAAAAATGCAAAAACGTTCTCCCCTGAAGAATTGAGTACATTTATAAATTGCAATATCCAAAACATGAATACTTATTATAATAAATAATTTTGTTAATTTCTTAGTCTTTTCTTTTATACGTAAGATACCTATTGATGAGCTTAGATAAAGTAGTGTATGAAACTCTACATAATTAGTTATTAAAACACTCGTGTAATACTATTAAAAAACTCGCCTGCGGCTCGTTTTTTAAACTAACACTCGTGTTTTAATAACCTCTATTATGCAACCGTTTCATAATAGTTATTATGAAACGGTTGCATAATAGAGGTTATTAAAACACGAGTGTTAGTTTAAAAAACGAGCCGCAGGCGAGTTTTTTAATAGTATTACACGAGTGTTTTAATAACTAATTATGTAGAGTTTCATACACTACTTTATCTAAGCTCATCAATAGGTATCTTACGTATAAAAGAAAAGACTTAGAAATTAACAAAATTATTTATTATAATAAGTATTCATGTTTTGGATATTGCAATTTATAAATGTACTCAATTCTTCAGGGGAGAACGTTTTTGCATTTTTTCCCTTAAAGCCCTGCGATTTTCTTTTTAAAACAGCAATCAGTCTTGTGTATTTAATAATATCCATTTGGTTGTAGATACTCAATATACTTTTGAGCATTGAGTATTTAGCCCATAAGGACAAAGACTTAAATTTATTTGATAATTCTTGGAAATATGCTAGCATTACATTTTCTGAAAATGAAGTGGTTTTTTTCAAAATTTTCCAACTCATAAAATCTTGGTAACATTTATCGTAAATTTTCTTTGATTTTGCTGGCAAAAGATTATTTGTCATTCCCGATGCTATTTCCAGAATGTCTGGTGGAGTTAAATTCTCTTCAGTATCACTGCTAGACATTTTTCCGCGCAACAAAAATCACTTGCAAAATTTTGAGTTACAAAAACTGAATAGTAAATAAATAATAAATTAAAAATTTAAATAATAGGCGCCAAAATTCAATTGTCAATTTCGAATGTGCGGTGCGTGCAGTGCGTCTATGGTCAATTATGGTAGCACTACACTCTGTCCCGTGTGGGGTTGCTGGTCCCCCATCGGGCGCGTCCCCCCGGTGGCGAATGGGGGAACGCCTCCCAGATATGGGAGGTACCGGGGAAACCCGGCGCGGACCAAAACCAGCAGGGGGTTGCCGCTTGGAGGATCCTGGTACTTCTCTGTTCATCAGAGTGGACTGTGGAGACTCCGGGCGGCGACAATTGGGGGGGAGGCTTTCGGGCCGTGAGGAAGAAAACCTCGTTAAAAAATTACAGGAGGGGGTGGAAACGCCCTGCGCGGCGGGTCCGCTGGTCTTTTTGGCCGGTGGGCGCTGGCTTCGGCCACCGTCGGGCAACCCGTAATCCGCACTGAGCGGAACCGGGGGCCCCACGCACTGAGCGAGGGGCCGCGAGGAAGAAAACCTCTATAAAAAATTACACGAGGGGTGAACCTCTTGAGGGTCGCCTGCGGGTGTGGCCCTCTTGAGGGTTGCCTCTAGCGAGGAACTCCGGGTGATGGAATGGTGTATCCGTCGCCCGTTGAGACGCCTCGGATCGGGAGGCGCACCATTATGTTCCTGGTGCGCCTCAGACGGTGTTAGGGGGCCTTTAGGTCCCCCGGTGGAGGGTCTGCCTCGGCGGACGGCGCCGGCTGGGTCGCGGATGATTGCGCAAGTGTACCCGTAACCCAGCCACCAGGCGACACGGAGGAACATCGCTGGGTTTTAGTGGGTATTCTGGCCACTTCTTGGCCTGCCTGAGTCCCACACTACCTTCCGGAAGCGTCGCAGTCCGCTGCGCTGCTTCCGAAAGGTGTGCGTAAATGCATTTCCCAGCGTAAAAAAAAAAAAAAAAAAAAAAAAAAAAAAAAAAAAAAAAAAAAAAAAAAAAAAAAAAAAAAAAAAAAAAAAAGCACTACACTCTGTCCTCTGACCGCATCTTGCTACCGCCACACTTTCGCAGTAGTAGTAATAGGGTAACTTTGATAGCGGGATAATCATTGTAAGTAACAAAATTAAACTAACTAACTATTGTACCTATTTCTTTTAAAATGTTTCTTTTGTTTAATTTATGTTTTTTTGGTGTACAATAAAGTATTAAATAATAATAATAATAATAAACACCCGGCATGGCTCAAAAATACCAGAACCCAGTGCCTGTACTATAATGTAGAAAAAATTATTTTTTAACATTGTTTTGCAATAATTTCCTAACAAAGTAGTGTTATAATGAACTTTTTTAATTTTTTTTTTAAATATTATAGATGTATGTGAATAAAGTAGTCCAATATATGACACATTTTGATTTCATATTCGGAATTTTATGATATGAGAGTAGATAAAACAATTAACAAGCATCAACTTATTATACACATAGCTATTCTAATCTTCGTAGACACTACATAAATTATTATTGCTGCCGCAGCTCTACAAATACAAAATTTACTAAGTTGGTTTTCCATAATTCATTTTCTAAGTCAGTGACTCCGAAACTTCCCATTATTCCCTTTATCTGGCCGGTTCGGCTTGCGGCTTGCTTCACCTACTCCTAATAGAGTCATTAAGATAAAACGAAATAATCATCATCGACGGTTCGGTAAATGTTTCACAAAACAAAATTTTATTTCAATTAAGTACATATTATTTTCAATTATAATAGTCCGGTCAAAGACTAAATAGGGGTGAGGTTACTATAATTCACACCTGGCTGAAAATTGGTAGGATTGTTCAAAACACTATTATAAATGAAATGTGAAAAGTCCTCATCGATCCAACACCTGGAAAAAAATTACTATATATAGATACGTAAGGTAACAGTGATCTTTATATCTACTACAACAGCTGAAATCTAAAGCTACAAGAATGTTCGGCGCGCCCTGATCTGAGAAGACCCTACAAGTCGTAACAAACTCAGCCGGTTATTCTTTTTATGCTCACCTCTTCACAATATTACTTTGTATTTAGAGCAAATTATTTTTCAAGATTTTATATCTTACACGCATTTTAGATCTTTTGCATTATAATACGACTTTCAATAAGTTTGCGTTTTTTAAACGCTTTGACCTCTCAGTTTACGCATAGAAAATATATTTCATGGGACATAACTTAGGAAAAAAAAGTTTATTAAGTTGAAAATAGCTGCTTAGAAAGTTTACTAAATTCCCACAAACACCCACAAAGTTTCGAGGCTTGCTTGACAACACAAACGCGCGGCTGAGTGCTAACCCACTTAAACCTTTTGTATGTGTTTAACCCTTCACTTTTCTATGCAGAGCCAAAAATAACTAAGGGCCAGTTATAAAATCAAAAATCAAAATCAAATAAACTTTATTCAAAATTGGTACACTGTACACTTTTTGAACGTCAATTTAGGTACAGGCAATGGTGATAATTATTTACGGAAACTTAAAACTAAAACTACGAGGGTTCCAAACGCGCCCTGGTCTGAGAAGAGCCCACAACAAACTCAGCCGGGTTTATTTTTTTTTATTATCACCATCTTACAATATGGTATAATAGCCATAAAAATGATTTGAACTGTTGGCTTTTAGAGCAATCTATGTCCATGGATTTTTGTCATTAAAAAAATCTTTTAAGCTATAGTAAGACTTTTCAATTAATTTGCGTTTAATAAAACCTTTGAACTTATTGAGAGACATATCCAAAATGTTCTCTGGCAACATATTATAAAAAAGTACAGAATTACCAACAAATGATTTTCCAACTTTTCGCAGCCTAGTAGTGGGCAACACAAGTTTATCTTTATTTCTAAGATTAATGTTATGACAGTCACTTTTTTTCTTAAATTTATCGATATTTTTGTGTACATATATTAAATTTTCAAGAATATATTGGTTATAAACTGTCATAATTTTAACTTCCTTAAACTTATTTCTCAGTGACTCTCTGGGTCCCATATTATATATGGCACGAACAGCCCTCTTCTGCAGCACGAAAATGGAATTAATATCAGCAGCATTACCCCATAAAAGTATGCCATATGACATAATGCTGTGAAAGTAACTAAAATAAACTAACCTCGCAGTTTCAATATCAGTTAGTTGGCGAATCTTTTTAACCGCATATGCAGCAGAACTAAGTCTGTTCGATAAGTTATTTACATGAGGGCCCCATTAGAGTTTAGCATCTAACGTTATCCCCAGGAAAACAGCCGTATCCACTAGATCTAATTCCTCATTATTAAGCTGTACAGTGGTTTCAACTTGTTTAACATTAGTTAAATTTAACACACTTAGTTTTTTTCCCATTAAGTAATAAGTTATTTGCTTCAAACCACTGTACCACTTTTGTGAGAGAATTGTTTACTTCGTCAGGTATTCTTTGGTATCTATCAATTTTAAACAAAAGTGATGTATCATCAGCAAACAATACTATCCCGTGACTATCCTTAGCGAGATAAGGAAGGTCATTAATATAAATAAGGAATAGAAAGGGCCCAAGAATAGAACCCTGTGGAACTCCTATTTTTACTGCTGATCCGGTAGACCGCTTTCCGTTCACATCTACTTTTTGTGTTCTATCATTAAGGTAAGAATTCATTAAATCCAAAGCTGCACCTTTAATTCCATAATGGTGTAGTTTTCTGAGTAATGTTTCATGATCAACACAATCAAAAGCCTTGGACAAATCACAAAAAACTCCAAGTGCATCATGTGACTCCTCCCAGGCTTCAAATATATGTTTAATTAACTCAACACCAGCATCAGTTGTTGAGCGACCCCTTGTGAAACCAAACTGTTTTGTATGTAATATATCATTAGTATGAAAATGTTTAAGCAATTGATTTAGTATTAATTTTTCAAAAATTTTACTAAAGGTAGGTAGTACCGATATTGGTCTAAAGTTAGTGGGGTCACTAGTACTACCTGATTTAAATAACGGAATTATTTTACTATGTTTCATTAAGTCAGGAAACACACCACAGTCGACACAATTGTTAAATATTAAAGCTAACTCAGGTGCAACAATGTCAATCAATGACTTTACAATGTTAACGGAAATTCCCCACAAATCATTTGTTTTCTTATTGTCGATTAATTTGAAGGCCTTAATAACGTCAGAGCAACTAACGTGACTGAATTTAAATTTTTGATTGCATTCAGGCACGCTATCCTCCAATAATGAGAGAGCGGCAGCTGGTGAAGAGTTCAATGATCTTGTAGTAGAAACAGGGATATCCGTAAAGAAGGCCTCAAAGGCTGAAGCAACCTCAGAGTCTGACGTTATAGATTTGTTATCCACAATAAGTTTAAACTCACTGGTTTTCTCTGTTGCTTTCCCTGTCTCTTCGTTAATTATCTTCCAGGTAGATTTTATTACATTGGAGCTGTTTTTTATTTTGGTCTGTATATATTTAGACTTGGCCACAATGCAATCCCTCTTAAAAGTTTTGGAAAACAATTGAATGTACTGCTTGAACTCATCACTAGTATTATATTGTCGCTCCGCATACAGTTCATATAATTTTTGCCTTTTTTATGTAATTCAATTGTTGCCCACTCGCTAAAGGCTTTTGCATCAGTAATTAAGACCGATTTACTAGTGAAAATATCATTAAATATTCTATGAAATGAATAAAAGAATAAGTTATACATTTCATTAGGACTTAAAATATCTGGTAGAAATGGAATGTCTTTAACTAGACCTGTTCTCATTTTCTTTATACGGTCCGACGTTACTGGTACAAAAGTTATTTTACGTTTAGCAGACTTTTCCCTCAAACTTTCAAACTGAATTAATTGTCCGCAGTGATCTGAATCTAATTTACTAATAATGCTTTTACTAAGAGGATTTATATCTGTAAAAATATTATCTATACAAATGGCGCTTATTGAAGTTATTCTTGTTGGTTCCATAAACATTTTGGATAAGTTGTAGGACATAAACAAATTTAATAACTTTACACTTAAAGGGCTACTTTCCAAAATATTGACATTAAAGTCACCGCATACAAGTAACTTTTTACTTGAATTTACTATTTTGAATAATACTTCATCCATTACCTTCTCAAAAAGTTCAAAATTGGACAATGGTGGTCTATAAACAGACACAACAATGAATTGCTCTAATTCAACTGCCGCTAGTTCAATTGTCCGTTCAACAGACAGGCTCACAATGTCATTTCGATTTTTGAATTTTAATTTTTTGTTCAATAATATTAATGAGCCCCCATGAATAGATTTTGTTCTGGTGAACGAACTACCAACCCGGTAGTCACCAAAATTAAAAATGTATTCATTTTTTTTTAACCAATGTTCAGTAATACATAAAATATCAATATTAAAATTCTTTAAAAATAACTCAATCTCCAAATCCTTCTTTTTAATACACTGAATGTTCTGGTGAACAAGGTTGATAATTTGAGATTTTTTATTCTTTAAATATGGTATGTCCTTATTATAATTTGATTTATTTAAGCAAGAGGAAACCTCTGTTGTCTCCTTATCTAGTTTAAAGTAAAATTACTTGGATTGACATCCAAGATGCAGTCAGAATTATAACACTGCTCAATAAAAGCAGTTTGTTTAGCCAAATTCTTGGCTGTTATTGAAAAAAAATATGATAGCGAAATAGCTATCTGTCTTTTAAAATAGCAAGATAGTGTATATTTATCTTGCTTCAAATTATAATAAATTTTACCACATTTGGTAATGTCAATAATTTTAAATTTATTATTGTACTAGCCGACCCCCGCGACTTCGTCCGCCTGGATATAGGTTTTATATAGGATCGGATTGGATCCCATAATCCTTTTTTGTACCTAAACTAAATGTAGCCTAAGTTACTCCTTATAACATCACCTATCTGCCATTGAAAGTTCCATCAAAATTGATCCAGCCGTTTCGGTAATTAGCTGGAACAAATAAACAGATCGACAAAAATAAATTTAAATGCACACCAGTTTAAAATAAGCCGTACGTTCAAAGATCCGGGTCCCAAGTTATTTGAACCCAATAAATGTCTGTCATTTCTGAACCAAAATACCTATGACCTTGAAATATTTACGGGATAATATATAAAGTACTACCTTTCTAACAAAAAAAGAATGAGTGAAATCGAACAACGCGTTAATGAATTACAGCTAAATACACGTTTTAACTTTCTTCCCCTCTCCCTAGGGAACCCTGCTGAATTTCGGGATAAAAAGTATCCTATAACCTACCTCGGAGTATAAACTCAAATCGTACCAAGTTTCATTCGAATCCATTCAGTAGTTTCGGCGTGATGCGCGGCCAAGATACAGACAGACAGACAGACAGACAGACAGACAGACAGACAGACAGACAGACAGACAGACAAAAATGAAACAAATTGCAGTTTTGGCTTCAGTATCGATTATAGAGTGCCCTCCAACAAAAATTTTCAAAATATCTTCAATGTACAGAATTGGATCTGTTACAGTTTTATTATATTATAGATGTACATAAATTGTGCAATGTCATATTCAACTTATATCTAAGAGTATTTTCTTGGTGTGGCAGATTTTGACAATAGGGGAATGTGTAAATAACAATATTATTTACATTTACATTTATACATCAGCGGTTAAGCTATTAGAACATCTATGCTTCGAAACTTTAATAAATGCAGATGAGATACTAGATGAGATGAGATGGTTAATGTCTGCATTAGAACAGGCAGTTTTTCAGGCAGTTGTAAACGTTTGATTTTACATCTCTCGCTTTAATTCCACTGTAACGGTTTCACGGCGGAGATGAGATGAAGGCCTTGAAGTAAGGTTACCGTTAACTCCGTACTGGTAAGGTCACCAAAATCAAGCAAGTGGGTCATTCGGGTTGTTTTATTTTTTACCTAAAAACATTAGGTAAAAAATTAAAACAACCGAGACTTGTGCGACCCAAAGAGCCTTTTTTCAGTTGTTCAATATAACTTTAAATGTAACCTTTCATTAACCGCCAGATGTGCAACTGGCTCTAAGACGTAAAACTTTTATTAACGCCGAAAAAAAGTTTCTTTAAGTAGGTATATTTTATAACAAGTTGAGCTTTTAAAATGTGCACTGTTACCTTTTTCATATTATTAAAATATTTGGGAATAGAAGAACGGAGAACTTTTAAGTGATACATTTTTTCAAAATTAGCTAGTCATGATCTAGTTATTTTATAGATATTTGCAGTCGCCAGTCGGATGATCAGTCCTATATCAGTCATAACTAATCTTTTTATAAATTTTATTTTATTTTTATGTTATTTAATAAAATATTATAAAAACTTATTTTGCTGAAACAAATATAATTCCAAAATGGAATAAAATAATTCCAACAATAGATACATCTAATGCTTTGTTATAAATCATACAATATGAATATCAATTAACGAGTGAAAAGTTCTCGAATGGCCCTTGACCGAGTTCGCATCAATCAAACTACTGAACTACTGAACTGAGGCCTTATGCCGACTTTTTACAGAATGGCAACAATGATGGAATTTCGAGTATCGAGACACAATAACTTCAGAGCAAAATGAACCCAAAGACTCTTATTTTAAAGTCGTAATTTAATTGTGCGAATATTTATTTTACAACATTTCTGCTTGGAGCTCTGGCTGTTTTGGAATGCTAAATGTATTGGTGAACTCAAACCTTAATATAAGCCATTTTAGGTCCATTTTACTCTGAAGTAATTGTCATTCGATCAACAGTATACTATAAAGTTTTGGAGCGCTCCAAACTGCGACTAAGCACTCTGAACTACTGAACTGAGCAAATTGAGTGGCCGAGTGGTAGTTCTGCCGAGTGCCGTGTAGTGTCCCTCCATACGCAAAGGGTTTTTGATCGAGGGCTCTTTAACAGATGATTCTGCGAGTGTTCATTACGAGATTTCCTTATTTATGAAAGAATATTTCCATTTGATCAACCGCTTAGGGGGTGGTAGCCCGCCAACCCGTATGCGAGCAGCGTTGGAGTTCTATGCTCTAAGTCCCTTTCTCCTATAAGAGAGGATGGATATGCGCAGTAGTGGGATGGTAAAGGGCTATAAGTGGTGGTAGGGGCCAGGGGGTGTACTGAAAACTGATAGTTTCTAGGTTCGAATCCTATACCTGTTGCAGTATTCGTATTTTTGTTTGTTTATTATATTGCTGCCAAAATAATAATTCATCTAGCTATTATATTTTACAACGTAATGAAACTTTGGAAGCTTTGGTAAACTTATTGGTAACGAAAACCGAAATGGCTGATTCTCGGTTCACAAGGTGAAGACAAAATTGCCGGAATAGCGACCTCGCACCGGAAAGCACAGTGTTGGCAGATTTCACCATAGACAGAAGACAGCAGACGAGTCACAGGGAGCTGATGGATACAAGCGACACAAGAACGCGGCGTGTGGAAGTTCCTATAAGTAACCCTTGTTGATGATGACGGCGACGATACTTTGTGCTTGTTAGTGAGTGACAAGTTAACGTGTTTCCTAGACATCAAGCGGGTGAATTTAAAAGACACTTTATTCCCCGGACAGTGGGCGTCCGCGTCCGGGCGACTGCAGTGCAGCGAAAGCGGAACAAAAGCCTTAATGAAATTGTCCATCATGGACGCCCGTCTCTACGCCGTTTAGTTCATTTCCTATCGGAGTATATCGACACTTCTACGCCCTAGTATCTTTATGGGGATCTTAGTTATGATCCTCGCTTCACGCGACCACGCGCCAGATGCGTAAAAGCCGCGTAAACGTAGAAATAGCTTTTACTGTAAGATTATATGTACAGAAGGGTGTTATGAATATAGTGAGTACTTACCTAGTGCAAATTACAATCTGCCTGACGGCTTTGGTACTACGTATTTGTCACCTTAATTATTATTTCTAAGTTTTACTTATTAAAATGATTTGTAATTAGTATTTAGCATCTCAGTTAAAAATTAAATTTGAAACAATGTTTATTCAATTGTTTGTTTATGTAATATTTATTGGGCACAGAGATAAGTAGCTTGCATTTCGATGGATACAACTTTCATTTAACTCCGAGAAATGAAATAGTTCTCAGATTTCTGAAAAACCTAAATCCACGTGGAAGAAATTACGGGCATTAACCAGTTTAGAAATAAATTCTGACGTGTAACCATAAGCGGATTCCAATATACAAACAGGCTATTTTTGGATCTACGCTAAAAATGAACATAAAATGTGTAACAATCGCATAAGATGTTTTTTTACAAGCATTAAGCATGCAGATTAGTTAGTAACTGGAAAAGAAAAACTTCCCGCGAGCGTCTTAAAGTAATTTAAAAGTTCCGGGACAAATTCCACTGAACAACTACATTTAGTTTCCGGGGGTCGGAAAAGAAAAATATAGAGGCACGTGAATGTGGAAGGATCCATTATATTACGACTATGTATGTTACTTAGTAGTTTTTTAAAAATAACTTGGAAGTTCTTTTATTTTCCGGAACGAAAAGTGTAACATTCCATGACCTCCTCTTGGGTGCAAGCTATATCTATGTCAAGAATCATAATAAACATTTTTTGCCCTATAGGTAATGCTCTTAGACGGCGAGTAACCCTATAAAGTATTTGTCACTTTAGGTACTCTTGTGAAATGCCATTATGAAACTCATTTACATAAAAAGTAGGTACCTAGGTACTGTAATAATTAACTTACTCGTACTTCAGCTGTAAGCGTGTATAAATAAAACCAAGCAACAAGTGCAAATGTTTAAGTGTGTTAACACAGGAGTTAGGTTAGGTTAGGTTTATTTTATGTGACCAGTAAATAAGCCAGTATAACGTATTATGGCCTTATTTGCACTTATAAGTGTAATTCACTATAGTAACAGCGATTCTACAGTCTGTTTGCCCTTATACCTAACTTTTATAGGAGAGTAGAGCTAATAAGAGAGAATAAGCCAGTAAATATGGCATTTCAATCATGTACATTAATAATAATAATTGTTATAATGTTTTTTTTAAAAAAGAGCAACCGCCGAGTTTCTTGCAGGTTCTTCTCGGCTGGAACTGCATTGCGAACCTGTGGTAGATTCAATCGACGATTCAAAAGTACTTGTAAAAGTTTATTTGAATAAAAAACTTTTCTATTCTATTCTATTCTAATATGATCTTATAAGCACTTATAAGGATAAGAAGCATCGTGGTGGTCATCGTGGTGGTCATCCTTCTAGGCTTTTAAAGGATTTAGTAGCAAATAACAACATGCATTTTGATTAATTAGCTTGCGCGTACGTATGTCTTTAATAGATCCAGCCTCAATTATAAAGCAGATTAAACTACAGAATAAATAATTTAGACTGGAAGATAGATTTCAATGTATGGAGAGCCCTCCAAGTAAATCGACTTGGGTCCGGAGATTATCGTAACGCCCCGCGCATATTCATTATCGCGCTTAACTAAACGGCCACAACAGCCTCCAAGGGCTCTTAGGGGGGTTATTTGCTCACTAAATTTAATGAGTTTAATTCAATTCGCAGACACAATGGCGTCTAACAAGCACCGGATCTGCAGATTAGGTTTACTGCTCTCCCCAGCTCCATAATGTTACATTTACTGCTGTCTACTCTGGTATAACGATTTCTACCTTTGGGGGCGATAAACTGCAATGTTTGAGCCAAATTAATTTACTTGGATGTTTCATAAGGGTCCCGTGCCCAAAGGGTGCCAAACGGTACTCTATTACTGAGCCTCCGATGTCTGTCAGTCTGTCCGTTCGTCAGTTCGTCTGTCGCTTGTATGCAATGTTGGCGATGTGGTTTTGGGTTGGTTTTACGTCCAGGGTTTTGGGTTGGTTTTACGTAAGGGCAAAACTACGTAGCTGTTAGTTTTTACCCGACTATGGCAAAGCTAAAGGAAAGGTTATGATTTTAGCAGTCTATGTATGTCTATGTATGTATGTATGTATGTATGTTTGTAGTATGTATGTATGTGGCCGATTTTTGTATGAGATTCTGTGTGTACCAACGTAGCGCCTAAACTACTGCAGGATCGATTTTTATGAATGAGGTATCTATTGATTCGTTGTTATGGTCCGGGTGACATAGGCTACATTTTATTTCCAAAAAAAGTCAAGAAGTGACCTTCACGCGGCTTTCTAGATTATTAAATTATTAATTCGAATAGACATAACAGATGGCGCTACTAGTTGCTTGCCCCGCGTTTTCGCACACTAAATTATTATTTAAAAAAAATATTAAGTGTAATCGGGTTTTAGTTTACGAACTTTATAAGTACTTGTTCTTTGTATAATTAGATACTATTGTGCGGTTATTTCAATGAAAATATTTTCATTAATTTCCTATATAAAAACATTAACGATTCCAATATCTTCAACTTAGTAGGTACCAATTTGATTGATGGTATTCAACAAATTTTGAAATTATCGTAATAATTCCCATACTTAGAGCTAAAAATATAACATTTATTTACGTACAAATATTATGATAAATAATATTATTTATCATAATATTTTGGTATTTTGGTCACATTGCCCGCCGTCAACCAGACGATCTCGACAAGTTGATGGTGGTAGGCAAAGTCGAAGGGAAACGTCCCCGCGGCCGATCACCTAGCCGTTGGAGTGACCAAGTGACTGCACTCACTGGTCTCTCTGTATCATCAGCCCTAAAGAAAGCCGAAGAACGAGGAGAATGGAGGCTTATCATAAGAACTTTGAAGGACTTTCATTCTGGACACGACCTTCAGTAATGAAGAACACGACGCAAGAAGAAGAAGATTATGATAAAGTTCGTTGCCACAGAATCCAATCTTTTCCTCCGGTAATTTCCCCGGGTAATCCCCCTGGGAATCTCAATCTACTAATTGGCACAGCACGCCAATCAAGATCTAAGACGTTCGTTGCACTTTGCTCGCTCTCTCGAAGTGAACATGTGATGTGTACAATTGAATTTTTACACTTGTATAGATTCTTTAATTAGCTTGAATTCCACACGCCACCGTAATCCAGAACGTGGGTAAATTACGATTGCATTACGGCATGTTAGAAGGATGAAGAATTTAATATTGTTCTATGGCTTCCTTATCTACACTAAATCCTTGTGGAACTTAGACATACGTGTCAATAAATTAGCAAAGAAGCAAAGAAGGAACTTGTTTGAGACCCTAGTATATATCCTCGACACTTCTACAAGTGAACTGATTTAATTACCTACTACAACTGACAAGCACAAATATATTCGTAATATTGCTAGGCGAACTTCTACGGTGCAGGAAGTGAAGTGAAGGGGGAAGTGAGTATTTTTTCTTTATGTTGATAGTATCCTTTGCTAGAAATACCGACAAAATTTCTGTCTTTTCTGACTAAAAAGTTAGTCAGCTACATCTTATGGTCTTACTTACTTTTAAAAAGTTATAACTTTTAGGTTTTGTTTTGATTTTCAAAGCATTAATCCTAAATGAGCTATCTAGAATACATATCTATAGAGTAGGTAGATACGTTTGTGTGTGATGTGATGTGTGATGTGTTTGTGTTAAACATGAATATCTATGTTTGTAGGATAATCCATCCACGAGACTGTCAGGTCACAAATCTTCTGCAATCACGTGGGATTACTCGCTGTATATTAATTATTAATATATGCCGGAATAACTGGGTTGAGGGATCCATATTTAAATACAAAAGTGGATATTATATGACTCAGAAATATTTATTTGATTGTCTTTAAATTTCCTTTTCCCGCGAATTTTTAAACATGGCAGCCAATATCAACTGCAGGGCGGAGATTAGACAACTACGCAGCAGATATACCTACTGCGCAAGTATGTGTGCACTCTCTATTCCTTCAGTCTCGTAGTCTGATGGGACGCCAATGCAACACGATAATATGATGACATGAGACAGATCAGGTGCAGAACCTGAAAAAATATTTTAAGTAATATTTTTTCTAGGTAACTTTTCACCATATCAAAGCATTTTAAAATATCCTTTAAAGAGACATCGCATTCAATATACCTACAATTTATTCTTAAATGGAAAGACACTTTTGCAAACGGTAAAATGTTTCAAAAGATCAATTGCGTATCGCATTGTGCCATCACAATCGCAAAAAGGGTTTTTCCTGTTGGACTCTTTCCACAGAGCAAAATCCTTTTTCATACCATGAAATTAGGTAATAGTACTAAATCAAATCAAATCAAATCAAATCAAATAAACTTTATTCAAAATTGGTACATTGTACACTTTTTGAACGTCAATTTAGGTACAGGCAATGGTGATAATTATTTACGGAAACTTAAAACTAAAACTACGAGGGTTCCAAACGCGCCCTGGTCTGAGAAGAGCCCACAACAAACTCAGCCGGGTTTATTTATTTTTTATTATCACCATCTTACAATATGGTATAATAGCCATAAAAATGATTTGAACTGTTGGCTTTTAGAGCAATCTATGTCCATGGATTTTTGTCATTAAAAAAATCTTTTAAGCTATAGTAAGACTTTTCAATTAATTTGCGTTTAATAAAACCTTTGAACTTATTGAGAGACATATCCAAAATGTTCTCTGGCAACATATTATAAAAAAGTACAGAATTACCAACAAATGATTTTCCAACTTTTCGCAGCCTAGTAGTGGGCAACACAAGTTTATCTTTATTTCTAAGATTAATGTTATGACAGTCACTTTTTTTCTTAAATTTATCGATATTTTTGTGTACATATATTAAATTTTCAAGAATATATTGGTTATAAACTGTCATAATTTCTACTAGTTCACATCACTATCTTGAAACACGATCTTTGTGACGTTTTTACATGCTTGCAACACGGTACCTATATGATAAATTTTAAAGTTTAACAATGTAAGTCCCAAACGTAAAAAATAACAATAGTAACAGCAACAGTATGCACAATTGCACAAGTAACAATCAAACTTAACGCAAAATTTCAATAAAATTAAAAACAGTGAAATTCTTTTCTCTACCTACGCTACGTTCGGTACGCTAGCAAACTTAACTTGATACGCTAGCAAACTTGTGTTGATTTCGTTTCTTTCTTTATAATTGGATTCTTGCCTTGGTGTCTCTACTCCACTCGGTTTCACCGGCACCTTAAATATCAAAATGAGGATCAGTAAAGTTATAGCAAATTCAATAGAACTAGTATCCACGTTATTCTCTATTACATAATAATGATATTCCTTTTTGAATTATCCAAATCGGACAATAACTTACGAAGATATTAAGTATTAAACATACGCTGTATCTGCCGCCTACATTCAAGGTGCGCGGATGCGTGTGACGTCACAGTGACGGTCCGAGCGAGTCGGCATGCGGCAGTCGGTAGCTACTCATAGTACACGAATCGACGGAGCGCGGGAACTAACCGCAGGTCATTTTATTTGCAATTTATTTAAATAAAGTGTTGTTTTAAAGTATAATTTTGTAATATTTAATTATAAAACGTTCCAAATATGAGTACAAGTAAAGTAGAAGCTGGTTTTGTGCAAGCTCAATCAGATAACCTTCCAAAAGTGGATTCTTTCATGGTATTTGATTACCTTAGTAATCATTGTAAGTTCACCAGCGCTGAAATCCGTGGATGGAAACTGCAAAGGTAAGGCTGCTTATTTATCTACGTACGTAAAATAGATACCTACCTGCTTATTAGCAATATTTAGGTCTAAGCTGTTAGTAGCAGGCAGGTGTAAGAAAGAATTAATGTAAGTAAAGTATAGCAGAGACGTATTCAGAACTTAGGAATAAAGTGTATTCTTAATAGTAGTAATCTTTGGGTCTAATCTGCTGTAAGTAGTAGGTAGGTAGGTTTGAGAAAGAATGAATGAAAAGTATAGGTACAAGTTGCATAGTTTTAAAGTTATTATTATTTGAATATTCAGCCAGTTGTCCCTCGCTTTTCGAAGCGCTTCCCTCGCTTTCGCTTTGCTTTGCGATCGCTACTACTCGTGCGAGTTAACATGGCACCTGGCTCGAATGGTCCATGTCCATGGTCCTTGAAGACAGACAAACAATTTGACAAAAAGACGAAGAAGTGGGGGGAGGGTTGTTTACGAGCCAGGTGCCATGTTAATGCGCACGGGTAGTATACTTTCAATGCCCATTGTGTACCCTGCAGCTATAAAGATCGAGCATCGGCACATTTTGATGTTGATAGAGTTGCGCGATGTTAGAGTTTATTCCGTTTTATTTATTTATTACAGATCGGCACGTGAAAGCTATGGAGATGATGCTGTAGGATTTGTCCAGGTCCAGAGGTTGGGTAATGTTTGTACTGTAAAAGCAAAAATAACGCCTGAACATAGAATAAAAAGCAAAGCGTATTGCTGCACATTTACATGTGATGAAACAGAGGAGACGGTTCTGAACGTGGAATGTCATGACTGTGCGGCTCAAAAGGGAGGCTGCAAACATAGCGTAGCATTTTTAACGTGGCTCCATAGACGCAGCGAAGAGCCATCTCCCACAGAAAAAAAATGCTACTGGGCCAAACCAAAACTGTCTAATATAGGTTCAACTATAAATTTATTAAAGCTAAAGATATGGTTCCCAGCTCAGTTACTATTGAAGATAATACCACTGATAACATTAATGGAGACCAGTTTTTCCAAGCGGTTGTGAAAAGTATCAAGGAAAATTCTATTAGAAATCAGCTGGCAGTATATGTTACAAAGAACGAATTAAAAAAAATGTCTTTGCATAATCTCGTTCATCAGTACAAAAAAGAAAGCAAAAATATAAATAGTGCAGATGATTTCATTGATTATTGCTGTAATAAAATCACCATAGAAGAATGTCACAAAGCAGAAGAAGCAACAGTTTGTCAAGCTAGTTCACCGTTATGGCATGAGTTAAGGTATTGTAGAATAACCGCGTCTAAAGTTTACGAAGCTGCACATTGCAAGACTCCAGATGGTGCTTTGATTGAACAAATATTTGGTGCCTCTGTACCAGAGACTCTGGCTATGAAAAGAGGCAAACGATTGGAATCCGCTGTTAGAGCAGAAGTAGCCAAATCAAGGAAAATAGTTATTGAAAATGCTGGTTTCTTTTTAAAACCTGATTGGCCTCACCTAGGTGCTTCCCCAGATGGATTAACAAGTCAATATGTAGTAGAAATAAAATGTCCCTCGACAAAAAAAGGAAAGGAAAGTTTCGTAAAGAATAATGTTCTTGGAAGCAAATCTAAAGCTCAAATTCAGCTACAAATGTTTTTTTGCAATAAAGTCAAGGGACTGTTTTGTGTAGCTAATGAAAATTTTGAAAGCAATAACAAAGTAGAAATTTTTGAAGAAGATTATGATGAAAACTATTGTACTGATCTTTTAGAGAAGTCCACGAATTTTTGGAAAACATCAGTGTTTCCGAAACTGGTTGAGACTTGAAATTACTATTCTATTAATAATATGACGTGTGCTTTTGATTATGAAAGGTTGTCGAAATAAAACTCTATAAAAGAAACGAAAGCATTTTTATTTTACACTTGATTACTAAATAGACAATCCTGTAAATTAACTATACCACAGGCTATTGTTACAATAGTATCCAAAAAATTGATATATGAAATATCGACACATGCGTGAGGTCCGATCATTTTAAAGTCTCTTAACTTCCCTATGCTTCTTTCAACGTGAACTCTTATAGCAGCGATTCTCTTTGTTTGCAAAACTTCCTCTGCTGTAGGTTTTGAGTTGGAACTCACACTAGGTGGCCTCAGAAGTGTGCAACCACGTTGTTCTAGTAAATGGGCAATATTTTTGAAACCCCTGTCAGCTAACACAATACTTCCTTGTGGCAATTTGTCAAGAAATCCGCTGTCTTCAAATATAGTTGAGTCTGAGGTCCTCCCCCCCGTATCCATCAGAGATGAAGTTTATCAAACCGTCAGGTGTAATTGAAACTAAGTACTTAATAGTATTGCAGTTTTTATATTGAGACCACGTAAGCACTTGGTGTAAAGCGTTGCTAGGTTTCTCGATTTGAATTTCGAAACAATCGATTATTGATATTGCTTTAGAATATCGCTTCCTAAAAGCTATCGGCAAGTTTTCCCTGACATCATCTGCTGATGGCCACCTAATAAGCTGATTCAGGCACAGTCCAACTTTTGGGAGAGTCTTGTTAAAATATTTAGCTATAGAACTCTCAGAGAGGCCAAAATGTATGGCAAGCATGGAGTTAGGTTCATGCCATCGAATTTTTCGTAAAGTCACTAGGATTTCAATAGATGATGCTCTCACTTATAGATATATACTTATAGATATAGCCATTAGAGCACCCTGTTTCATATGCTCTTTGAAGACATTTTTGTTCATCTCTTTTGTTATTTCCAAATCATTTGACTCGTTATGACTAACACCAAATGAACGAGTACTGTTACTTGAGTTTGAGTTGCTGATTGTGAAGCTAACGACGTTTGGGTCAAGATTGATAGGAATTTCTTTCTTTTTTACTATGCGTTGTTTCCATTTGATTGGCGTATTATTAGATTTAGTTTTCATTTTTGGTTTCATATTAACCTGCACTGCTTGTGTTTTTTGACCCATTTCATTGGTTTTTGATAATACTTCTATTTCTTCAAGTATGTTCAGGGGATCACTGTTTTGAATGATGGTTGAGTCTTGATTCTCACACTCTACTACTTCAATGGAATGCAACAACAGGTCTTCGTGTCCAATATCTTTAGATAAAACTCTTTCAAAATATTCTATATCTTGTCTTTTCTTGAATCCGGGTCTATCAATTTTCTTTTTTTGAAGCTTTTGACATTCAAACTTATGAGGCAAAACTCCCTTCTTCAGTTTAAGCCTTCCTCCAACCAACTTAAACTTTATGTAATTTTCCATATCTTCTTCCAACTGAAATAGGTATAAAAAATATTATTAGTTTATTTACTTCTTGTTGTTATAAATATAAGGCATAGCTGAGGCAGATTCATAAATGCACCGCGTCAATGATATGATTTGACTACCTCAGTGGCGCGTCGGGCGAACACCCGGCTATGACGAAGGAGGTTGCATATTCGATTCCCGCCGTTGACAAATATTTGTGACGGTCTGGGTGTTTGTATATGTATGTATTTACAAAAGAAAAGTACCTATCTATTTATCCTATATTATATCCGTTGTCTGGCTACCATAACACAAGCCTAGTTGTTTACCTTGGGGCTAGATGGCGTTGTGTTAATTGTCTCGCAATAATTATTTAAAAAAAGTGATATGTGTCAATGATAAAATAATGTTTTCCTTTACTCTTCGCTTTTTCCCCAAGTACGTCCCTGTATCATTGTTTTGACCTTGAAATATGATATAGAAATCAGAATGAGCGAATAGGTAGGTACCTACATACATAGGTTTATCCACAAAACTCAGAAAAAGTAAGTAGGTAGGTAGGTAGTTATGTTTTATTAATACAGCGGCTTAAAATAAGAGAATACTTAAGTACACATACACGTAATCGTAGGTACCAACTTATTCCCATATCAACTAAATAGTAGGTACTCACGTATGTTTAGTTATGTAGGTACTTACATCGAAATGATCTTCGCAACAATGTCTTGTAGCCTGGGCAGAAGGTGGAGTTTTATCATCTCTTTTCGCAACTGCATACCATTTTTTTCGTAGTTTTGGGTCTTTCGGCATGTTAAAAAACAGTTTTTCGGGCGTTTTAAAAGAAGTATTTGTACATTTTGGCACTATACAATATTTATACATAGTTAGAAAAGTGAATTAGACACAAATCGAACACTTAATTTGTTTAACCAATCAAAAAACTTGCGCGCCGTATCGCTGCCAAGTGCCAACGGCTAACTGGCGTGGTTCGTCACTGTGACGTCACAGCCTACCGCGCCGGCACATTAGTGAACTTCGCTAGTAATTTCTTCATAACTTCGTCAATTTTTGTCGTAGAACAAAATTTTTTGCACTGTATGTTAAGGATTTCTTAGCTCTATAAATCTGCATTCTTAGTTAAAAACCTTACTGATCCTCATTAAAACTATGCTGATAGCGACTGTATTTTCGTTCGTTCAGTGCGGTGTTGCGCAATGAACCCCCGGCTGGATGTGAGTTGATAAATGATATTTTTAACCGCTAAGAGCATTGTATGCGACGAACACTGAAGAGTATACATTTGCGTACATTATCGTTTTGTGCAATTTAAAGCTGAAGTGTTATTCATTATAATTTTAAAATGTGTAATTACAAAAATAAATTTAATGTGTTTACATTAATGGCGAAGCGCTAAAATAGCGCTATGAACATAGTTACAATCTCAAGATCGTCACAATCTGCAATGGCTGTCAAATTGCAGTGGTGGCAATCTTTAAAACAAGAGTGAATAGGCATTTTTTAGGCAAATCCGATTTTATCGATTAGGCGTCCGATTTTAGGCCATCATGCACACTTTCCATCTCACTAATATTATAAACACGAATGTTTGTATGTAGGTATGGATGTTTGTTACTCTTTCACGCCGCAACTACTAAACCGATTTGTCTGAAATAGGCTACTTTTTATTCTGAAAAAATTCACAGTTCCAGCGGCATTTTGAAAACATCGAAATTTGCTATAGCAATCTACAATGGGTGTAGATTGCTATTGCAAACTTCTTTGAAAGTAGTTATGTAGGTTGGAAAAGGAAGTGGGAACGGCAACGGGAAATCCATAAGTAATTCCCTCGGGATTTGTGAAATACCGAAATTTACACGGGCGGAGCCACGGGAAAAACTTAGTCAGGTATGAATTTTGATTGATAAAAACATAAAAAAGAGAAAATAAAACTTATTTCGCTCACGCTGTTTGCCGTTGGTATACAATCAATGCCATTTTTTGTTTGAATCGCTTCAAATCTTGTCTATCACGGCATTGTCACGCGCTCCGCTCGCGTAATCCCGCGCGCCGATCGCGAGCTTACACTGTAATTACCTGGTAACACTCACACTAACTACACTTACAGCTTTTTGCCTACGATATTTTCAGCTGATACATGTATAAATTAAAAATTTAAAAAACCCCCGACATCCGCCATTTTGTGGTGGCGGCCATCTTGAATTTGCATAGCGCTATTCTACTAGTCTAGCCCTTTCATTCAATACCCATATTGAAGGGGTTGTGAAAAAATATATTATCCGCCATTTTGTGGTGGCGGCAATCTTGGACCGATTTTCATCAAACATAGCTAAGAACACTCCCGACTAATTCACCTTTCAAATAAAAAAAAACCGCATTCAAATCGGCCGAAAGCATTCCGCTGTATCCATCTGTCGAAGGGTTTTACAGATTCAGCCGTTGTAGGTAGCCTGTTCAATTTTTTAACCCCCGACGCAAAAACGACGGGGTGTTATAAGTTTGACGTGTCTGTGTGTGTGTGTGTGTGTGTGTGTGTGTGTGTGTGTCTGTCTGTTCCCCTGTGGCGCTCAAACGGATGGACCGATTTGAATGCGGTTTTTTTTGTTTGAAAGGTGAATTAGTCGAGAGTGTTCTTAGCTATGTTTGATGAAAATCGGTCCAAGATGGCCGCCGCTACAAAATGGCGGATGATATATTTTTTCACAACTCCCTTGATATGGGGATCAAATGAAAGGGCTTGACTAGTAGAATAGCACTATTGCAAATTCAAGATGGCCGCCGCCACTAAATGGCGAATGTCGGGGGTTTTTTAAGTTTTCAATTTACACTTGTCACAGAACATGTATTGCTATGGCATATGTTACGGAAAAAAAATTAAATCCCCCAAAGCAAGGACCCTATAAAATAAACTTTGAAAAATCGATATAATAACATGTTTAGCTTTTATATCTCATGTGTATCTGTAGTACATTAGATATAGTTCTACATAAGTAGTATATTTATTTATTTTTATTTTGATTTAGAAAAGCAAAATAAAATCTGCTGTTAAGTACCCAATAAGACTATTTTGGTAAGCTGTATACCTAGCCTCTTTAGTTTGTAAGAGTTGCAAGTTTAAGTACTTTTTACTTGGTCCTTACTTACTAATTTTGACAGCGTAAGACAATTAATTCTTCGCTGCTGCCTGAAAACTGTTTTAACTCAATGTTTTTCTTTTCCGACTAAGGAAAACTAAATAGAGTTGTTCATCTACATTCAGCGAGTCGGAAAAATTTGTTAGGAAACTTAAGAATTACTTGCAGCCGCGCTCGCGGGAGTTTTCCAGTTTTTCTTTGATTTGCGCGGAACTTGCCGCAAGTAGTCTGCATGCGTAATGCTTGTACTCGTAGCTACTCGAGTTTTGTATTTATTTGCATGCTGTTATCCTCAACTATGCTTGGATTTTTTTTTCTTCATTATATTGCTTTGACCCGTGGCTGTGACTATGTTCTATATGTATTTTTACGTTACAAATATATAGTTTGGGATCTTTATTAATAGATCAATTGATAACTTCTACCACTAGGTACCTACTAAGTACGTTACTATCTGAAATGTGGTTATTGTTAAAATCTACTATATTTTGCGCACCTACTTTTCTAAATCAAAATAAATAAAAAATACTACTTATGTAGTACTATAATGTACTACAGATACACATAAGACAAAAGAGCTAAACATGTTATCTATACTAATATAATAAAGCGGAAGAGTTTGTTTGTTTGAACGCGCTAATCTCAGGAACTACTGGACCGATTTCAAAAATTCTTACACCGTTGGATATGTATGTGATCCTTGAGTGCTATATAATATATACCACGGGCGAAGCCGGGGCGGACCGCTAGTTATATAATAACTTACATTCAAATGTATACTCTACTACCGGACTCGGCAGACGTCGGCTTACCCGGTGACATTCCGACATCAGCGGCACCTACCGAGACCCGGTAGGTTACCTGTACCTACCCGGTAATTGTGTTTCAAACCATCCAGGATTGAAATATACACACAAAAGGAGAATGATCAACCCTGACCCAAGCATTTACACAAAATGTAATTTACTAAAAATTATCTTACGAATATATGACAATTTGAAAATTAATAATTATTAATGCTAAAGCTGCTTTTAAAAAAATGCAATAAAAAAGGAATTCAACCGTCTCTTCCTGTTTCTCTGGCACGTCTGGTGGCCATTTGCATTACTTTCTACGCATACATGCCCAAACAAAAAGTTTTGTTGTTAAAAAAAATCATGTCACTTGCAATAAAACAGATATTAATTATATTAATACATTATTCTATTTATTTGTTGTAAATCGTACAATATGATTAAAGTAAATAAGCAATAATTAATAATATTATTTTGTTGTAATATTGTTTTAACTTCGTTGCGTTTTAGAATAGAATAGAATAGAATAGAAAAGTTTTTTATTCAAATAAACTTTTACAAGTGCTTTTGAATAGTCAGATGAATCTACCACTGGTTCGGAATGCCATTCCAACCGAGAAGAACCAGCAAGAAACTCGGCGGTTGCTCTTTTTCAAATTTACAATATCAATATAACAATTTTATGTTAAGTACATGATTGAATTGCCGTCTCGCGCATTGCTGGAACGAGTCAAATCCACGCCTTTTTATCATTTATATAAGTAATCATAATTTTATTCAGATAAACTTTCACAAGCGTTTACGAATCGACAAATGAATCTACCACAGGTTCGGAATGGTGCTTACAATTCTACACATGTGAAGAAGGGCAGACAAAAGTAGCCCCATTTCCGACGGTGGCACCCGTTCACGAGCATGACGCATGATCCAGCCATTGCTTCGCTCAACCATATTCGAGGGAACGTAACAACCCGCACCACACGACACCACACGACACCGACACGACACACATTTGTGCAATGGAATATATAACTACAACCTTCTTGATTTTGTGTAACGAAACTTATTATATTTCAAGATGCCAATGTGACATTGTCACTGTTTTAGTTATGTGTGACGCTAGTGACGTCTAGTCTGTTTACATTTTGAATGTTTATTGTAGCGCAGCGGAGACCAATATTAATTCTATGGTTTATTGTTTTTCCTTACCAACGACTTTTGCTATATTATACGGATTCGATCTCGCCTACTCGCCGACTTTACGCTTTTCTACGGATTCTGATTTTTGCTCGTGATTTGGATAACATTGTTGAGGTGCATTAAATGTCAGTTGAATGTAAACATGATGCCTTTGATATGATGCTAAGACATGATGTGTCTTCGTTAGATTCTACATTGCAAACTACTCTCAACATGGACATCGTTGCAACAGGTATGTTAAGTATAGTGCGCGCTAAACAAATAGTTCAAATCGGCAGGAACGATACACGGCTTTCCTTACTAGTTTAACAATCATAAACTACACATAACCTAGAATCATTTTCAAACTTAAACTAAGATTTATTCAAAAACGGCAGCTCCTAGAGGTATTAAAATGGTGTGTTTGGTTATCAGGAATAAATCTGCAATAAATGCTGCATACAACACGCTTGTAAACGACTGGGTTACACGCCCATAGAATTTTGGGCATTCTCCTTTCATCCAAATCAGTCCAGCCGTTTCGGAAGAGTTAAGTAACAAACACACGTCGTCGTCGTCGTCGTCGTTGTCAACCGATTGACGTCCACTGCTGGACATAGGTCTCTTGAAGGGACTTCCACTTGCCACGGTCTTGTGCCGCTTGTATCCAGCGGCACACGTACGGAAGAATTATATAGGTACGGGTGAGAGAGTTTACCGTATCGATTGATTTTTATAAATATAGATTTTTATTTGTTACAAAAAATGTGACAAATGAATAACCGCTCAACCGATTTTGTGTAAACTTCACATAAACCATCTACTATATAGTCCAAACAAAGCCTAAACATTTGGTTTCGATAGGTGAGCCCGTTCTTGAGTTATAAAATTACAACGAAAAGTGGCATTGATGTTTATATAATAAGATAATATTATAATAACATCTATTTCTAGTTTCTACCTATTGATTTCACGCCGTCTGAGGCTTGAAGTTTTCAAACATTTCAAATTTCGAACAAAAAAAAAATTACAAAAACACAACATCGTTTTTTCTACAATGCATAAAGTATAGTTAAACGTAAATAAAAATGAGTAAATAACGTTAAAAACCTTTCCACCCAAATATTCACCTGTATTTCAAAGTGAATTTAAAAACTTTAACATTAGCCAGTGAAATGTAACTGCAGTGTAATATTTTTTGGCAGCTGAAATATGTGGAGCATGTAGCTCGTAGCACCTCTGCAACAGAAATAAACATACATACTTACCTCCAACTATACTTTATAGGTGCACTAAATATCGAAATATAGTGGTATGAATGCTATTATTATAGTGGGAGTGATAGCCTAGTGGTTAGGACAACCGACTTCTAATCGGAGGTCGTGGGTTCGATCCCGGGGCACGCACCTCTAACTTTTCGGAGTTATGTGCGTTTTAAGTATTTAAATATCACTTGCTTTAACGGTGAAGGAAAACTTCGTGAGGAAACCTGCATGCCTGAGAGTTCTCCATAACGTTCTTAAAGGTGTGTGAAGTCTGCCAATCCGCTTGGCCAGCGTGGTAGACTATGGCCACTCTGAGAGGAGACCCGTGCTCTGTAGTGAGCCGGTAATGGGTTGATCATGATGATGATGATGATGATGAATGCTATTAGAAATAATCGTCGTTGTCATCGTCTCTACCGATAGAGTCCACTGCTGGACATAGATTTCTTGCAAGGATTGTCCCAGAATACAATCTTGTGTCAGCAATCGTCCATCTACCAAGTGGTGCCTCTTCCTCCCAATGATGGTGCAGCGGTAAGTACTGTAGTTTCTGGGTTCGATTCCCGGAAGTAGCAATTTTAGACTTTAAAATTCATAAATTGTTTCTGGTCTAATCTTTGGCCGTGGCTAGGGTTTACATGCTTCCATGACTGTATCTAAAATATAGCTTTAATATATCAAACCAGTAAAAAATACGGTTCATGTAACTGGATCGAAATATCGACCAACAAACAAACATTTTTATCGTGGTATGTACTCGCAATTTACATTAGACTATGTCGTATGTAAACCACGAAATAAGCCTTCTTCTTCTTGAAACTTCTAGTAGTATATGCAGTACTTAAATACTTACTTTTGTAGTCTAAAGTGTAGACAGATTCGCATATAGCTTTTAAGCGCGTCATTTCCTCCCGTAGACGTTTTCCAGTTATTCACAATGCGCCTAATGAGTAGTCAACGTGCTACTGACAGTAGCGTCTTTGACGTCTTTTTGTTCCACAGACTACTCCGCTACTGAGTCGTCTAACAAGCCACTTCTATTTTACTTGCAGTGTGAAGAGGCTCTTACGTGAAATCGTCACCTTTAATGACATGCGATCTGGAAAATTGTAACTTTATGTATTTAGATCTGTGCTCTGTGGTGACTTTATGAAGGTTTAGTTTATATTAGATCTCAAGAAAGAGACGAAGACAATGATAATTTCTTATCAAAATAAATTTACGTATCGTCAGGGAAATTGTATGTAAACAAAAATTGCCGTTTACACCACCGTGTGTGTAATATATGTAGTACACCGATGTGTAGTTTAGATTTTACGATCTTGTTTTTGCAAAACTAAAATCTATACTAATATAAAGAGGTTTGTCCTGACTGACTGACTTACTGACTGACTGACTGACTGATCATCCACGCACAGCCTAAACCACTGAAGCTAGAAACTTGAAATTTTCACAGTAGCTTCCTTTTATGACGTAGGCGCACACTAAGAAAGGATTATTGCATTCCTAAGGGGGTTAAACAGGGGCTGAAAGTATGTATTAAAGTCCGTCATTTTTTAAGTTATATCCATTAAAAGTGGTATTTAGGTTTTCAGTTAAAAATAAAGAATTACGTGTTTAAGTAATTTTGGGAAAACTACCCCCAAGTGGGTTAACTGGTGGATGAAAGTTTGTATTAAAGTCCGTCATTTTAAAAGTTATATCAATGAAAATCGGTATTTGTAATTACATATTTCTGGAATTTGGGAAATTCCACCTCTAAGTAAGGTTTATAAGAATCCAAGCGGAAGAAGTCCCTGGCATTAGCTAGTAAAATATATGTAAGTAGGCTGGTACGCGTCTAACTGAACATTAACCTAATTGTTGCTTTTTTTTTTTGCAAACTTGTTATAAGTTTGACGTGTCTGTGTGTGTGTGTGTGTACCTATGTGTGTGTGTCTGTCTGTTCCTCTGTGGTGCTCAAACGGGTGGACCGATTTGAATGCGGTTTTTTTTTTTGTTTGAAAGGTGAATTAGACGAGAGTGTTTTTAGCTATGTTTGATAAAAATCGAAGAATTTAATTTTGAATTCTCATTTTACGAAAATCATGCCTGTTGAGTCGAACTACTTAGACAACTTGACTTAACACTTAACTCGCAGAGAACAGGAAAACACTAGGTCTTTCCAGACGCACTGAGAACTATTGTCGAGAGTTAAACGTCCAATTAACTCCCCCTGCTACAACGTGTATTTCACAGTGCCTTGTAATGAGACGCGAGTACAACTATTAACAGTGTGCTTAGTCTAAAGCGGAGCACTCGAAAACGAACTCGAAAACTATTGATCGATTTCAGAGTAAAATAGACCTAAAATGGCTTGTATTAAGGTTTGAGTTCGCCAATACATTCAGCATTCGAACAATGCTGAATGTATTGTAACGTTGATACCCCGTTTATGGGGTCTTTACACTCAAAAATTGACAATGTGGGGGCTATCAAAGTCGTTGTTTTTATACCTCTTTTATCCTGGGTGCTATCTCCAAAACGGCTCGATATCAAAAACTGTAATTTATGTGTTACGCGGTACGCCACGCAGTGTTACCCACGGTTAACTAGTTAAGTCCTACAGGAACACTTATTTCGGGATAGAAAGTAGCCTATGTGTTATTTCAGGGTATAAACTATCTCCATTCCAAATTTAAGCCAAATTGGTTCAGTAGTTGCGGCGTTAAAGAGTAACAAACACACACACAAACTTTATAATATTCGTGTGATTTCATATCAGTCATATTATGTTGTATTAGTTAAACAAAAATACTACTTAATATCAGTTAATTATCAAAAAGACAAAAACTACTTTTAGAATCACTTTTTCATTGCTAAAGTTTCCATAAGTCAAAACTTGAAATGTTTGTGCATAATATATCAATTTGTTTTACATCAATGATACTTATATTATACTTATGTATGAAATTATAGGTCGCGAGATATTACGAGTAAGTACGTAGTTCGGGGCGTTCCACTAGTGCGTATCTTTTTTCAATAATGTTACTTGAACACTACAGCAAAGTAACAAATTTTAGGATGAAGTTAAAACGAGCAAGAATACCAATGTAGGAGCCAGCGAGGGCCGTACAATGGGTGAGTGCAAAATTTTCCCATTCAGCCGAGCTCCAATTCTATTCGGTCTCCTCCATTGAAAATTCCAGTTTTTTCTACCAACCGTTCGTTTTCAGCCGAGGCGAGGCCGCATTGACTTTATTGGCAGCTGTCTGTACTCATTTTATTAGAAACGAAATGAAAGTGCGTAATAAAGTCAGATTTTGTATAATTGTAAATTTTGTATAATTTTTGTATAATTGGAAATAACTGGTAGTTGGAGTTTCCTAGTCTTTATTGTGGTCAGAATCTCTGTATCTTTCCCCATTCTCTGCAACACCGTTTCGTTACGGACCCGCTGTGTCCACGAGATCTTCAGCATTCTCCGACACACCCATATTTGAAACGCTTCCACTTTGTCGCTCATGGCCTTTGTGAGCGTCCAAGGCCAAGCCTCAGCTCCATACAGAAGTACAGAGAACACGTAGCATCGAGCGGTCCTAATGCGCAGTTTTAGGCTCAACTTGCGATTGCAGAGAATCTTTTCCATTTTTCGGAATGCATTTCGGGCCTGTTCAATTCTGCATTTTATTTCCAGGCTGTTATCTCCCTTGTTATTCACTGACACACCAAGGTATCTGTATCGGTTAACGCATTCCAGGTTGTTACCATTGATGTTTAAGGAAGAAGCTGGATCAGGGGGGTTTTTCTGTAACTTAGTTAGCAACTGAAAATAGTTGCCAACGAATTAGTTCGATATACATTGCTGCTTTATTGTGTGAAATTATGAAAACACTTTATATTTCCCACAGTAAAGCAGCAATGTATATCAAACTAATTCGTTGTAGTTGCCAACGAATTAGTTCGATATACATTGCTGCTTTACTGTGTGAAATTATGAAAACACTTTATATTTCCCACAGTAAAGCAGCAATGTATATCAAACTAATTCGTTGGCAACTATTTTCAGTTGCTTACTAAGTTACAGAATAAACCAGCTGGTGTTCGACCCACAGTCATGTACTGGTACTTGGTCTCCGAGATTACTAAACCGATTTGCGTGATTTTTTTAATCGACAGCTGAGGATGTTTGCAAAATGGTCTTATAGATTTTGTCGAAAAAAAGATTAAAAGTACCACCCTCTGATAAGTGTCGGATAGTCTAAACGTAAATTTTGTCACTTTCTTACTTTATGTCAAATGACGAAGACAAAAGTTGTAGATAGCTATCTTATAGTTAACAGAAGGTGGTGAAACAGGCCCTTAGTGTCTCTTTTAGCATCTGGCGTGGCAGTAACTCGACGTGGCTGTTGTTTGCTATTTGTTCGTGGCCTCTCACAATTCTACGTAAACCTTGTCCCTGAAGTGGTATGAAAACGAAACATATCTTGATGTGCCCTCGGGACGCTCAGACAAAAGTAAATACCTAAATACACTTTATATTTCGTTTTATTTTAACAGGTTCCCTGTTCAATGAATCATATATGATTCATTGGAACGCTTTTTCACTCGGTCTGTTACGCTCATGAATCATATATGCACAATTTTTGATGCTTGTTCCGATACATTTTTGTATCAGAACGTGGCGGGCTAATTTCGTTTTTTGTACGGGACGTGACAGGACACATCATCAAAATCAATTTTTTGTGCATATAAGATTCATGAGCGTATTGTAAATGCACACACCTATCACGCTTGAATATCACGCATTTGAATCATATTTGATCATATCATATTTGATTCAAAAAGCGTGGTATATTAGATCCTTTACCATGCGTGCCATGAATCACATATGATCATTTTTTTTTTATTATTATTATTTTTTTTTTTTTTACAAAAATCTTCTTAGAAAAGTGTTTCTACACAACTTTTGTTTTGACACAAAAGAGAATATTGAAATGACTAAGTGAGCGTAGAACCTTTCAATGACACATTTGTATGGGGACAGGGAACCTGTTAAGAGCACTTGGATACTGTTCCGAACCACAGAATACATAATATTAATATCTACAAGGTACAGACGTAAAAATTTCACTACGTAAAAACATTTAAATGTGCAAAGTCGTATTAAGTATCTTATCCTAACCCTAGAATCTGCCCGCGGCTTCGCCCGCGTGAATTTCGGTTTTAAGCAAATCCCGAGGGAAACATGGATTTCCGGTTCCCGCTCCCGCTCCCTTTTCCAACCTTTATACCTACTATCAAGGAACTTCGCTATAGTAATGTACCTATAGCTGTAGCTATAGATTTCGGGTTTTTCAAAATCCCGTGGGAACTGTGCATTTTTTCAGGATAAAAAGTAGCCTATGTTTTAAGTCAGGGCATAATCTACCTCCATTCAAAATTTCAGCCAAATCGGTTCAGTAGTTGCGGCGTGATTGAGTAACAAACATCCAAACATCCATCCACACTTTCACATTTATAATATTAGTAAGATAAGATTATAATTAATGCTAAAGTGAGTTTATTTGTTTGCTTTCACGCCTAAACCGCTGTACCGATTTTGACAAAATTTGGTACATATGTAGTCTATGTAAACTAGACCCTGGAGAAGAACATAGGGTACTTTAATCCCGGAAAATTATAGAGTTCCCAAAGGATTTTTAAAGATAAAAGAACCTGAATCCACGCGAAGTCGCGGGCATCAACTAGTATTGAATAAGTCGGAAGTTGGAATGTTATGGACACATTTGGCGCGTGGGATCCGGGGAACATATTATACTCGCACGCCGCTCCGTGCCAAATGCACCGCGGGACGTAATTTCCTCCCTCGCCACTGACGGCCAAATCCTGAGAGTCTCAATTTGGAGCGCTCCAAAACTTTCTAGTATACTATAAGTTAAAGTATACTATTGATCGAATCACAATGACTTCAGAGTAAAATGGACCTAAAGTAAGAGTCTTTAGGTTCATTTTGCTCTGAAGTAATTTGTGATTTGATCAATAGAATACTTATAGTATACTTTTAGTTTTGGAGCGCTTCAAACTGAGACTAAGCACTCTGTTTCAATGTGCAGCGGTGACATTCAGAAATGGTATAAAAGTCCGTTTTATTTCTGTTTCATCCTGACAATACATGTTCCCGTAAATACTGAACCTTCTAGTATGTAGGAACTAGGAAGAGCTGTCGTGATCGTGATATCTGACATAGAGATAGGGTGGATCGGCGATTACCACTGTTTACTAAGAATTCAAGTGTGCCAAAATAAACACTAAGGTGTGATAACGTGGTGTCGCCAGTTATGGACCAGGCACCAGTAGCTGACCACCTTCACCGTTTTTAACAAAAATAAGAGCTAGATTAGAGTTTTACCGCTGGCAACACTTAAACCATGTAGAATAGGGATCTGTTTGTCATATTGACAAATATCATATGAAACGGCCATTTTGTTTTAAAATGGCAAGGCGAACAAAATGTTGTGTGCAAATATCTTTCGATTTCAATAGTTTTCTAAAGCAAATCGCTAAGAAGGTAAATAAACGTTTTGATCGATGGATTCTCGTTTCTGATTAAAATGTAAATTTACAATGATTAAATCACTTAGATATAAACTTTAAAACATGCTTGTGAAGGAATAAATGCAACATAGATTTATTTTCAAGTTTTAGAGGGGATGTCCATTACTGGATCGGAAACACATCAAAAATCCAGTCATGGACCTATCTATTCTTATCATTTAAACACAATTACAAGTCAAAATTAAACTTTAGTTTAACTAGCTTCTGCCCGCGTGAATTTCGGTTTTTTAACCCCCGACGCAAAAACGACGGGGTGTTATAAGTTTGACATGTGTCTCTCTCTCTTTGTGTGTGTGTGTCTTTCTGTTCCCCTGTAGCGCTCAAACCACGGAAGAGAGAAGGCAGGGGAAGTGAAATGCACCAAAACGACTATAGGAACCGCTGTCGCCAAACTCACACAAATATACCGTTAATCTATATTGCACTACAAAGAAACAAATCGTTTGATTTGTCGTTTTAAGTTTAGTCAAAACTAGCCTACTTCACAGAACTCACAGATTTGGAAACAAACCCTGATTTTGTAGAAATAAGATTTATTTTGCTTTAACGGAAGAATGTATTTATGAGCTATAGTCACACTAGATTCGATTGTCCAATTAATTCCGCTACTTGACCATAGATGGCGCTGTATTGCTACTCATTGAATTGTCTATCGATATCGATAGATACTCGTTATTTTGTTTATTCGCAAAAAGAAAATTAAAAAAGGTAATTATAAAATTAAATAAAAGTGCTGGTATGTATGCACTGATGAGTAAATAAAAATGTTGAGTAAAAGCCATTAAAACTTTAGTGATTGACTAAAATGTAAAGTTATCGATTCTTAATTTTTTTACTATTTGGGTTTTGACAATGACTTATATATTAAGAAAAGCGATATATTATTATGAATCAAAAATAATACGATATAAAAAATGCCTACTTATATAATACGATCAATTTAGACTTCCAAGATTACAATATTCACACCTGGCTGAAAATTGGTAGGATTGTTCAAAACACTATTATAAATGAAATGTGAAAAGTCCTCATCGATCCGACACCTGGAAAAAAATTACTCGGTGTCAAAGTTTTCATGGGAAATTTTTCAGCAAAACGGTAAGTCTTATCATAAAATTATTTTAAACAAAATTGTAGATCAGATAATTATCTATAAAAAATGTCTGTATACTTTTTTTCCTAAGAGCCACCGTTTTTGAGATATAACGATTCAAATAAATTAATTTCGAAATAAAAATGAGGGGCTGGGTTTCTTTTTACCCAAAATTCTGTGGTGGTGGTGCAATCTTGTATTTGCATAGTGCTATTCTACTAGTCAAGCCCTTTCATTTGATACCCATATTAAGGGGGTTGTAAAAAAATATGTAATCCGCCATTTTGTAGCGGCGGCCATCTTGGACTGATTTTCTTCAAACATAGCTAACAACACTCTCGACTAATTCACCTTTCAAACAAAAAAAAACGCATTTAAATCGGTCCACCCGTTTGAGCTCCACAGGGGAACAGACAGACACACGCACACACACACACACACACACACACACACACAGACACGTCAAACTTATAACACCCCGTCGTTTTTGCTTCGGGGGTTAATTAATAATAACTGTATCAAAAATCATCGTTTGGTCGTTAAAATATCGATAACAATGTACTTAGCTAACATCATGACATCTCTACGACCACGACCACCCGATCGGCGTCCATACCGTGAGTCTAACGTCTAGTGAAGGAATATATTTATATAGTACAAGTCCATTGCGTCCTAAGACCGACCGATTCGATGATTGATTTCTACTAAGCAAGCAATGGATTTTGTTCATAATGAGATATAAACTTCTCAATTTAGCACATTTTTAGCATAATGTAAATATACAAAATAATGTTTTCTTGTTTTTTATGGAAAATAACAACAATAGCTTGTACTTAAGTGTGAAATGAGATGCCATATTTTGTATGATTCACTTTTTTGCTTGATTTTTTGCAAACAACCACTGAACAACACGGCATTTTGTTAAAAATCGAGAGCGGTGAAGCGATCGTTGGACGACATTCGACTCAAGACAAAAACGGTTCTCAGGTGTATTTAACGCCAGAAGAGTTCTCAGGAACCACGCCCCCTTGCCATATCTCGTCTTATTCATTTTATCTATGGCTCAAACGGATGAACCGATTTGAATGCGGTTTTTTTTGTTTGCAAGGTGAATTAGTCGAGAGTGTTGTTAGCTATGTTTGATGAAAATCAAGATGGCCGCCACCACAAAATGGCGAATGTCGGGGGTTTTTAAAATTTTTAATTTATACTTGTCACAAATCCCAAGGAAATCGTGGATTTCCAGTTCCCGTTCCCGCTCCCTTATGCAACTTTTATAGCTACTTTCAAGGAGGTTTGCTATAGTGATCTACCTATAACTGTAGCTATAGATTTTGGTTTTTTCAAAATCCCGTGGGAACTGTGGATTTTTTCAGGATAAAAAGTAGCCTATGTGTTAAGTCATGGCATAATCTATCTCCTTCAAAATTTCAGCCAAATCGGTTCAGTTCGGTATAGTAGAAGGATTGCATCTTAAAATTTTTTTTCCTTCATATCTTATCAAGTGAGGTGTCAAATTAAAGGGGTTGAAAAAGTGATACCGAAAATATATTTTTTTTGACTAAAAATATTGTGATCAAGAGTGAAAGAGAAAAAAAATTATCACGCAGTTGATATTTTTTATTTTTTATCAATATTATACTTGTTTTAAAAAAATAATTATGGTTTCCATGCAAAAAAAAATCTGATGGGTGGGAAAGGGTTAAAAAATTAATACCTATTATTGTAGTTCCATTTAGATGCGCCACTTTTAAATTTTTTTAGAAATGTAGGTATGAGCTCAAAGGAGCTTAGAAAAAACAAAGAGTTCCCGCGGGATTATAATAAACCTAAATCCACGTGGACGAAGTCACAGGCATCCGCTTGTATGCAATATGGGGCCTAGCTCTATATTAACACAAAATAAAGAAGTGTTAATAGTAAAACGTGTCATACGAGTAGCTATGAATGAGGAACCTTCTTTCACCTAGAAAGAAGATTCTCCATAGCTAAGGATCACCTTTTGCCCTCTTGGACAGTGTCCAAGTAATTATTACGCAAGAAGAAAGGAAACCTTTTACAGGTAACAGGCCTAGAAAAACACTTATTCATCTTTTCAAAAAACAGGCGAAAATTCCTCGCTGCTTATGTGAGCAGTATCGTGCTGCATCAGGATTAAGGAGCTGGGACTCAGAGGTCCGTGATTCAATCTAAGCTTGGTACCAAAAATATGAAGTCATAGTGGACAGTTCCCGAATCCCTTTAGTTTAGGTGGGTAGTACCCTGCAGCATCAGGATTAAGAAGTTGAAGCAAAAAAAATAATTATGGAACCATTTTGTAAACGTCCTCAAATAGACAAGTGTCAAATTGAAATGTGACGAACATTCGTTGTTTCTACGTAACTTTGATATTTGTACATCATCATCATCATCATGATCAACCCATTATCTGCTCACTACAGAGCACGGGTCTCCTTGTGTCAGAGTGAGAAGGGTTTTGGCCATAGTCTACCACGCTGGCCAAGCGGATTGGCAGACTTCACACACCTTTGAGAACGTTATGGGGAATTCTCAGGCATGCAGGTTTCCTCACGATGTTTTCCTTCACCGTTAAAGCAAGTGATATTTAAATACTTAAAACGCACATAACTCCGAAAAGTTAGACGTGCGTGCCCCGGGATCGAACCCTCGACCTCCGATTAGAAGTCGGTCGTCCTAACCACTAGGCTATCACAGCTTTTTTACATATATTGTTCGATTTGTACATATATTATTCGAAATAATCAACGCGAGGATCAACAAATTCTTTAAAAGCCGGCAGTGTATTAGTGGTTCCTTTCGTGCTGCAAATGTTCACGGTAATCACTTAACATCAGGTGACCCGCTTGCTCGTTTACCCACAATCCATATAAAATAAAAGAAGAGATAAAGTTCGTAAACTAAAACCCGACTACTCATAGTAGTATACAAGTATAAATTAAATATTTAAAAAACCCCCATTTTGTGGCGGCAGCCATCTTGGATTTGCATAGTGCTATTTTACTAGTCAAGTCCTTTCATTTGATACCCATATTAAGGCAGTTGTGATAAAATATGTAATCCGCCATTTTGTAGCGGTGGCCATGTTGGTTCGATTTTCATCAAACATAGCTAACAACACTGTCGACTAATTCACCTTTCAAACGAAAAAAACTGCATTCAAATCGGTTCACCCGTTTGAGCGCTACAGGGGAACAGACAAACACACATACACACACACACACAGACACTCAAACTTATAACACCCCGTCGTTTTGCGTCGGGGGTTAAAAATAATAATTTAGAAAAACGTGTATTCAATTGTGTACTAATGGAAGAAAGGGCGGGGCAAGCGGCTAGTGGTGCCATCTGTTATGTCTATCTAAAACTAACTTAATATTCCAGTTTAGCTGCGCGAACGTCACTTCTCAATTTTTTCGCATATAAAATGTAGCCTATGTGACCCCCGAACTATATCAACGAAGCCCAGTAGTTTAGGAGCTTCGGTAGAACAAAAAATTGGATACAAACATACATACATAGACTACTAAATCATAACCCTTCCTTTTGGCTTTGCCGTAGTCGGGTAAAAACGAACTGTCCATCACTGGGTGTCCATAACTGGATTGAGACTGTCCATCATAAGCATTTTTACATATTTCAGTTGATCGTTTTTAGGTTTCCATATTTCAAAACTCATTAGACTATTTCTAGATTTTAGTAGTTAGTGAGAAGCTCTATAAATCTGAGTATATCATTGTAAAATTATAACACTCAAGAGTCAATAATAAAAAAGTTATAGCTCCTCATGTTTGACTCGGCGCTTAACCCTGTCCATAACTGGCGCCATCACGTTACCTCCTTTTTTACGACTTATTTCCGAATTTCTTTTTACAGTTAAGTATATATAGTCCAAATAAAGTAAAATGGCACTTTCATGGTTATTTTTGTGCACTAAAACAAATAAATTACGTCTCAATCTCGGTGCGTACTGAGTGTGATTTTGAATACTTGTGAACAAGTTTGCCACGCATTTTCCTCCCCCAATGGCCGTTCTATCCTTCATAATATATTTCTATGGCGGTGTGGCACACTTGACTATCCGGCCCCTCTCTCCCCTCCTCCCTGTATAATTAAGTTTATTTAATCACACATTTGACACGGAAAAAACATCCGTGCCTAGGCTCTAATTAGCTTTTACACTGCATTAGCTAAACGGGTTAGGTTGTAGCTTAGCTGTTGGACTCACGCACCAGGTAATCCTATTTAATATTCTGCTGAAGTAATGAATTACCGCCTGACTGCAATTTGTACTTACTAGTTATAATAAGTCAACATCATAATTAGTTGAAACCTCTTACTAGTAAACTTTTTTTTAAAGTAAATATTGGACTTATTGAAAAAAAAAAAAAGAAATCGCACTAGTGCGATTTCTTTACACTTATCGCACGCGTGGGGTAAAATTAACTTTCAAGCCATCTATCTATCTTCTATAATATAATAAGACTGTAACAGATCCAATTCTGTACATTGAAGATATTTTGAAAATTTTTGTTGGAGGGCATTCTATAATCGATACTGAAGCCAAAACTGCAATTTGTTTCATTTTTGTCTGTCTGTCTGTCTGTCTGTCTGTCTGTCTGTCTGTCTGTCTGTCTGTCTGTCTGTCTGTATCTTGGCCGCGCATCACGCCGAAACTACTGAATGGATTCGAATGAAACTTGGTACGATTTGAGTTTATACTCCGAGGTAGGTTATAGGATACTTTTTATCCCGAAATTCAGCATGGTTCCCTTGGGAGAGGGGATGAAAGTTAAAACGTGTATTTAGCTGTAATTCATTAACGCGTTGTTCGATTTCACTCATTCTTTTTTTGTTAGAAAGGTAGTACTTTAAGTATTGTCCCGTAAATATTTCAAGGTCATAGGTTTTTTAGTTCAGAAATGACAGGCATTTAGTGGGTTCCAATAACTTGGGACCCGGATCTTTGTACGTACGGCTTATTTTAAACTGGCGTGCGTTTAAATTTATGTTTGTCGTTCTGTCTATTTGTTCCAACTAATCTCTGAAACGGCTGGATCGATTTTAATGGAACTTTCAATGGCAGATAGGTGATGTTATAAGGAGTAACTTAGGCTACATTTAGTTTAGGTACAAAAAAGGATTATGGGATCCAATCCGATCCTATATAAAACCTATATCCAGGCGGACGAAGTCGCGGGGGTCGGCTAGTCTATAATATAATAAAACTGTAACAGATCCAATTCTGTACATTGAAGATATTTTGAAAATTTTTATTGGAGGGCACTCTATAATCGATACTGAAGCCAAAACTGCAATTTTTTTCATTTTTGTCTGTCTGTCTGTCTGTCTGTCTGTCTGTCTTTCTGTCTGTCTGTCTGTCTGTCTGTCTGTATCTTGGCCGCGCATCACGCCGAAACTACTGAACGGATTCGAATGAAATTTGGTACGTTTTGAGTTTATACTCCGAGGTAGGACATAGGATACTTTTTATCCCGAAATTCAGCACGGTTCCCTTGGGAGAGGGGAAGAAAGTTAAAACATGTATTTACCTGTAATTCATTAACGCGTAGTTCGATTTAACTCATTCTTTTTTTGTTAGAAAGATAGTACTTTAAGTATTGCCCCGTAAATATTTCAAGGTCATAGGTTTATTAGTTCAGAAATGACAGACATTTACCTATTGGGTTCAAATAACTTGGGACGCGGATGTTTGTACGTACGGCTTATTTTAAACTGGCGTGCGTTTAAATTTATGTTTGTCGGCCTGTCTATTTGTTCCAGCTGATCTCCGAAACGGCTGGATCGATTTTGATGGAACTTTCAATGGCAGATAGGTGATGTTAAGGAGTAATTTAGGATACATTTAGTTTAGGTACAAAAAAGAATTATGGGGTCCGATCCGATTCTATATAAAAACCTATATCCATGCGAACGAAGTCGCGGGGGTCGGCTAGTATTTACTACCATTGTTTAGTGCAGTGCAAACAAAGTTTATTGAAAAAATTTAACTTCATAAAAACCTTACCACCATAGGCTATAGGTACACCTCTTAAGCATGAAATTTCAAAAATTGCTCCATAATGTACCAAGGGTACTTAAGTTTACTTCCTCCAGTTTTCAAATTACCAGGGTCTACGTTTTTAAGTAGTTGTCTGTCCGTCAGTATGTCTCGGTACTGTTTCATATCTGTATAAAAGATTCCTGACTCAAAATAACAAGCTATGTATTTTATCTATTGCCAACTAGTGATTCGCCCCGGTTTCGCATAGGTAGTAATTACCCACTGTTATCCCATCCCATCCCATTATATCTCAAAGAGCTTAGGCAGGCGTTTTCATTGAAAGCTCTTAGGCAGCTTGACTTTTAAACTATTATAATTATTATCATCGTATTTCAACCAATGTGCACAACATCTTAGCAAATTATACACCTAAACCTTTCACATGAATCACTGTCTATTAGTGAAAACCGTACGAAAATCCGTTCAGTAGTTTTTAAGTTTATCGCGAACAGACAGACAGACGCGGCGGGGTACTTTGTTTTATAATATGTAGTGATTTTCATCAGGAAAATCTCTCTGCTCATCTCGCAGTAATGGTACGTATCAGCACCTCACGCCTTAATTCAAATTACTCTCTTCACTGACACACTGACCTTAAGTGCTTCCGTCAGCTGACTGTATCCCATTTGGGTCTTAATTCTTGACGCATGCGCAGCACCGGCCAACTGATGCGGGATGTGGAACAGGACCCTAACTTCTGCAGTACGGTTTCAGACGTCGCCGGGGGCGCGTTTCTGTCGCTCGGAGACTCGCGGTCGCGTACGCGATAGTGGATGTGAGTGTGAACCGTTGAATGTAGAAATGTAGACGTAGTTTCCACGACCGCTGTTGAGTGATAAAGCGGTAAGTTTCAACAGGTTTTTCACACTTATGATGACTTTTAGCTGTATTTTTGGTTGGAATTTTCTATACGCGGTCGTAAGGAGTTACGAGGTTTGGTTTGTTTCTTACGTAGTTTTTATTATTGGTTATCTTTATAAAGACGGAGAAAGCAATTAGTTATGAGGATTGATTATAATTATTATTTGTAAATCAATTTTTATTAGGTAGGTATAGGTATTAATTAGTTTTTCTTTTTTCAATTGTCCTGTAAATTTTATTGAACGAGCTAAGTGCGATCTCCGATTTTGCTTGGGTGTATTTACACGTCTTGTCCATGCGTCTGTCTGTCCGTCTGTCAAAACTTTGTAACTAAATGAATGAACATAATAATGAGTAATATTATGTAAATCGATAGTCCAAAGCTGAAAGTTACATAAAATAAATGTATAAATCTTTATTTGGGGAGGGCACTAATTTTTCAAATGGGGGACAAAAATAGGTTTTGGCTTGAATTATTTATCGTTAAATGTTATATTGATACGAAATCTGAGAGCTATATTTTGCCTTTTTAATCCGTGTAAAATGTATGTAAATGCACATTTTGGTAACCTGCCAACATTAAAGTTGAATTTATTAACTAGCCCTGGTAAAATGTTGGGGTAATACTTGGCTGAAGAGAGGATATTAATAAAGCTTAGACTATTCTCGATAATTAATCATGAACGCCAAAGTTTATAATTTATTCGCGAATTCGGAAATTTATAAGCACGGCTTTTATGAAATACGAACGAAATAGGTTTATGGAGTAGGGTGTCTTTGTGAATTTTAAATTGATCTGTAACGGTGCATACATGTTTTCTCTAATATCTGGTGTATTTTGTAAGTTTTACAGATGAGCTATTGCTATGGACCATATCAGGCGATCATGCTAGTTAAGCAAGGTTGATCTAAAATCGAAAAAGATCGCTGACCGACCTTAGAAATCTGTATTTGGCCTTCTTACCTTTAAGAGAATACTTTAAATCGTCGGACGAGGTTGTTGTCAATAACATTGTGACATAAAACTTAGAATCGAAATCGTGGTCTTAGTCGAGTCGTATGTGAAAGGATTTGGGAGCTCTGGCACGGCAGGTTACGGCGCGGCGCGGCGCTGCGCGGCGTCGCGCCTTGTGGTGTGTGTCGGCCCTTATACTTAAATTCCTTGTTTTACGACATATTAATATGAATTTAGAGAAAATTAAAAAACTTAAAAGAACGGCAGTTCTTTTAAGTTTTTTAATTTTCTTGCGTGTACCTTTTGAAAAGTAAATTGTTCTACTTCTCCTACCTAAACCTAAGAAAGTACTCGTACACGTACCAGACACTTGGCAGTATCGATGCCTCACACAAATTACTGAGCCAATCTATAACAGAATTTCCTTGTCGATAATTAAATTTGCGTACACAGATTACCTACCGTATTTAATATTAACATAAACAGATTATTGTGATTTAATTAATGAGCTTCCGTGTAATTAAGGCAACTTCGTAATGCACATGCATACAAACACCGATCCATGAAATTGGACACAATAATCTATCTATATATCTATATAATAATATAAAGAAGCTTGTCCTGACTGACTGACTGACTGATTGTGTGTGTATATTATTAACGTCAGTGTGTGTGTCTATGTGTGCGTGTACGTATGCATGTGTGTTGTGTGTGTATGTGTATTAGTCTCTCTCTCTCTCTCTCTGTGTGTGTGTATGTGTATATTGTGTCTGGTCTGAGTCTGGGTTGCAGCGGTTGCGCAGTGAAAAGGTCTGTTAATGTTTTTAGTATCGTCATGATTTGACAGATCCATAATAAATGACAGATTTACGCGCCATTGAAAAGGAAGGCGGTTGTCAAGACATTTGAAGAATAGGTTTTGAAGGGATCTACGGGGTTGTTACGTTCCCTCGAATATGGTTGAGCGAAGCAATGGCTGGATCATGCGTCATGCTCGTGAACGGGTACCACCGTCGGAAATGGGGCTACTTTTGTCTGCCCTTCTTCACATGTGTAGAATTGTAAGCACCATTCTGAACCAGTGGTAGATTCATTTGTCGATTCGTAAGCACTTGTAAAAGTTTATCTGAATAAAAAATATGTCTATTCTATTCGGCTTTGCTTCAGCTGCCCACAAGACAGTTAAGCCACTTATTGTAACATTTGTTTTGAAAAGAGCAACTGTTGAGTTTCTTGCCGGCTCTTCTCAGCAGAATCAGCATTCCGAACCGGTGGTAGATTCTTGACATGTCATAAGAGCCACACGTTGGCCTACATGAAATAAATGATTTTGAATTTGAATCTATTGGCGATCTACTGCCGATCTATAATTGCTAGTAGTTGTTTCACCTCACGGTCGGTAAATTGATATCGGCGGGGCGTTTGCAGTTTTCAGTGTTTCATTGGCTCTACTATTTATTATTTTTACTTGCTTCCTAATATTTTTTGACCCTGGCTTTCGTTAACTGGTCTTGTTTCTTTATCTTTTACTCGACTTTGTTGATTTTTGAGTGACGAACTTGTGAATGAACTGCCTCGTTGGTCTAGTGGTCAGAAAATTCGACTGCAGATCACGAGGAATCGGGTTCGATTCCTGGGTCGGGCAAAACGTTGGGTTTTTTTGTCAAGAAATTCTCAGTGCCAGGCCGGAGTTGGTAGCTGGCGGTGTTTCACCCCCTTGTCTCGGAGAGCCCGTATCACTGTTCCCGGTTATTATCATTAAAGCCCGTCAATCCACATTGGAGCAGCGTGGCGGGTCTAAGCTCTAAATCCCTCTCCTCTATGAGAGAGGAGGCCTGTGCCTAACAGTGGGACGTTAAAAAGGCTGTTGTGGTGGTAGTATTGGGAACTTGTGAGAAAACGTCGTGATTTGAAATCTCTATATTAAATGACATGTTCACGCACTATGAACGTTCATGTTACACATATTTGTAACAGCATCAATATCATATACTACGTCCCATTTCCAGTTATGATTTGCGCGCAGCTCTCAAGCTTCACAATAAATCAAATTGGGTCACGAATAAATCCAAAAAAACTGAAAGGCTCGCGGAAACTATGAAGGGGCCGCCGATCACGGTAAATATTTGATTTAGCTGACGTTAAACAAAATACAGTTCAGGAAACCATTCCGATTTTATTTAGTTTGGGATTTGTAGAACACTTTTCTATATTTTATGTGGATCGCACACTACCGCTTTAGTCTCAAGAGATGCGAGAGCCGCACATAGCCTGCATGCCAAATGAATAAATTTTAAAATAACAATTATTTAAATGATTTATTGGATTATCTTCGAAAGTCTTGACTTAGCTGGCAAAATAAGTGAGCTCAAATAGGTATGGGTACGGTTTCTTGTCCGTCTCTGCATCAGTTTGGACTAATGCTACATTGAGCGTGACAAAAAGCGAAAATATGAGTCGACTCACGGCTGTCTCTAGATTCTAGATATGCAGATAATATTAAAAGATGGCTTGGTAGTTAATGGTTTTACTTGTAGCAACTCCGAAGTAGACAAACACCGGATTAGCTTATTACTCAAAAAGACGTAACGGTAAAAATAGGTAGCAAGACTGTGCGATGATATCCTCTATTATACTTCTCCAACAAAGCGTGAGTCGAGCTGTACCACCAAAAATGTTTGAATTTGGAAGACGACTGAATCTACATAACATGTAGATATTGTTCTATTCTCTCGCATTCTGTTCATGGTCAATGAATGCCAGTAGATAACATTATTGTAATAAAACAATATAAATATTTTTGTACTAAACGTGTGATCTCTATATTGATAGTGTAATATCTGAATTATAATTTTATTCACAGCAGCCGTATTTATTGAGCAAATCTACCTCTTGCGTATCTTGCGGAAATGTGGAAACAATTTATACGGGAAAACAGAAACCGATATCTACCAAAAAAAAAGTTTGCCCTTTTTATGATATATATCCGAAAATATTTTTTTAGCTTACTACAATATTGTGAATTGAATGAATTTCAATGCACTGTGAACAGATTTTTTCAAAATTGAAGCGAAAATCTAGAGCGCCTATACATTATTGACTGTTTTTTTTTCCGAATACAATGCTTTTTGAATTTAATATATTATTATCACTCCATGGAGTTTTAACTTAATGCTGAGCGATTCTGTTGCTATACAGCTACTATAAACGATATTTTTTTATAACCATAAAGTTTAGCCTGCTACCGCATTTGCCCCCATCGTATGTCCCGGAACATTATTTTCTTTTTATTCCAGTCCGATTCAAAATTTTTGCCGATTCGGGGGTCGATGGGACAAAAATTATTCTAGTGATAACGAATGGGAACAGTTATTATATTATATAGTCTGAACTGCCTTTGTTGTGCTTTTTAGGTAATAAGCAAACAACTAATAAACCGGCATACCAGCATATACATATAGCTACTAGATTATGATCATTGGTACAACAAAATTACGTACGTCCTACGGTGGGTAGAAAGATTTTAATTTGAATTTATAGAGCAAAGGATAATGTTAATATTTCCGGCTTAGCATAAACCGGTTAATGAAGCCCCGGCAGTATATTACTCTAACCTAGATTTAACAGGTCATAACGCGGAGCGTATGCTTCTCGACCCTGGAAATCATTAACCGGTTCAACAATAAACCAATGGTGAACCTTTGAAATCAATTTCCACAAGGGCATTACAGCTGTGCTCGTATTGTGGCAAGAGTGGAAATATAACTCCTTTGTGGTTTATTGAAGCGAACTTTTGAGACAAGCTTTACAAACGTGGCGTCTGTGGACGTCAGGTCTTGTCCGCCATGGGGTATCACTGACGCTTTGGTGACTATCTGAGGCATAGAGTAAATAGAATGGCCATTCGACGTTTCATGTATGAATGCGCGATTTAAATATTCACTGACAAATTTTGAGGTCTACCCACATGCGAAATTAACATGTACGTACACTGACAAAATACGTAAATAAATTTATGCACACTTCAATAAATTCATGACCTTATAGCTTACCCATATGTGTGACTTTTGCAGGTATCGAATATATTATTCTGCTCAAAGCCTTTTCATAATGTTTTCTTAATTATCATTAAGAAAATATTCCTATCGGAAACCCGCATTGAACAGTAAGAAGTTTAAAAGTGCATTAGTTTCAGCGAGATGCGCGTACAGACAAACAGAAAGACAAAAATTTTAAGAATCTATTTTCGTCTCTAATAACGATAATGAAGCTTCCTTTGATTTTTTTAATACCTTTAATACCTATACAGAATTCGTAGCATTACAGTTTTAATGTAATAAGTATAGAATAATGATGTGGTCTGAAATCGTAATATTTGCTTGATAATCTCACTCATCCAATATGATTTCAGATAAATATACCTAATTCTAATACTATAAATAACACCTACGTATTACCAGACAAACCAACTCATCACATATTTGCATATTATTAACAGACAAAGCATAGCGCAAGTTAACACAGTACGCTGTCACACAAGATTAAATACTTTCACGAACTCAAACCGTGCACAAACTGTTAACTTTGCCAGTTTTAATCCAAGTGGGGCATAAGATTTAAACCGCTGCGCACTTTTGCAACTATGCAGGCATCCTTAACACGCTTAGAAACTGCAGCGCAACGCCATTCCTGGAGATGTTGCCCAAATTGCAAACTCTTAAGTGTTCATACTCTTGATGTAAATGTACAGAGAAATAAATTTGTTCCTTTTTAAGCACTAAATAGGTATACCTATTTGAAAACTAATAGTAACAGATGCTCGCCACTTCATCCACGTGAATTTAATTTGTTTTTAAAATCCCGTGTCGTGGGAACTCATTGCTTTTCAAATACATAACACGTTTTAAAACGGATTAAAAAGTTTAAAATAAAAGTTTTTTTTGGCCACAGAATATAGGTACTTATTTAAGGTAGGTACTATTGTCCTAGTCCCATTCAAATTTATGACCCCATAATATATGTGCTGAAAATTTATGATTATAAATTTTTAATAGCTATAAAATTCACAATAATTATGTTAGGTTAATGTAGTATCTAATTACTTGTATTCGTATTAAAAACAAGCTATAATTTAGGAAGCGAAATCAATATACCTACCAAAATAAAAAATAAAAGAAAAAGGAAAAGTGTCCATAATAGAATCTAAAATCGTGTAGATTAAAATCGAAAGAAATCCATAAATTAAATATGTAATTGTTCAAAATGGACAACTGAAGTTTTACTTCATAAGGTCACAAATAGGTAGGTTCAAAACTAAGCATTCTTTAACGCAAATGTCAATCGAAAATTTTATTATGTCTTGACCTTTATTCCGGTCAAGGTGGAAGCGGGGCGAGGGTCGAGGGTGAATGTGATTAGCGCGCGTGTTCCCGCCGGGAGCCATGTTGTGTCAGACTACTTTTACGACAACACTCCAAGAAAGCTGGATCCGGGTCGGCCCCAACATGATAAATTTCAAAGAGGCGATGAAAATAAACTATTCCCGGAAACCTCGTAAAGAAAATTCTCTCCAGAGGAGTTAATAATATCCAATTATATGGTACGAGAAAATAAGCAGACTATTTTAAAAGCTGTCATTTGAGTTTGTAAAACTTTTTATCTACTCTCATATCATAAAATTCCGAATATGAAATCAAAATGTGTCATATATTGGACTACTTTATTCACATACATCTATAATATTTAAAAAAAAAATTAAAAAAGTTCATTATAACACTACTTTGTTAGGAAATTATTGCAAAACAATGTTAAAAAATAATTTTTTCTACATTATAGTACAGGCACTGGGTTCTGGTATTTTTGAGCCATGCCGGGTGTTTATTATTATTATTATTATTTAATACTTTATTGTACACCAAAAAAACATAAATTAAACAAAAGAAACATTTTAAAAGAAATAGGTACAATAGTTAGTTTACAATAGTTAGTTAGTTTAATTTTGTTACTTACAATGATTATCCCGCTATCAAAGTTACCCTATTACTACTACTGCGAAAGTGTGGCGGTAGCAAGATGCGGCCAGAGGACAGAGTGTAGTGCTACCATAATTGACCATAGACGCACTGCACGCACCGCCAGAGATGTGATATATAAACATGATTGTGCACTGAGACGCCAAAAACGAGCCGCTTGAGATAGCGCTAAACGGGAGTGCGTCCTTTTCTATTAGGATGACAACACGATTTGGTACCTAATGTGAGACATTTGACGGATTGTATGAGAGTTGGAGAGGATGAATCATCTATCCCATTATCGGCTGACTACTGAGCACGGGTCTCCTAGCCATAGACTGCCACACTGGCCCAGTTCACACACCTCACACTCCTTTGAGAACATGGAGAACTCTCAGGCATGCAGGTTTCCCCATGAGGTTTTCCTTTACCCTTAAAGCAAGTGATATTTAATCGCTTAAACACTCCGAAAAGTTAAGAGATACGTGCCTGTGATCGAACCACCGCATCGACCTGAATAGAAGGCCGATGTCTTTACCACTAAGCTTTCACCGCTCTCTCGAGAGGATGAATACAATTGGTTATCAATAAATAATTTTGTACATGGACTTAGAAATTATGTCTATGTATGTATATCAATTTTATTCTCTGGTCTTACTTAAAAACTGCACTACTTATCAGGAATTTCAATAGTACAAGATCTATGCCCATAACTATGTGGGCGATGTTGTAGGTGAAGCTTGCTTTTACATAAAAATAAAAGACAGAAGCAAGTTTTGTATATTTTACTAACACGTTTTTGTCGTCACTTTCTTCCTTTTTCTTCAATTCTTCATTTTTGGGAAATCTATAGATACAGAAAAAAACACTTCCATTAAACAGTCAAATTATGGTTACCCCACTATTTAATAATAACCGTACAATAACATAATGCTTATATAGGAAAAGTTACACCATTTCTGGGATAAGATTTGCTTTTATATGTTTTCACATAGCAAGTTAGCACCATTTTTAACTTAAAGAAATTACAAAATATGATTTTAAGAACAAAGTCACGAGTTAAAAACAGCACATGGTTAATAGAATGTGCGCCATATTGTTTTAGTTGATACCCCAGTGTTGTCGTCCTATTATTTAAAAAATATATCTAAATTACTTTTTAAACTAAATTATATTTTAAAGACGTTAAAAAATAAAGTTGTCAGTATAAAAATTACTGCGAAAACAAAAAAAAATAATTCTGTTGTTTGTAATTAAATAAACAATGATTTAGAATTTTGTGAGCTAAATCTTATTTCTTACTATAGAAAATATTTTTTTATGCTTGCAATCCATTAGAGAGTGACGCATTCCCGTTTGAGAACCTCTCGCTCGGCTCGTTTTTCCGCTTAGCATAATTGTATTGGAAATTGGACTTTATGCTAAAGCAACAGAATTTATTTTTGCATCGAATTATACCTCAAGTGCACTATCATGTTTTATATAACACATCTCTGCGCACCGCACATTCGAAATTGACAATTGAATTTTGGCGCCTATTATTTAAATTTTTAATTTATTATTTATTTACTATTCAGTTTTTGTAACTCAAAATTTTGCAAGTGATTTTTGTTGCGCGGAAAAATGTCTAGCAGTGATACTGAAGAGAATTTAACTCCACCAGACATTCTGGAAATAGCATCGGGAATGACAAATAATCTTTTGCCAGCAAAATCAAAGAAAATTTACGATAAATGTTACCAAGATTTTATGAGTTGGAAAATTTTGAAAAAAACCACTTCATTTTCAGAAAATGTAATGCTAGCATATTTCCAAGAATTATCAAATAAATTTAAGTCTTTGTCCTTATGGGCTAAATACTCAATGCTCAAAAGTATATTGAGTATCTACAACCAAATCGATATTATTAAATACACAAGACTGATTGCTGTTTTAAAAAGAAAATCGCAGGGCTTTAAGGGAAAAAATGCAAAAACGTTCTCCCCTGAAGAATTGAGTACATTTATAAATTGCAATATCCAAAACATGAATACTTATTATAATAAATAATTTTGTTAATTTCTTAGTCTTTTCTTTTATACGTAAGATACCTATTGATGAGCTTAGATAAAGTAGTGTATGAAACTCTACATAATTAGTTATTAAAACACTCGTGTAATACTATTAAAAAACTCGCCTGCGGCTCGTTTTTTAAACTAACACTCGTGTTTTAATAACCTCTATTATGCAACCGTTTCATAAACTACTATTGTGGGTAAAACCATAATGGAACGGAGATGAAGAACCTAAGAAATTGTGTTTGCTTGTTTGTGCGTTCTTGAAGAATTATTGGGCCAATTGTAATACGATTTTTAGCATAAGGTATGTATACTTACCATTTCTAAACAGATTCTTAGGTATGTGTTACGGCTATGGGGCACATGGGGACGCTCCAATTGTGCCTTTAATTTTTTACCACTGTCCTTGTCAGTAGTGTAGAAGGTAATAAAATCAGTTGGCTTGTATGAAGTGCCTGGGGTGTGCCTAAAGGTTGTAGTTCAAACGAAGGTCGCATTGTGGTTAGCGAGCATGACCCCTCCGAGACTAAAGCTATTCTGAGAGCCAGTTTTACCGAGGCCTTCCAAGAAAGGCCGGATTACGGTAAGGCAATGACGTGATAAACGTCAAAGTGAGCCAAGAATATTTTTACAAGAATTTAGCAAATAAGCGTGACTTACAGGTTTTTCATAAAACTGAGTTAATCTCGTATTGACGCTAGAAAACTGTCTTAAGCCCGGATAGTGTCGCAACACATAAACTATAATACTCACAAATACTACAACATTATACAAACCACACACCATTACAATCCTTTAACGTCCACTGCTGGGCACGGGCCTAATTTTTTATCTAAGAATAGAAATATTTAGAGATTAGGCCAAGGGCGTCGCCAGCCGATGGCCAAGGGGGGGGCAAGTTGATGATATTATAGTATGGGAAAAGTACAAAGTATTGTTGGTACAGTCCAGAGCTTATGAAGCTGGTTACGAGCTCTTAATTTATTTTCGAATTAGAATTTTTCATTGACCTCGTTTCCATTTGCGCCAGGTTTAATTTAGATACTTAATGCAAAATATAGCATATCTAAATTTTTCCAAGTCTCTAGGGGGGGGGCAGCTGCCCCCCCCCCCTGCCCCTACCTGGCGACGCCCATGGATTAGGCCCTCTCCGAGGCGTATAAGGGACCTTTCAGATAGACCGGCGCGGAGAGCAGAGCAAATTTTAATCGCATTTAAAATAGAATCTTAAGACATTGAAATAAGCTTTATTTTTACACTAGCCGATCCTCGCAACTTCGTTCGCGTAGATATAGGTTTTTATATAGGATCGGATCGGATCCCTTAATTCTTTTATGTACCTAAACTAAATGTAGCCTGTTACTCCTTATAACATTGAAAGTTCCATTAAAATCGATCCAGCCGTTTCGGAGATTAGCTGGAACAAATAGAAAGACCGACAAACATAAATTTAAACGCACACCAGCTTAAAATAAGCCGTACGTTCAAAGATCCGGGTCCCAAGTTATTTGAACCCAATACTGAGGATTGTAATGTCTGTCATTTCTAAACTAAAAAACCTATGACCTTGAAATATTTACGGGACAAAACTTGAAGTATTACCTTTCTAACAAAAAAAGAATGAGCGAAATCGAACCACGCGTTAATGAATTACAGCTAATTACTCGTTTTAACTTTCTTCCCCTCTCCCAAGGGAACCGTGCTGAATTTCGGGATAAAAAGTATCCTATGTCCTACCTCGGAGTATAAACTCAAATCGTACCAAGTTTCATTCGAATCCATTTAGTAGTTTCGGCGTGATGCGCGGCCAAGGTACAGACAGACAGACAGACAGACAGACAAAAATGAAAAAAATTGCAGTTTTGGCTTCAGTATCGATTATAGAGTGCCCTCCAATAAAAAATTTCAAAATATCTTCAATGTACAGAATTGGATCTGTTACAGTTTTATTATATTACAAGCGGACACCCGCGACTTCGTCTGCGTGGTTATATAGGTTTATATATCGGTTTATAGGATCGGATTGGATCCTATAATCCTTTTTTATACCTAAACTAAATGTAGCCTAAGTTACTCCTTGTAACATCACCTATCTGCCATTGAAAGTTTCTTCAAAATCGATCCAGCCGTTTCGGAGATTAGCTGGAGCAAATTGACAGGCCGACAAACATAAATTTAAACGCACGCCAGTTTAAAATAAGCCATACGTACAAAAATCCGGGTCCCAAGTTATTTGAACCCAATAAATGTCTGTAATTTTTGAACTAAAAAACCTACGACCTTGAAATATTTACGGGACAATAATTAAAGTACTACCTTTCTAACAAAAAAAGAATGAGTTAAATCGAACAACGTGTTAATGAATTACAGCTAAATACATGTTTTAACTTTCTTCCCCTCTCCCATGGGAACCGTGTTGAATTTCGGGATAGAAAGTATCCTATGTCCTACCTCGGAGTATAAACTCAAATCGTACCAAGTTTCATTGAAATCCATTCAGTAGTTTCGGCGTGATGCGCGGCCAAGATACAGACAGACAGACAGACAGACAGACAGAAGACAGACAGACAGACAGACAGACAGACAAAAATGAAAAAAATTACAGTTTTGGCTTCAGTATCGATTATATAGTGCCCTCCAATAAAAAATTTCAAAATATCTTCAATGTACAGAATTGGATCTGTTACAGTCTTATTATATTATAGAAGATAGATAGATTTTATCTCTTTTATGATAAGAGGATGCTCGAGGATGCTCCCAATACGCTCTGTGTGAAATATTAAGAGCAGCCGCTCGGCTGCTCGTCGAGCCGGTCGGCTGCTCCATGCTCGTGCTCTTTCGCGCTCAAACATCCGACCGGCTCCGTTCGCGTGCTCTTTCATGCTCGCACAGCCGACCTAGGCCGAATTGTTCTGCCGTCCGGCCCAAGAGCGTACGCTCGGCTCCGAACGCATCCGCGTGTCCGTTCACACAGACCGGCGCGGAGAGCAGAGCAAATTTGATCGGCCGGTCTGTGTGAAAAAAGAAATGCTCTCCGATGCTCTCCGCGCCGGTCTATCTGAACGGTCCCTTAAACACTATCTTAAAGTCTCTCTTCTCAAAAAATTTGTATGGAGAGAATTTTTTTTGTTCGGCGGCCATCGTTTTTTTACCGGTTTACCAATGGCCCAAGGTCTTTAATAACATTTGTTTGGGACCATGTCTGTATGACTGATACTTTTGGAGGACCTATGAGGTACTCTGGTAAATTTTCCACATTCTTGACGTTTCATAATTTTCTAAAGGAAAATCTATAAGACCTACACACATAAGTAGTGAAAGGAAAAAAGTTCCATACAAAATTGTTCTGGAGAGCCTCTTGAAAATTAGGATTTTTTTTGTACGGAGATGGAAGCTTTTTGGAGATTAGACGTTAGATCATCTCTCGATTCCTTGTGTCCAGGGGCTCCCTGCGACTCTTTTGATGTCATCAGTCCACCTAGTGGGGGGGTCTACCAACACTGCGTTTTCCGGTGCATGGTCGTCATTCTAGCACCTTGGGGTCCCAACGTGCCCCGCCCATTGCCACTTCAGTTTTACAACCCGTTGAGCTATATCGGTGACTCTGGTTCTTCTACGGATCTCTTCATTTTTGATTTGATCGCTACTATCAACTGTGTTGTTGTTTAATTATTGTTGTTTTTATAACTAAATATTTTAAGACCAAAATGATGTTGTCATAAAAAGGGCGAATTTGTATTACAAGGGTAGTTGTAAATTTTTGACGACCTCTTTAAAATAGCTAATTACAACGCAATATAAAGCCTCGGTCTTTCCCCTTTACACATTTTGCGGAAATTCTAGTAGAATTGTTTCGTTTTTCACAACATAATAAACATCGCAAGGGTTTATTATCACGTTTTAGGACTCATACTACAGGTAGTAGGTATGAGTCCTAAAATGAAAGGGATAAAATGGAAGGATTACAACCTATAAACTTATAAATTATTATTATTGATTAAAAAATAACCACAAATTTTGAACAAACATTAAACGCGTGTTTCTTTCAAATAAAGCGCCTTCTAATATTTGAAAGATTTTAAATGAAAAAACTGTTAAACTTGAAATTTAGTCAGGCTTATACAAGTTTGATTTATAATTTATTTTCTATTATTTTTTATCTTTTTCTAAATTGACTCATAATAAACTTTAACGTTACTTTTTTAACAGAAGGTAAATTCTTTGAAATTATTTATTTCATTTATTTTATTTTATTTTATTTTATTTTATTTTATTTATTAGGGACGGTAAACAACTGTACATTAGAAATTACATAAAGTATATATAAAGTAAAATACATTAACATACAGTCAACAACACTATCCACAACTTACTTTACAAATAAATTGCAAAACTAGGGCGATACAAGATACAAAATAAACTTGAACTTAAACTTATATCAAATTGTTAAACTATAAATAATATAAAAAGAAAGTACTTAGTTAATTACTCAAATGCAACAAAATAAAATAATAATAGAAATTTAGACAAGGAAATACAATTTTACAAATTATACCTTTTTTTACCTAAGGCTTTTTTCTAAAGCATCATTAATGGCTTTCTTAAATCTGGCTTCAGACAAAGCGAATATGTCTATTTTTAAAAAGTGTTTATTGTAGGTGTCCACAAGTCGATGCATGGGTGAACGTATTCCAGCATTGTTTCTACACAAGTTGACAGCAAAAAGATTATAGATATAATTACGCACATCTCGTCGAATTATGATTTTAGGAACGTTATAAGTTAATTTATTGACCAAGTCAATGCAGTCGTATTTATTATGGCATAGACCATGTAACATCATTGCTTCCAACAACTTGCGCCTGGATTCGAGACTTAGTAGATTATACTTTTTAAGAAGCTCGTCATAAGGGAGTCGTGAGCGATGGCATCTGTAATGCATTGAACGAAGGAACTTCTTCTGGACACTTTCAAGTTGGTTTTTGTACTTTTGGTAAAAAGGATTCCATATGCAACTGGCATATTCCAGCTGGGGCCTAATTAACGATTTATATAAATGAAGGTATGTGGAGGGTTTAGAGAAGTCCCTCGTTGAACGCATCACGAACCCATAGAGACGGTAAGCATTGTTAACGATTTTGTTTATATGCGTGTCTAGATGTAGTTTAGAGTCTAGTTGGATACCAAGATCGCGGAGAGAAGAAACTTTTGTAAGTTTTTCATTACATAATGTGTAGGCGAAATCGTGGGTGCGTTTATTTTTAGTAAAAGTAATGACATTGCACTTGGGTAGACTTAGAAAGAGTTTGTTGATATTGCAGTATGTAGTTAGACGATCTAAGTCTTGTTGGAGAAGATGGCAATCTTGTTCAGTTTTGATTTGTGAATATATTTTGAGATCATCTGCATATAACAAAAAGTTTGAGTGTTTGAAACAAAGATAAATGTCATTTATGTAGATTATAAAGAGCAATGGCCCCAATATGGAGCCTTGCGGTACGCCAGAAGTTACGATCACATTCTCAGATTTAAAACCGTTCACAACTACACGTTGACATCTTCGTGTTATGTACGATGCAAACCATCGTAATAAGTTACCACGAATACCGTTGTATGCGATTTTCCTGAGCAATAGTTCATGGTCTACTTTATCAAATGCTTTGCAGAAATCTGTATATACGGCGTCAACTTGAATACTTTTGTCCAAGCTTTCAAAGAGGTGGCTAGTAAATAATAACAAATTAGTGACGGTAGACCTGTGTTTGACGAAACCGTGTTGTTGTGGAATAATAATATTATGTAAAAGCGGATATAAGGCATTATGTACTAGCCTTTCAAGGACCTTTGACAAAATGCAAAGCAAGGATATCGGACGATAATTGGCAACATTAGTTTTAGATTTACTTTTGTGTACAGGCATTATATTAGCTTGTTTCCAGATACTGGGAAATACAGCTTCTTTAAGGCATCCATTAAAAATAGAGTATAAAGGCTTACTGATGGTTTTATACGTGTTTTTTAAAAAATATGCTGGTAAATTATCAGGTCCCGCACCTTTTGAAGAGTCAAGAGATTTTAAGGTTAAATTTATTTCCTCCAGATCAAAGCCAAGATTATCTATAAGTAAGTCATTCTTAGAGCTGCACCCTTCAGGAGGAGACCATTCATCCAAAGATAACGAAGAGGGTTCATAAACAGATTGGAAAAATTCAGAGAACATGTTACAAATGGCTTCAGGGTCTTGCGAACATTTAGTGTTATACTCCATGTTTGATGGAATTCCTGCTTTCCTCTTGCGATCAGAGACGAATGTAAAGAAATATTTAATATTGGAGCGCACACTTTCTTCGACTGATGTTATATATGAGGAAAAGCATTTAGCGCACTGAGTTTTGAATCTTTCTCTGAATGTGGAAAAGCGCTCATAGTCAGAGATGTTATTATACTTTTTCCATTTGATCCACGCTTTTTTTTTATTTTTTAAGATGTGTATCAGAGAAGCTGAAAACCATATTGGGTAATTGGCGCGGGTGAATTTAAGAGGAACGTTTAATTTAATAATTTTGTAGATATGTTCGTAAAAAATCTCAAGTGCCTTTTCAGTGTTCTGGTTCTGGAATAAAGATTCCCAGGGAATGACCTCTATACTATTGTTGATGAGTTCATAATTGGCCTTTCTGTAATTGTATCTGGGTGCAATATTTCGGATCATGGGAATATCGAGTTCAGTAGTTTTTATAATTAATGGAGGATGGTGGACCGAGGCGCTCAGTAGTGGCATATCGGATTTATAAACCACGCAATCGTTATTGGACAAAATCAGGTCTAAAATTCTGCCCTGGCCAAAGGAATTGCGAATGCTATTGAACTGTGATACATTCAGTGCGGACATAAAATTGCGTAGAATAGTGCAAACGGGGGTGATGCTGTCGCATAGCAGCCCGTTAGCAGTAGATTTGTTGTGAACCCACGACGCGTGCGGTAGATTGAAGTCTCCAGCTATGTAGAAATCATCCACGGATGCTTCATTCATTAGTACTAAAATCTTGTCAAAATAAATTTTGTACGCATCAAAACACGAGTTGGGGGGTATATAAACAGCTGAAAAAATATTTCGTATCGAAGAATTATGGCCTTGAATTTCTACATTAATATTTTCTAAATATTTATTTGTTTCGTCAGAGTTATGAACAGTTAATTCGGACGGTCTTAGACTCTTAAGAACCGCCACTAAGACTCCGCCACCATCGGCTTTTTTCGTAGATTCGCGATCACGGTCGCACCTAAACACGCTGTAACGCTGGTCTATAAATTCACTGTCATAGATTTCAGGCACGAGCCAGGTCTCCGTCAAGATTATTATATCATACGAATTCGCTAAAATATTCATGTATAAAGTTTGCAGTTTAGTGCGGATACCCCCACAGTTCTGATAGTATAATATTAAATTAGTTTTATACACCGTAGATAAATAATTGATAAATAAGTATTAAAATGAGGCATTGTTTTTGCTTAATAAATATGTGTATTTTATTTGACATAAATTGAGGGGTATCATAGGTACATATTTTAGGAGAGGAGAAATGCCTATAACTAATGAGTCCTGAATTATTAGAAGCATGGATGTTAGAGTTTTATACGAGTTAAAAATAAGATGAATAGACATTGACATTCGTTGACTTGGTCGTACATTAGGTTGCTGGAAAAATAAGTATCTTAAAAGATTATAAATAGAAAATACTGCTTTGAGTTTTGTCAACTTAAAATTTAGAATATTGAGTAAATGTATATATAATAACACGCTATGCCAACTTAGTCTACTATTATATATTATATTCAATAACATTATGGTAGTATATTTTATATAACATGACTTATGTATAAAATATTTTTTAATGTTAACATAAATTGTGTAGTTGTTACAATATTTATAATGAGTTTGGTTTATTTTATGGTAAATATAATAATTATTATTATATAGCGAAGCAGCCGTATAGCATGAATAACTCAACGACAATTTCTTCATTAAAATAATATACGACAGAAATCTAGTAACCTGTTGGTAATCAACAAATTTTAGTTCACATAACTTTGAATTGAGTAGCTGTGAGGTACCTACATAGCTTGAATAACACATTATTACATTTTTGCCATACAAAGTACTAACCAAAAAATAGACTAATATTATCATATCGAAACTATAATTATTATTAAGCGCTAGGTAAGTATAGTGAGGTGCAAAAGAGCTGGTTTTGTGTTCTTTTTGATCTCTAGGTTTCCATATTGCTGTGCGTGCCTCGCCTATTGAACTTGGCAAAATCGTTCGTGGATCGTATGGCGAATGACGGCGAAGTGTCATTTTCTCTGACAAGAATTGTTGCATTTTTAATCCATACGTACTTGTACTTATATTTTTTGGCTTCTGCGCGACATTCACGAAAGAGCTGTTTGTTTTTAAGAGTAAGATGTTCGTTCATATATATTGTGTGTGAATGACCCTGAATACCCAGCTGGTCACTTTTTACACCTCGAGCCTTACGGAATGCGCTAAGAAAGTTGTCGCGAAGGATCCTTGTAGTGAATTTTACAATGATATTTTTAGGTTTGTTATCTTTCTGGTCAGCATGAGGTACACGATGGATCGAGATAACATCTTTCTGTGAGATAGGGTAATTGATAGTGGAGCCTATAGTTTCTAAGATGGACAAAAGATTTTCGTTTCGTTTATCAGGTACATTACAAATTTCGATGTTACATTGTCTGGCTTGCTGTTCTAATCCATCGATTTTGCATTCCAAGGCAGAGGCGAGGTTCATGGCATCACGCGCGTCATTTTTAACGCCCTCGAGATCACATACTTTCCTGTCCAGGTCGCCGTGCTGCTCGGCTTGATATTGCATAGACGATTTCAATTCCGTGATGTCTCGGGTTAAACTCGCCAGCCCACTCTTCATGCTGTCCTGTTCTGTGCGCAGGGAGTGTATCTCGTGCTTAATATCGCTCAAAGCGTTATGAATGTCACCCCTGATTTTACCGAGGCTGTTGTCCATATCTTGGCGCCATGTGTTGAGCGTGCTGTGGAGCTCCTGCGTGAATGTGCGCCAATCGAATTCCGATTGAGAAATAGCATGTTCGAGTGGTTTACGGGACTCCGCCGTGTTTTCGGGTGTAGATATAATCGAGTTACGAACCGGGGTGTTATCGCGGTTGCTTTTGTGCCGACGAGATACATTGCAGCACGACATACATTGCCAAGAGGCCAGGTAGTCCTTTGTAAGCGACGAATATTGTTGTAAATTTATATTTAAGCACTCGTAATGATATGTTTGTTTACAAAGACTGCACCTCATGAGCGATTGCTCAGTCAGCGGATGCCCGCAACCGCTACTACACTTCATGTTTGCCGACATAATATTATGAAGAAGTCCAAAAAGTCCAAAAACCACAAGCTTTTAGAACACTCAGTTTCCAATATAAATTCTTTCTACAGTTTATTGTTTATTAGTCGCGGCGAAACACTTGAGATTTGTAGGTGCGAATTGTGTAGGTAGGAGTACCTACAAACGATCACCAATCGTAAAGGAAAAATATACTGTTTTTGTTAATTTTGCGATATATTTCGAAGTCTTTTTAGAAATTGGCACGTTGACGATGAGAATAACTATTAACAATTTGAAAGTTTACGAGTTCACACTAATTAATACGCATAATATAGCATATCGTTTCGAGAACTTTTTGGCGCGGTACATTCACAGTTCACAGTTCACACACTTTTACACTAGGTTTAATGCCGCGTACGATTCCGAAGTTCTAATTTTTTGTTATATTACACCTAAATTTAACTCAATTAACGAATTATAACAATATTGTCACAGTAAATATATTTTTAATGAATTATTTTTACGAGACGCGTACGACAATTTAGGCTAACTTATGTCTCTGATATACGCGAGTCAAGACTCTAGATCTATTCAGCAAGTTTGACGCTTGCGTCAAACTCTTTTATGGTAATTTATTTGCAAACTTTATGTTATATTTGATATTTTGTTTTTAATTTTGTTGGACGTTCATACACAATAAGTAATTATTTTCCTTCATAATTTGACGTTCTTCTCAAAAAAGACGATATTACTATTCCGAGCGCGAACCGTATCATTTTGTTACTTTGTAATTATGAAACTCGCAAAGCGAATTTACATTTTCACATCTCGCTAAGCAGGTTACGAAAACGCGAACGTGTTTTGAGGTCAGCTGAAACATCAGACATATTGTCACAATAACAGTTGTATAAGGGCGCAGTATGCCTATAGCATGCTTCAAAATTATCAAGAATTGCTTTAATATTAAATCACAAGCAAAATTCAAAATTTTAAGAACCCCCGACTATCAAAAGAACTCATAACTTTGAAACGGCTGAACCGGTTTTCATCAAACATAGATAAGAACACTCCCGACTAATTCACCTTTCAAACGAAAACAAGTAGGGTAAACCCGGGGGAGATGGCCGTATTAACTTTGAAGTCTGATTGTCAACGAATCTTAATAAATCAAACGATTACTTTAATCACAAACGAAACTTTAATTATATTTCTTATTAAATGTTAACAATAATCAGTATTAAAATAAACAAAAATAATCATTCAGGCATGAAATAAAAATCTTACGACTGGCCATCTCTCCCCGATTGTCCGGGTATGATGGCCATAGGAGTCGGGGTGTGATAGCCAGTACTCTTTTTCCCTTTCCCTTTGCCCTTACATCCTTTCAACTCCTTCTTTCTCTTATTACCGCAGACGGTGCACATAATATCATCAAATTCCGTACAATTTTCATGCGTCCAGAGCATACAAATATTACATTGCAGCCAATCTTCGACGAGTTGGGTCTTATAATAATTTTCTCCACAGCCTCTACAGTTATCTTCTTCTTTGTCGTCGTTCTCACTTTCAGAAGTATCACAAAGGGACAAGAGAACTTCTTCACAGCTACTGTCTGAGATCCTTCAAATGGCTTTGCGTTTTCTAACAGTCTTGTTTTCCTTATTTCTATCAGTCTTTATTTCTTGTTTAATCTTCTTTGGTCTCTTGAGCTTCTCTTCCTTTTTTTTTTCTTTTTTTTTCGCTTGACGATGTGATCTTCTGACGTCAAAAGTGTTTTCTCAGTGTTTTCTCAATCATCTTGAAATAAGCAATTATTTCATCTTTATTCATTCCTCTACCTCTTGCGTAAGATACTCTTTCTGATTTTCTTAAAGAAATATCAGGATTTTTTTTAAAAAAGAGTTGTAGCCAATCATAGCCCGCCTTCTCATTTGATGCATTGAATCGGTGTTTAATTTCCAATTGCTCAGCGAACTGGAATGCAATTTTTCTTAGGTCGTCCATCGTCAACGGAAATCCTTTAGCCTGCATTGCTTTTATGTGTTTACATAATCTCTTTTCATTAGCAATTCCAAACGTAGAAGATGGACCCATAGGCCCGGTCGTTATTAAGTTTAAGTCTTCGTTCTAACGTTTTTCTAGGTAAATTATAAATAATGGAAGCCCTGTACACCGACATATTTCCATTTCGCACTTGAGCCATGGCTTTTTTTAAATCTTCTTCTTCCCAAACCCCCCGAACAGCTGTTGTTTTACGCACGTAGGTATTGGGCATCTGTAAAAAAATTTTTTGATTAATATATATGTTACAGCCAAAGTAATAAATAAGGATATTATGTATACTATCCAGCTATTATAAATAATATTAACTCAATTTGGATAAAGTAATAATTGACACAGAATTATTAAAATTATCTAGCTACTATAAATAATATTCAGCTATTTTATATAATATCTTGCAAGACTTGGATAAAGTAACAAAACAAGGACTTATGTTTAACTGATCACCAGATATTGCAAAATATAACGTCAAATAAACAGTTTATACCACCCAAAAACATACTTAGTTACTTCTGCAACGGCTTCGACGCTGCGGGAAGTGTAGCCCCATCGCCCTTGCGTAGCAAATCCCAGGCACCCACGCTCACCTCCGCAGCTTCGGTTTGCTGGTCGCCTTCGGCGACCTGCCTCATCCGCTACGGCTCGCACGGGTGCCTGCGATTTGCTACGGCGGGCGGTTGCTGCTCTCCCTTCGCGCCTACGGCTTTATAAAAATACTCTAGGGGCAGGGCAGACAAAACTACGTGGTCTGTTAAATGAAACTTGGCATGATTTAAGTTAATACTACTGAATAACTTATAGGATACTTTTCATCCCAAAATTCAGCACGGTTCAGAAAGTTTAAATGTGTACTTAGCTGTAATTTATTAACGGGTAGTTCGATTTCATTCATTCTTTTTTTGTTAGAAAGAAGATACTTTAAAAATTACGGCATTTCAATCATGTACATTGTACATAAATAATTGTTATATTGTTATTTTTAAAAAGAGCAACCGCCGAGTTTCTTACTGGTTCTTCTCGGCTGGAACAGCATTCCGAACCAGTGGTAGATTCAATTGACGATTCAAAAGTACTTGTAAAAGTTTATTTGAATAAAAAACTTTTCTATTCTATTCTATTATTCCGTAAATATTTTAAGGTCATCGGTTTTGTAGTTCAGAATCACAATCCTCAGTATTCCATATAACTTGGAACCCGGATTGCACAGGAACCTTTAAACGTCTGGATTATCACCTGGGGTGCATTTAAATTTGTGTTTGACTGTCTCCGAAATGCTTGACCGATTTTTATGAAACATCGTTGGGAAAACTTTAGGATGGGAAAGAACTATTAAAAAATTAATACTCATTACTGTAGTTCCATTTTAATGCGCCACTTTTAACAGTATCGAGCTCAAAGGAGTTTAGGTAAAACAAAGAGTTCCCGCGGGATTTTTAAAAACCTAAATCCACGCGGGCGAAGTGGCAGGCATCTCCTGAGGTGTCTCCGGAGAAATTACAACAGTTATGCTTATAATGTTTCTATCATCAGCTTTGGCACGGTCTACATCAGAAATTTTAGGCTAGGTTAGGTTAGGTTAGGATAGGGTAGTTTAGATTACGAGATCGTGGTGATCACGCCACACCACAAAGGAATGAGATGCGGGAGGGGAGCAAGTCGTGCCGTATTTATCATTTTGACCAACGTTCACCTGCTATTATGAATAATTTCTGGTTTGACATGATATTATGAATAATATCTGGACAATTTAGATATTATTTATAACTGCTAGTCATTATGAATAAAAACTAATTAATTACTTTGGCTGTAACATATACATACCTAAACTAAAATACTGCAACGACATAAAAAACATTATATGGCTAACTCACCCTGAAAATATAGAGAGATGGCCATATGAATTAAAAGAAGAAACATGCCACTATGATTCATTGTTTATAGGTTAGAATGCGTGTAAACTTAATTACTTTACAATAACTGTGCTAAAACATGCAAATATTGAAAAGTCTTTTTGGGACCACGTAATATGATAACCCCTTGCCTTATATTGAGCGTTTAATCAAACAAAAAAGTGGAATTTACTTACCTTTTCATTTATTTTTTTGACAAACACTCACGGACGTTTGTCGCCGGTCGCGAAACGAAGCGTACTAAATAAATACTAGTGCCATCTACTGCCTAATAAACGTATTTTTATTTATTGGCCATCTCTCCCGTACGGCCATCTCCCCCGGAATTACCCTATAAATTAAAAATTTAAAAATCCCCCGATATTCGCCATTTTGTGGTGGCGGCCATCTTGGATTTGCATAGTGCTATTTTACTAGTCAAGCCCTTTCATTTGCTACCCATATTGAGGGTGTTGTGATAAAATATGTAATCCGACATTTTGTAGCGGCGGCCATCTTGGACCAATTTTCATCAAACATAGCGAACAACACTCTCGACTAATTCACCTTTCAAACGAAAAAACCGCATGCAAATCGGTTCACCCGTTTGAGCGCTACAAGGGAACAGACAGACACACACACGCACACACACACCCACAGACACGTCATAACTTATAACACCCAGTCGTTTTTGCGTCGGGGGTAAAAAAAAAACAAAATCAAAATCGGTTCATTGGTTCGTCAAATTTATAAAAGTTATAACTCCCCGTCGTTTTTACGTCGGGGGTTAAAAACAATTACTTTTGCTACAAGTGCGAAAAGTTGAAAAATACAGCCGAGACGCAAATTATAATAACCCGAGCTGTAGGCCGTTTTTAAACAGCGCCAAGTGTTTAAAGTCTGTTTTTCGATAATACTTTACTGACTCTTTAACATGAGTGAGTTTTAAAAGTTGCTCAGAATATATTATTACCGTAAAGGTTTACAAGTTCAATCAAAATTCTTCAAGTTTTTAAATACATGGCATAATATTACTGAGTTGTTGGAAGCGTGGTATGAATAAAATATAAGTCAGGTTAGTCGCGGCAAAAGTTCGAAGTGCAGTGAGTGAGCCTGCCCGAAATATAGACGTCCAAATTCCATTTACGTACAAGTCTTAGGACCTGTTTCACCACCTTCTGATAAGGGCTGGATAGCCTAAACGTAAGTTTTGTCACTTTCTTACTTTATGTCAAGTGACAAAGACAAAAGTTGTAGATAGCTATCCGATGCTTACCAGAAGATGCCGATGGTGAAACAGGCCCTTAGTGTTGTAAAAGCTTGTCAATACTGTGCGTACTTTCTAGCTGCTCGTATCTCGTCTTTATAGTCGTAGTCAAAGTTCAAATTATTTATTTTATGTATGTACGTAGATATGATTTAAATGCGCCTATTTCAAGTACCCTACAACTGATTTCTATTAGATATAGGCTCGTACCACTCGGTTTGCCAAAGGCCCAACCCACACCAGGAGAAGCGCAAAGCAGAGCATTTTTTGAGCACACTGAGTACCTAATTAACTTTACGAAATACAATGCAAAATTGAATGTTCTTCAAAACGCGACACTCGACCATGATGGTTTATCTTGCGTTTTGAAGTACATTCAATGTCTCAGAAAATGCTCTGCTCTGTGCTGCTCTTGGTGTGCGTTGGGCCTATGGCGCACCGGTCGCGGTGGTACGAACCCAGAATAGAAATCAGTCGTAGGGTACTTGAAACAGACGTATTGCAGGCGTGTTCTAGCCAGCACTCGTCGAGTAGGTAATTGGTGTAACTTTTACTAGGAGCCATTAAGTGACACTAATACAGATTAATACGTGTTCCAGGGTCATTCAAAATCCCGTGCAAAGTTGTTTAAATCTTTGATCATAGAATCCTGTTACCGCTCTGGCCCCGCCATGAATAAAACATCAGGCGGCCCTCCCCTCGGGATATCAGCGTTAAAACTCCGGACCGATGTTCTGCAGTGGCTTACCACTTTCTTGAGGAAGTTTTTGCCAGATTCGAGTTATTAGATTAGCTCCGGTTTGATTCAAGATCCGAACTAGGATACCTACTGTAGTAGGAGGGGTTTGGACGAAGCAAGCTTAGACTTTCCTTATTCTCTTGTAAAACATTGCAAGCTTTTTGTGTCGGTGACAATTCTCTCTCATGTGGTCGTCGCGGTCGACCCAACTTACCACAATCGAAAAAACTTGTCATTTGACGCGCCGTTACCGCAAACAAAATATTAAAATAATGTTTGCTCAGAAAGAATGGTTAATACCCTTCAGAAATCACTATTTTAACGCAAATTACAAGGAAATACAAAACTTAATATGTAAAATACAAAGCATAACAAACATCACTTAAAAATAAATTTCATATGCGTATGATTTGATGGAAAATATTGCTTAGTTTTGCAAAAAATAACGCAATGCCAAACGTTGATTTGCGCGATCAAAACATTGTGCATCCTGCACTTGAATACCTGTGAGAATATTATGTCGTAAATTTTTATTGAAATAGCATTATCTCCAAAGCACAGATAACTAATTCAGTTGTACACAATCTCAAAACTTAAAGTAAATTGACAAGTTTAAAAATAGTGCTATCCTTTTCTGCAGGGAGCATTGTGAAAGAGATAGGAATATATTTAGTCCTGTCATTTTAGTTTAGATTTAGAGATTGTGTACAAAAGAATTAGCCACATTGTATTCTTTCTCTAGATTATCTCACGTACTATCACGTGACACTAAAAAGAGCACTATTAGCTTTTTCTATGATCAAAGCTCTTAAACTTTTACGCTAAATTAACCCTAGGTCGGTCGCGCTAGTTTTTGTAACTTTGTCGGTCGCATGGGGTCTTTGAAAGCCCTGTTTTATTTTATATTTTTTTATATAATTTCTTCGTATATTCTGATTTTTTATTTATGTATTATTATGGTACTAATATGTATTTTAAAATAAAAGTATTATAATCTTTTAAATCTTTATAAGATTACTTCAGTCTCAGTCCCACTAGAGAAAAACATTTTTGACTCATTTTCGGCAACTTTAGTTTAAATTAATATAAAACCAATCATTTATTATATTTTCTTTCTAAAATCAACACAAACTATCAAAATAAGACTTATTTTAACGAAATCACAAAAAACAACATGAATGAATTCATATACATTAGTAAATTTTTACACCTCATTTTGCAATTTCGAACAGCTTGCGCAATTTGATGCTGCATGCCTCGGGTATATATTCTGGCGACATGAAAAGCATCCTGTCGAATATTTTCTATCAAATATATCGTGGACAATATGTGCATCTCTTTCTGGACATTTGTGGCTGATTTTCACATCAATTTTGCAGCAAAATTTTGCGATTTTGGACCAAAAAGCGCTTCATGTGCTGCCACGCCGGAGCATTCTCGGGAGGGTGTTTATAATCATCAAAAAGATGAAATGCATGTGTTTTGAAATAGTCTTCGCGTATCTTGGTCTTATTTGGCTAATTATATTCCAATATTGTCTCTGACTGAAGGATTAGGAGCAGTTTTCTTCCAGCTAAATATCGTTTCAGTATTTCCATGGCGTAGTTTTCCGACTAATAATATATGTGGTTGATGTTAAATAAATAAATAAATAAATGTTATTTGTCGAGCGAGTGGAACCTTATCCTCATCATCGTCTTCTGAATCCAGTTATTCGGGCAGCTCAGGATGCCTCAGAATCAGTTTCAAGAGAACTTTTTTCAATTACGTCAGGTCCAAAATCAAAATGTTTACCAATGTTTCATCGATTGTAACATCTTCGGACTGTTCTTCTAGCCTTCGGATAATCTGCTGTTTTTTAAAATATTCCATTTTCGGTTAAATTTTACATAATGTAAGTGTCTGCCTTCAAACAAAAAATGTTACACGTTTGGTCGCGTGGGGTCTTTTGAAGCCCGCGCGCAAAACAAACGTTTATCATGCGCAAACGCAGTGCGCTAAATCGGTGATAACTGCTCTATTTTATACTTAAGTATATTTTAGGAAGCTACTATAAATCACAAGTTCGTACCATAACTATTAAAAAAAATATGACAGTTTTTGCAAACCCCGGGCTTTCAAAGACCCCATGCGACCGACCTAGGGTTAAGAGTACACGTAATTATTCAGACGATCTACTGTTAATCTATAAATCTGTTCCTTACTCTGGAACTCTGATCAATTGTTGGCAAAGATCCAACATTTCTTAAATTCATTTTAGGTTTTTTTTTCCAAAACTTTTACCGAAATCCTATTCGTTTACGTTTTTTTTTCTATGTAACACTTTGCATAGAGCCAATACCAATAAAAAATAGGTTTGGTGCTTGACCGCAGCAATGTAAACGATTGTCGGGACTGATAGGCAATCACCCGTGGTGTACGAACCATAAAAAATACTTCAAAAACCGCCATAAAATACCGGAATAGGCTGTTCTGTTAGCTGCGAAATAATGGCTGTTGCCTTTGTACACTCTTGTTTGGGAGGTACCACCCACTGAACTATTCGAAAACGGACATACCTACATATTGTATAGATCGCATCGCAATACAGCAGCGTGCCTTTGCAAGGTTAAAAGCAATTTTACTTATATTTTATTTTGGGGCACTAAAAACTAGTAATATTCTCAAAGTTTTGGCCAAATGCAAGTGAACATTGAAAGAGTGAGTTGTATCGCACTTAGGAAGCTATTTAGGAGTCTATCAATTCCTTCCTAGGGAACTTGGTTCTTATAAAAAGACTAGCTGATGCCCACGACTTTATCCGCGTGGATTTATATCTCATACAAACTATAAATTTGTTACAAAACTAATTTTATTATTTGACATAACAAAAGAACAGAAGACTCCACTGACAAGTAACAACTAAAATCAATATAAAACCTACATACATTACACCTCCCTTCTTAACTAACAATATTATTTAAGAGCGCTCTCCATGCAAGCGAGAAGTCGTTGGTGGGCGGAGCCTAAAATATTGCTGTCTCGTCCTGCATTTAGAGAGCGAGACATCGTCAGTAAAGAAGAGTATGCAGCTACCATAGCTACACGTAAAACTAAAGCGAGAAAGAATGACATATGGACATTGGACAGTACAATGCACAATCATGCCTATTTCCTTTTCATTTACGGTTCGTTTTTCCTTTTGAGGAATGGAATCCTAAAAAATAAAGAAAATAATTGAAAATCCAGAGATACTACAAATGTAATTGATTACTTATCCCCCAAAATTATTTAAAACTAGCTTCTGCCCGCAGCTTCGCCCGCGTGAATTTCGGTTTCTCACAAATCCCGAGGGAATCGTGGATTTCCGGTTCCCGTTCCCGCTTCCTTTTCCAACCTTTATACCTACTTTCAAGGAAGTTTGCTATAGTAATCTACCTACAGCTGTTGCTATAGATTTGTTTTTTTTTTCAAAATCCCGTGCGAACTGTGAATTTTTCCGGGATAAAAGTTAAAAAGCCTATGTTTTAAGTCAGGGCATAAGCTATCTCCATTCAAAAGCTATCTCCATTCAAAATTTCAGCCGAATCGGTTTTGTAGTTGCGGCGTGATTGAGTAACAAACATCCAAACATCCACACTTTCACATTTATAATATTAGATATAGTTAGTAGGATAATGTGATAATAATTATTTTACAAATCGATAAAAATAATTGACAAAAGGGTGGGTCCAGACTAAGTAACATAATATTTTTTCGCTGTCAAAACTTTGTTTATATGTATATTCGAAAACCTACTTAGAATGTGCATATATAAAACAAAATCATACAAGACAATATTATGAAATGTAAAATAACAGAACTATGTGTATTTAGGTATAATATTTCACACATTTTTAAATGTGAATATATTATATTCTATGTAAAATACGGCTGAATCTACATTATATTATGAATAACGTGAATCCACCTTATTACATTGATGTATTCATGTTCTTCGTAGATACTTACCAACTTTTATACTTACATAATATATGAAAAATTCAGTGGTGCCGGCGCCACACCGTGTCTCTTGCATGGTCACTAAGGATACCAAATATTGGAAATAAAATAAGAAAGTTATTTAAAGTCATTTATTTAAACATCAAAAGTACTAAAATTAAAACTAACTTTTTAGTAATCGGTCTGAATGATGAGCAAAATGACACAAAAGAGAAAAAAGATATTAGGACACAACTAGATAGTTTGTACACAGTCGTATTATAAAATAAAAGTACTTATAATAATATGTATGCTATGCACGTAAGGGATCAAATATCAAGACATATTAGCGCAGAGTCAAAGCGAAATGACGTAACATGAATATTGCTCAATGTTCTTTGAAACATGTAATGGATGGATGGATGGATGGATTTTTTTAATAATAATAATAATAATTTTCTTTATTCAGGTAAAAACCCAAGTAGGTATGAATATAGAAATACAAAAAACATATCAAAAATTAATTAAATAAATTAAAATCAAATACAATAGAATAGGTGATATAGAATACTATATATATAAATTTACATATACCTATTAAATTAACGCTGCACACTGAAGGTGTGCAGAGTTATTTCCTATTTGGATCTCGATGCATCTTGATCCAATGAGCAATCATTGGACCGCGCAAGTCCTGGCTCACCACTTGGAGGATGCTGTTACTAGAGTTACGCAATCTTTCCCAGAAGGAAGCTATACGTGCTCTGATAACAGCAAAGAAATCAGGCACCCCCGACTCGGCAAACATACTCGATGCGCTGCAGTATCTGGGAAATTTCATAATGATGCGGTATGCGTTATTATACTGCACCCTTATGGTGCTGAAGGACACCCTCTTGTACCAGTACCACAACTGACAGGTATATAAACATTGACAGTAAGCCCTGAGGAGGGTGCCCCTCACTTCATTACTGCTTTTAGCAAATCTGCGCGCGAGTATGTTAGACCGAATCGACAATGCAATTTTTGCAAAACAAAATAATTTTTTCTGTACAAATTTGTCTATTACATTACGGTGGAGATAATGTTTCGTACACTTTGTAAGATAATAATATTATAAAATACATGTTAGTTCGCTTTGACTACCCTGTCCCAATATATTTTGATTATCATAATCATAAGCACACAATAATTATATAACAGTATTTTCATTGGTTTTTGAAATATTATTTACTCGTTATCATCATGGTTCTTCGCTCGTTTAGATATTTTCTGCCCTAAGCGCAATTCAAAAGGCTCCAAGAACATCTAAAAAGTAAACAATGTGTTTAGAGATTATAGGCGATAAAAAATTATCAATTAAAAAAGGGTGGTACTTAATCGTATATCTATTGATTCTCTTTCGCACACAAAATGTTCCGAAAGTAGCACCTAAAATACTGAATTGCACACTAAATGTGCCCACTATTAATATTCGAAAGTAGCGCCTAAAATACTGAATCGCACACTAATTTTTAACCGACTTGAAAAAAAGGAGGTTCTGTATTCGACCCGTATGTATGTAAGTATGTATGTATGTATATATGTAAGTATGTTTGCGATTATCTCCGCAACTAATGAACCGATTTTGATGATTATTTCACTATCATAATTTACACACTTTCAAGAAGATTTTAATATATAACACATCGAGTTATCATTCTTACGTACGCAGTTATAACCATAAATGTATACATACATATGTCACTAATATGTTCTCTGATATTGCCAGACCTATTGCTGAAGTCTAATATACCTATTTTGTCCAAAGACTTCACTCTGCTACGCCTACGTAACATTGACCTTTTGCAAAAACTTTTGGGCCGAAGTCAGTACAGCTGTACTATAGAGTGATTCCTTGGAGTTTGTGCACGGTTACGTGTATTTCCATTCTATACAAAGCCAAACCGCAAGGGTGTGAAACTGGTCGCGTATAGATTGTAAATTACTTTTTAATCAAGATCGTCCAAATTATACAAGAGTAGTACGCATACAAACTAATCTTGTATAGATTGGAAGTTAGGTTGGAGAATATTATAAAACCATTCACCTATAGTTAGTATGACACATAAAATGTATGTAATTCTGCGGACCCAAACCTAGCCTACTCTACTACACTACCTAGGTAGCAGGTATAACAACTGGACACTATCTGCTTAATAGATATCTTGCAATAATGAGACTCGTAGAAGACCCATCCTGTCCAGAGTGTGGAGAAAAAGAAACTAGCTTTCACTTCATAGCTGATTGCCCTATGTACTTATTGGTAAGAAGGGAACTGCAAGGTAACGATATTATCAAAAAACTGGCCAAGTGCGAGTCGGGCCTCGCTCTTTTCGGGTTCCGTACATAATTATGAACAACATAATATTTTGGGCGTGAGAAATATTTCATTTCCGAGCTAGACATCGCAACAAACCGTGAAAGAAAAACCCAAAAAGTGTTCGTTTGTTTTGATCACAGCTTACAAATTACTTTATAAATCATTATTTTTAGTATTTGTTGTCTAAATACAATATATGGTTCATAATATACCTAAGTTTCATATTCCTAACTGGTTTAGTTTTTGAGATAGCCCCCATCACAAAAATGGTCTAAACCTAACAACTTTGATGCCCCCCATTTCCTTATTTTTTAAGCAAAAAATTAAAAAAAATATATGTTCGTGCTCTACTTAATAAGTTCTAAATAATGATACCCCACAAGCTAGGTTAAAAAAAAATTTTTTTTCGGCTCCTTTCTCATGTATGGGAAAGCCCCCCTGAAAAATATTCCATGCCCCTCTGAAAAATAATTTACTTCAATTTCTAATTCAATATTTAGTTTTGGGTTAACGTTCTACACCAAATACCAAAATTTTAGGTTTTTCTACTCAACTCATTTAGTCTATGAGCTACAGACCTGTGACCGGCGGACGGACAGACAGCCGAGTGACATTAATAGGGTTCCGTTTTTACCCTTTGAGTATGGAACCCTAAAAAGAAGACACCTCTCTATAGGGTATACATTCTTAGGTTAACGAAAGTCGTGGGAAGGTTTGAGGGGCTGCCCCCTTTAAACCGGTGCACAACAAACTGCCAGGACACCAGTAACCTGTGTCCAAATACGGGGAATTGGGTGAAATGGTCCTTACATAGGACTGATCACCCGCCTGGCGGCGTCCCCTCTGTAAATACAATACAATACAATCTCACTTGATGTTAAGTGATGATGCAGTCTAAGATGGAAGCGGGCTAACTTGAAAGAGGTATACATACCCCTGATCGGTTTCTACACCGCATCGTACCGGAACGTTTAATTGCTTGACGGCACGGCTTTTGCCGGTAAGGTGGTAGCCAACCACTGAAGCCTCCCATCAGACCAGACCAGAGACAATTTAGAAATTATAAAATCCCAAATTGCCCCTGCCGGAAATTGAACCCGGGACCACCCACTTTATGACCACAGCGCTCCGAATCTCGGCCAAAGCGGCCAATCTCAACAGAAGCAGGGTCAACTACGCAGGAGATATTCTAGTGCACAAGTGTGTGCGCATACGCAGGGCACTACGCAGGAGATAATATTATAGTGGACAGTTATACAATATAATATTAAATCGTTAAATAGATGTTACCAAATGCAGTTGACGAAGCCTCGCTTCGCAGGGTTCCTTTTTCTGGGCAGTATGAAAAGAAAACAAAAAAATAACAACGAAGGTGGTGGCGGAGTCTTATAGACCCCGCCATCCCCCTGTTCGTTGTCCCTTCTAACCTAACCTATCTGAGTTGGGGTGCCGCAAGTCCCGAGCTCGCTTCGCTCGTTCTTGGACCATAACTAAGAAATAATTTAGTGTGCAAATCAGTATATTAGTTGTACAAATTAATAGTAATACGGTATCATTTAGTATGCAAGTCAGTATATTTATTGCACGTTTAGTATTTTAGATGTGCAATTAAAAATTACCTATAAAAAAACCAGTTTGTAAAATGGCAATAATTTTTTCCTATTATACTTTATGTTTATTATATTTTATCCCTTAGTATTGAAACCTAATTTGCTATAAAAGTCTATTGTTATATTGCCTCGTTGATATAGTGGTTAGAGTATTCGACTGTGACGAGGTTACGGGTTCGATTCCCGGGTCGGGCAAATAGTTTTTAGGTATTGGGTTTTTCTGTCAAGAAATTCTCAGTGCCAGCCCGAAGTTGGTAGTGGGCGGTGTGAAACACCGCCAACTGCCCCCTTGCCTCGGAGAGCACGGCAGTTGTTCCCGGTTATTTTCACTATCATGTGACAAAAGCCCGCCAACCCGCATTGGAGCTGCGTGGTGGGTCTAAGCTCTAAATCCCTCTCTCCTATGAAAGAGGAGGCCTGTGCCCAGCAGTGGGACGTTAAAAAGGCTGTAGTGGCGGTAGTGGTTATATTGCATGTAATATAGTTTGAAAGGTGTTACTTAGTCTGGACTCGACCTTAGTTCGTTCGTTTCGGAACACAGACTGGGCGTAAAACTTATATTTAGTACTAGATGATGCCCACGGCTTCGCCCGTGTGGATTTAGGTTTTTAAAAATCCCGTGGGAACTTTTGATTTTCCAGTACAAAAAGTACCTTATCTGTAGAAACCCGTCCCCAAAACGGAAAAATCCCGTGGGATCCCCACGATTTCGGAATACAATTCCTTACAGCATCAGGGTTGAGGAGTTGGATATGTACCTACTCGAGTTCATTCAACGATAAAGTATTTAATTGATACCCCCAATATCAATTTAAATAACCGAAAGTTTCTAAAACCCATTAGTTTTGGGGATTAGGTCCCCTACAGCATCAGGATTGAGGAGTTGGAATCCAAATTTTTTATAGAACAGGGTTGCAATGTTTCTCTATCGATTAAAAAAAAAATTACGCAAATCGGTTCAGAAATCTCGGAGATATCGGTGTACATAGGTAGAAAAACACAACTCCTCCTTTTTTGAAAGTCGGTTAAAAAAGTAGCCTATGTTACTCCCTGGTTAATTCTCTACTTGTATGTGAAGGTCCCGTCAAAATCGGTTCAGCCGTTCCGAAGATTAGCCCGTTCAAACAGACAGACAGACAGACAGACAGACAGACAGACAGACAGACAAAAATTTTAAAAACGTGTGATTCGGTTATGGTTGCGTTCAAATAACCATATGAGCTTAATATGAGGTAGTTATTTCGATATTACAGACAGACACTTCAATTTTATTTATTAGTATAGATTACTGTTTATAACATTTTTATTTCTAGCATTTTTATGAAGCAGGGGGAGTCAGCTTGTCGTCGTCGTCGTCGTTATCAACCGATTGACGTCCACTGCTGGGCATAGGTCTCTTGAAGGGACTTCCACGTGCCACGGTCTTGTGCCGCTTGTATCCAGCGGCTCCCTGTGACTCGTTTGATGTCGGTCCACCTAGTGGGGGGTCTACCAACACTGCGCTTCCCGGTCGCCACTCCAGCACCTTGGGACCCCAACGTCCATCGGTTCTCCGAACTATGTGCCCCGCCCATTGCCACTTCAGTTTCGCAACCCGTTGAGCTATGTCGGTGACTTTGGTTCTTCTACGGATCTCCTCATTTCTGATTTGATCGCGTAGAGAAATTCCGAGCATAGCTCTCTCCATCGCTCTCTGAGCGACTCTGAGCTTTCTTATGAGGCCCATAGTTAAAACGACCATGTCTCGGATCCGTATGTCATCATTGGCAACACGCACTGTTCGAAGACTTTCGTCTTCAGGCATTGAGGAATTTTGGACGAGAAGACATCGCGGAGCTTCCCGAACGCTGCCCATCCGAGTTGGATTCGGCGGTTGACCTCTTTCTCGAAACTGGACCTACCTAGCTGGACTGTGTGTCCTAGGTATATATACTCGTCTACAATTTCGAGCACCGAGTTCACAACGATTATCGGGTGAAGCGGGACATGAGTGTTTGACATGATTTTCGTCTTACTCATGTTCATTTTTAGTCAGCTTGTACCAAGTAGATATGTAGATACTTACGCATCATTAGATGCTGTTTGTTCCTTTTTCTTCGTGTTTGTCGAGGATTTTTGGGGGCCCGGCTTGGAAAAATTCTAGATTTGTATCCGTATCGATAATCTCTAGCTGACGAGTCTACAATAGAATAAAAGAGCAGTAAATTACAATTAGCAAAATAAGAAGGCAAAATAAACAACAAAAATGCTAATTATACGTAACGTGTGACATATTTGCTGTTTACGTTTTGTAGTTGACTAATTATGTCATAGATGATAGATCGTGCGAAATCGGCCGTTACTCGCTTTTCTTCGTGTTTAACTTGTAACCCCTTTCACCGCACTAACCGCACCTTTCCCCTGTAATAAATTTTGCTTGAGATATCATGATTTTTTAGTGAAAAATGGCAAAGTAAAAATATGCAAATCTAGGTTTGGAATTACGCCTATTTTAGCAAATACTTGGCAATTTATTACATAAACTAAATACATTTGTAATTATTATGAAGTAACCTATGACAAGACTTTGGTCGTTTTTAAATTTTCTGCTTTCTTATATAGTTTATTTACGCACGAAGTTGCCTCAAAATTTGCCCAAAAATAGTGATTTTTCAATGGTCATAACTTTTAAAATAAATATAATTTTACTAATTTTTTTATTTTATGGCATAGATAATGGAGATATAAATTGATATCTGGCTTAACTTTAGACCTATTGCGACAAATATTAGAATAATAGGCGTAATACGTTTGTATGGATAAGCGCGTGAAGAGAGTGGCCTTAATACAACATCAAATCCTTAATTACTTAAATCTACAATTAATTAAAATAAGTCGTCAATGCCAAAACGTTTGGGTGGCAATCGTTTACGCACGGGCTGACGGCTCTCACCGGGCAGCGTCGTCCGCACCGCCCCGGGTAGCGTCGCCGCCTCGGGCTGTGCGCTCGGAGCCGGCGTCGCAGCCGCGCGAGGCGGCGTCGCGACCGCGCGAGGCGGCGACGCGCCCACTTCCCGCTGTCCCTCCCCAGACACCGAGCTCAACGCCACCGCTACCATCGCGCCCCCGGACCGCCCCGCTGATGTCGTTCTATCGTGATCAGCTTCAAAATTATCCGATCTGCTCGCATTGCTCTCCGACCGTTTCTTAATCTGATCGATATGCCTATGAATCTCGGTTCCCTCAGGTGTAAGTATTTTATAATTTGTGCTCCCGCATTTCCCTATTACCTCCCCTGGTAACCATTTATTGCCCGGTCTGTAGTTCCGATACCAAACCTTGTTTCCGACTTCGACCGACCTCTCTATCCCCCCCGCGGCGAACTGTTGCCGCGCCTGAGCAGATCGAACCGAATCGTCTCGGTCCGGTTTTAATTTGTCCAGGCGCGTACGCAACGACCTGCCTTGTAATAATTTGGCCGGGCTCTCTCCTGTCGTAGTATGCTCGGTGTTCCGATATAGCAATAGAAAACGACATAGAGCCGTGTCCACTTCGACACCTTGTATGAGAGCTTTCTTTATGACCCGTTTACATATTTTAACTGCATTTTCCGCAGCGCCGTTAGAGGATGGATGATACGGTGCGGAAAATATTTGTTCGATACCGTTCTTACTTAAAAAATTTCCAAACTCTGCACTCTGGAACGATGCAAAATTATCACTAACTATTTGCTTTGGAAGACCAAACCTAGCAAAAATTTCTCTCAATTCATTAATTACAGTCTTCGCTGTGATCGACCTCATTTTAATGACCTCTATCCATTTCGAACATGAGTCGACCACCACCATGTACGTAACCCCAGCGATGGGACCTAAGCAATCTATATGGAGTCTCGTCCACGGGCGGCCCGGCCACGGCCACATGTGCGGCGCGTGCGCCGGCGGCGCGTCCGCCACCGCGGCGCATACCTCGCACGCGCGGCACATCGCCTCCAACGCTTCATCGATTCCCGGAAACCATACATAGCTCCTCGCTAGTGCCTTCGTTTTCACTATACCCATGTGGGTGTCGTGAAGCTCCTTCAACACTTTGTCGCGACACTCGACCGGTACTACGACTCGATGGCCCCACATGAGACATCCTAATTCGCTATACAATTCCTTCCGACGGTTAAAATATGGCCGTAATTCCCTAATATCTACCTCGGCTGGCCAGCCGTCTCGAACGTAACTCAGCACTCGTCCCATAATGGGATCTCGACAAGTACATTTTTTTAATTTCTCGTAATCGAGTAATAAAGCTTCCGAAGCAAAATGTAGATATGTCTGTTCGGGACATTCGATCGTTTGAGACTCACGATTTTCCCTATGCGCTGCAATCATTCTAGACAAACAATCGGCCGTATTCTTATCCGTACTCACATATTCAATCGAAAAATCATACGCTGACAAAATTAAAGCCCACCTCTGAAGCCTGCTAGCCGTCATATTCGGAATGCCCGATTCAGCTCCAAAAATACTCACTAGCGGCTTATGATCCGTACGCAGTGTAAAACGACGCCCGTATAAGTATTGATGAAACTTCTTTACGGCAAAAATAATCGCAAGAGCTTCTTTTTGAATCTGACTATAATTCCTTTCTGCAGCCGTAAGCGATCTGGACACGAACGCGACCGGGCGCTCGCAGCCGCCGGCGGCGCGCTGTGCCAGCACCGCGCCCAACCCGTGCGCGCTCGCATCGCACGTTACTATAGCCGGCTGATTGACGTCATAATGCGCTAAAACCGCAGAACCCGACACCAATTTTTTAATTTTAATGAATGAACTCTTTTCCTTTTCCCCCCAATACCAAGCGTGACCTTTCTTTAATAAATTATGAAACGGTGATAGATGACCACTTAAATTTCTAATAAATCGACCATAAAAGTTCACCATACCTAAAAATGATCTCAATTCCGTAATATTTTTTGGCTCAGCCAAATTCAAAATAGGTTCGATTTTATCTGGATCGACCCGAATACCGTTATCCTCTATTATGTACCCCAAATACTTTACTCTTTTCTCGAAAAATACACATTTCTCTTTTTTAATTTTAAAACCGGAATCCTTAAGCCTGGTTAGCACCCTATTCAATGTCTCCTTATGTTCATCGACCGATGAGTTTGCGATTAAAATGTCATCCAAAAAAGTTACAACATTCGGAATATCCTTAAAAAGATTTATCATTATTCTCTGAAAAATGCCTGGGCTCGAAGCTAAACCGAAAACGAGTCTATTGTATCGAAACAAACCTATATGAGTATTGATAACCGTATATTCCTTCGAATTACTATCCAACTCGATTTGGTTATAAGCTTGGGATAGATCGATTTTACTAAAATACTTACACCCGCTTAAATTAGCCAATAAATCCTCTATTTTCGGAACCGGATATTTATCGACAGACAAAAAACGATTCAAAGTAGTCTTATAATCGGCGCATATCCGAATGGAACCGTCCGGTTTGTTCACAATAACCAGCGGGGTGGCCCAGTCCGACGTGTCGACGGGCTCGATGACGCCCGCGCGTAGCATCGCGTTCAGCTCGGCATCCACGCGCTCCCGCAGCGCGTAGGCGAGCGGCCGCGCGCGGCAGAACACGGGCACGGCGCCCTCCCGCACGCGCAGCGTCGCGCGCCCGCCCGTGAAGCACCCCAGCCCGCCGTCCACTAATTCACCAAACCTGGAAAATATTTCCTCCGCGTAACTACTCTTAACGGAGCCCTGCAATTGTAAGTTATTCATTTTGCACTTAGGTACTTCGATATTTAATTCGGCTAACCATTGCCGCCCCAACAATGACGTCGTTCCATTATCGATTACGTACAAATCTAATATTTTCATGCGATCTTTATACTTCACTCTCATCGAAATATACCCTAGAGGTTTTATTTTTGTTCCATCATAAAATGACAAAGTTAACCGACACGATTGTAATGGTAGGTATTTATACAATTTGTCATATGTCTGCTTGCTTATACATGACAATGCAGAACCAGTGTCGACTTCCATACTCAAAGGCTTATCGTCTAATGATAATACTAAGCTAACCGGTTTATAGTCCCTCAGAGACATCTGATAAACAGGTTCGTCGTCTTCGATGTCATTCGATGCGACCGGCTCCATCCGAGCCGAGTCTTCATCTTGGAGATGGTTCGTGCCCGCCGCGTAACCGGCCGAGCCTCGCGACGACCTCCTGCCCGAGCCGCGCCCTCCGCGCGCTGCTGCGTCTCCCCAACGCGCTCCGGTGCCGCGCCCGCCGCGCCGCGACCGGTTATAACCGCTTGCCGCAATTTGCCCAGCCGACTGTGTCCCAGGATCCTCCGGACACCGACGCCGTAGATGCCCGATCCGCCGGCACCGGCTGCACTCAAAAAATTTATAAGGGCAACCGTCTTTACCGTGCCGCCGATCCCCGCACCGTACACACTCATTGATTTGAAAACGAAGTACCGCTTTCGCCGACGCTTCGCCGTCACCCTTTTCTCCTATCGTTCCCGGTTCCGATTTTATCCCGCCACCCGCCACTCCGGTCTCCACGGCATGGGCGTTGCGCTCCGCTGCTTCAAATGTCGTTGCCAACTTGACTGCACGAGCGAAATCCACCTTTTCCTCGGCAAAGAGTCTTTGACGAATGATGTCACTCTGTAACCCGCATACGAACTGGTCTCTCATGTTTTCGTTTAGGTTGTTACCGAAATCACAAAACCGCGATAATTGTTTGAGTTCAGCTACATATTGTGATACCGAAGTGGATTCCCGTTGCCGACTCTGCCTAAATCGAAAACGTTCGGCTAATATCGATGGCTTAGGTTGCAAGTGATCACCGACTATTTTCACCAGCTCCGTGAAAATTTTATTTTGTGGCTTAATCGGGCTGCAGAGGTTCACCATCAATTCGTATGCCCTGTCCCCGACGACTGATATTAACGTCGGCACCTTCAACTCCTCTTTGACGGCGTGAACCACAAAATACATTTCCAAACGCTCACAGTATGAGTTCCAATTCCCGTTTCCCATATCAAATTCCGATATCTTACCGGGAGAAGCCATCGTATTTTTTTAACGAAATCCCTATCTCGTCGCCACTATAAATTTGTTACAAAACTAATTTTATTATTTGACATAACAAAAGAACAGAAGACTCCACTGACAAGTAACAACTAAAATCAATATAAAACCTACATACATTACACAAACTTTCAACCCCTATTTAACTCCTTTAGACGTTGAATTTTCAAAAAACCATTCTCAGCCAGTCAGTCAGTCAACTTATCCTTTTTTATATTTAGATGTGCAAAATCAAGTCTGAAAAAACAGTGCCATATTTGAAAGAGGATACTAGCCAAGCCCTTTCATTTGATACCCATATTGAGGGCGTTGTGATAAAATATGTAATCCGCCATTTTGTTTTGTAGCGGTGGTCATCTTGAATCGATTTTCATCAAACACAGCTAACAACACTTTCGACTAATTCACCTTTCAAACAAAAAAAAACCGCATTCAAATCGGTTCATCCGTTTGAGCGCTACAGGGGAACAGACCAGACACAGACACACACACACACAGACACGTCAAACTTATAACACCCCGTCGTTTTTGCGTCGGGGGTTAAAAATGAATAACAGAATAAACAGCTAGAGTAATTTACAGGTTTGTTGGCCACAATTTACAAGTTGGTATTATACCTATGTACGTTCAGAAAGTTTTATCAAAGTAAAACTGGTAAAATGTTGTCAGAGTTCACGCGCTGTTGACGCGCGCTCACAGTTGCTGGCTGCTCGCGTAACGGCCGCTTTGAGCTTAGCGACGTGTTTATGCCTCGATGGTTATGTCCGGGGGACGCTACATACTTCATATTTATTACCTACCTATGCTGTCTGTCCTCCACTTCTTATTTTTTACCTATGTTGGCAGACTAAAAAATGTTGGAGAAAACCAGAGCAACTAATTTCCTCTACTGGCAACTAACTTAATATGAGAATGTCAGAAAAAAATTGGTCATGCGCTGGAAGGCATGACTCTGCTCATACATTTAGTACTAGACTCCGCAAACCATCAGAATTCAGCCGGATCATACAGATAAGTCCCTTTCTATGTTCGTCGGAAGACCAAAACAGAAAGTTTTCTGACAATTTCTGATAATATCCGGCCAGGCTAATGTCACCTGTCATTAACATTATTGAGTACAAAATAAAAAATAATGGTTGTCTGTAAAGTCGATTTACGGACGACAATTTCACGTGATAACGTCAGAAAACAAAGAGAGATAGATGCGTCACAAGCCGAACGCTTAGGCCGATCGTGCCTTCTCTATCAGTTGTTCCGCGATCTCGCTTGAGTGCTTGAGGGACAATGAGTCATGCTTTTTCGTGTGTGTAGCCGGTGTTCATCGATTTATAAGACGTTCATCATCATCATGATCAACCCATTACCGGCTCACTGCAGAGCACGGGTCTCCTCTCAGAGTGAGAAGGGTTTTGGCCATAGTCTACCACGCTGGCCAAGCGGATTGGCAGACTTCACACACCTTTGAGAACGTTATGGAGAACTCTCAGGAAGGAAAATCGTCAGGAAAACATCGTGAGGAAACCTGCATTTCCTCACGATGTTTTCCTTCACCGTTAAAGCAAGTGATATTTAAATACTTAAAACGCACATAACTCCGAAAAGTTAGAGGTGCATGCCCGGGATCGAACCCACGACCTCCGATTAGAAGTCGGTCGTCCTAGCCACTAGGCTATCACAGACGACGATTATAAGACGTTATCACGTCAAAAAAACATTTTCTAAAATTCTATTCGACATAGATATAAATACCTACTTTGGTATAAAAGATTTTTTATGATTGTATGACATAAATATATTCACTTATACTTTGGTTTTAGAGAGACAATTCTACTCTTCTCGTAACGATAAATGTTATGTGACTGTCATAACTTTGGTACTAGGTCTATGGCACGTTGTACAAGCAAACTTACAGCGTGCCGTAATACAAAGCAGTAACAGTATGTAAGTGCCTACCTACATTTTGCCCACGATGGTGATCTAAAACAAACTTGCGGTTATGTCTCAATGTTCACCCGTCAAACGTCGACCGGAAGAGGGAGGGAATTTCATATTTACCCGAGAAATTATTAATTTATGAGGCAATAAGCTGCAGCGCTTGGGATTTGAATTACAGTTTACTCAACGCTCGGACCTGCAGTGGCATTAACTTAGCCGCTTAAGGAAATATTATACTCATTAATGTCACAATATTTCCGCGCTTTTTCTGTTAGATACGAGTAAGTAAATAATTTACTCTTTATTATTGCAGTGATTATAATTTATTTACTAGGTATGTTTCTGAATAAAATGAAAGTTATGCTACAGAAAACTAACTATTAATGTCCTCCCGACCTTGGTGACCTTGAAAAGGCCTTGGTGGCCAATCATAATGGAGTCAATGACTGACCTCCTGAAATGAGATATTATAGTGCACAAATGTGTGCGGAAACCTAAGTGCACTCTCTACATATTATTTCTATCTTTTAGTCCAAAGTGTGCCTATCCTACGAAACTATCTCGTTAAGTAGGTACCTACCTTTATCATGAATCTATCTATAATATAATAAAACTGTAACAGATCTAATTCTGTACATTGAAGATATTTTGAAAATTTCTTTTGGAGGGCATTCTATAATCGATACTGAAGCCAAAACTGTAATTTTTTTCATTTTTGTCTGTCTGTCTGTCTGTCTGTCTGTCTGTCTGTCTGTCTGTCTGTCTGTCTGTCTGTCTGTCTGTCTGTCTGTCTGTCTGTCTGTCTGTATCTTGGCCGCGCATCACGCCGAAACTACTGAACGGATTCGAATGAAACTTGGTACGATTTGAGTTTATACTCCGAGGTAGGACATAGGATACTTTTTATCCCGAAATTCAGCACGGTTCCCTTGGGAGAGAGGATGAAAGTTAAAACGTGTATTTAGCTGTAATTCATTAACGCGTTGTTCGATTTCACTCATTCTTTTTTTGTTAGAAAGGTAATACTTTATATATTGTCCCGTAAATATTTCAAGGTCATAGGTGTTTCAGTTCAGAAATTACAGACATTTATTGGGTTCAAATAAGTTGGGACCCGGATCTTTGACGTACGGCTTATTTTAAACTGGTGTGCGTTTAAATTTATGTTTGTCGGCCTGTCTATTTGTTCCAGCTAATCTCCGAAACGGCTGGATCGATTTTGATGGAACTTTCAATGGCAGATAGGTGATGTTAAGGAGTAACTTAGGATACATTTAGTTTAGGTACAAAAAAGAATTATGGGGTCCGATCCGATTCTATATAAAAACCTATATCCATGCGAACGAAGTCGCGGGGGTCGGCTAGTAACATAATAAAACTGTAACGGATCCAATTCTGTACATTGAAGATATTTTGAAAATTTTTATTGGAGGGCACTCTATAATCGATACTGAAGCCAAAACTGCAATTTTTTTCATTTTTGTCTGTCTGTCTGTCTGTCTGTCTGTCTGTCTGTCTGTCTGTCTGTCTGTCTGTCTGTATCTTGGCCGCGCATCACGCCGAAACTACTGAATGGATTCGAATGAAACTTGGTACGATTTGAGTTTATACTCTGAGGTAGGACATAGGATACTTTTTATCCCGAAATTCAGTATGGTTTCCTTGGGAGAGGGGATGAAAGTTAAAACGTGTATTTAGCTGTAATTCATTAACGCGTTGTTCGATTTCACTCATTCCTTTTTTGATAGAAAGGCAGTACTTTATGTATTGTCCCGTAAATATTTCAAGGTCATAGGTGTTTTAGTTCAGAAATGACAGACATTTATTGGGTTCAAATAACTTGGGACCCGGATCTTTGAACGTACGGCTTATTTTAAACTGGTGTGCATTTAAATTTATGTTTGTCCGTCTGTCTATTTGTTCCAGCTAATCTCCGAAACGGCTGGATCAATTTTAATGGAACTTTCAATGTTATAAGGAGTAATTTAGGCTACGTTTAGTCTAGGTACATAAAAGAATTATGGGATCCGATCCGATCCTATATAAAAACCTATATTTACGCGAACGAAGTTGCGGGGATCAGCTAGTCATAAATAAAATGTATCTGACGTACTGAAGTTTCTTTCATTGAAAAGAATAATATTAAGTAAACTGAAAAATATTTATTTATTTATTTAACAGGCTTGGCACCTATCCCAAACTAACCCAAATCTAAGCCGTCTAATAAGTCTATCTATGAGTAGGGCCCATACATTAAATTCAGCCGGTTATTCTTTTAAGAATATCCGGAGCTCTTGTGAGTTCTTATCAGACCAGAGCACTTATAAACTCTCGTAGTTTTACTTCCATACATACTTGTAAAATTGACTGACATTCATACAGTTTTCTATTTTTGAAAATTAATAATTATCGTCTTATGTATACAAATGTTATCTTCTCGTATAATTCTCGGCTGTCCTTTATGCTAAATTACCACAAGTTGACAGCGACACAAAGTAATTCGGTCACCGAGTTTGTGTTTGCTTAACGAGATCATGGTGGGCGTGTGCTGGCCATAATGACTAGGCCCAGCAATAGAACATTTTCAGCTTTTCATATCTCGCTAACTAGATTTACATTTTCACTTTTGCAAATGAAAAATTGTTACGACATACCCGACGTCCCATTATCAACTTCAAAGGGCAAATTGAAAAAGAGCAGTTGACAACGAGCCGGGCTTGGGTGATTAGAATGAACAGAGAAAAGGATTTTTTGTTTTGATATTTGTTTTATCAAATTTTTGCATTTGTTTTTTTTTTTTTGTTGATGTTCAGAAGCTTTGAACTGGATAAATAGATACATTAAGGTGAGTCCAAATATGTATCACTTGCCCGAACCGATCACCGTATCACGTATCAAACCCCGTACAAGTTGTGGACGTCTCTATTTGCTCTGTATCCGTATCTTTACAATGGTACAGTTTACAGTAGTATCACCTTTGATGATCGGACAAAAACCGACACGAAATGGGTCGGGCCGTATCATAACGGCATATCGAGATCACCCGTCCACATATGCGATCATGATATGCGTCGGCGATACGGATACGGTGATCGGATCGGGCAAGTGATACATATCTGGACCCACCTTTAGGCGTCAACAAGTGATCGCACCCATGACTAAAAAAACTGACCATGAAAATTTAATTTCTACTATTTGTTATTTTACAATGGAGTTAGTATAAAATCTGACCAAAATTGAATATTTTTTTGCATGTATATTTTTGCGGAACCCTAAGAAGTGATTTAATAAATTGCGCAAAGTCTTCGCATCGTAAAGATGTCTATCGTACCTCGTTTACAGAGAGGCCAGAATCCCCATAAAATTCCTTAAAACTGTTCGTCAAGGTTGTCATTTAAACCCGAGCGGCGTTGCTGGGCGACGGGAGTCGGAACTCGTTAAATTCTAAACGAAACTGCCGTCTTCGTCCCGGTTCCCACTTAATTCGTAAAGTAAATGCTAAATTTTTCATCTCGTCCCAAGAATTGAATTAGCGTATTTAAATTGTAACTTTGATACAGTATATCCTTTTGCATTACTGAAAACTTTCTACTTTTGCATTAATTGTGATAATTGTTGAAATTAAGTGTTTCATTTATTATTTAGGGTTATGATCGCCTGTCGATTTTGATTTTCCTTCTAGTGTGATCGACGTATAATAAAATTAAGTAGCAAATTAACAGAATAAAAAAAAATATGACTGCCCTAATGCCTGTTTTATAAACGATATTTACTTGTGAATCACTAGATATTATACTATTGTGTTATATATTTTTGGAATTTTCTCTTCATTTTCTAGATGATGATTAGGTAAAATTTCATCTGATTCTCGAAAATTTTTTTTTCAACTTTAGTCTTTGGGGGACCATGGTCACCCCATCAATTTTTTTTTAGATTTTACTAACCAATGCCACCCAGAATAAGCTAAGAATTTTAACGATATGAATGAGGATTCATCAAAATCGGTTCAGGCGTATAGAAGTTATGGTGGAATATGCAAATTCACATGCATACATGAACCATGAAAACAATATACTCCTTTTTTCAGTCGGTGGTATAAAGAGTAATATAAGTAAAAGAAGAAAAGAACATGATCGTGAAACTGAATAACATAAACAGGAGCTTGTTTAATGGCATTTTGAGATATTGTTTCCATTTCGTAGTGTCTGGGAAATAGAAACGGCGTTTGTACTCTCTTTACTCGCGGGTTACATCACACAAATCACAATAAAGCCAAAAATAAAAGCCTATTTGTTTTCGACACTCCCGACAATATTGCTATGGGTGGAATCTACGACTTTTGGAGCATAATAATTTATTGTAATTGCATAAACTGTCAGGTTTCATTTCATGTTGTGAAAATGTATGAATTTGATTATTGCCGTGTTATATGTATGTTATAAACATCGGCATGTATAACGAACACTGAACGAAACGTGGAGGGGATAGCTGCGTATGGGAACTGTCACCCCTTCCACTTTCCATCAGTGTTCGTTCTACATGCCGATGTTTATACTCACTGACTTTTCTAGTGCTGGTCTCATTACATAAGTAGTCATGTTTCATATTGATAATAATGTCCTCTCGACCGGATCTCAAAGGAGACCAGTCAACTACGTACGAAACATAATGTACGAGTGTGTCTTGTAAACACAGGTGCACTCTATATTCCCTCATTCGCATAGTCCAATGGGACAGTAATCCAATATGACCGGAGATAAATTAGGCGCAGGATCGATGTCTTTAAGTACTATTCGAAATGTAACACCCCCAACTCCGGGCTCCGGGAGAATTTCTTGACAAAAATCCAATAACTTTTTTTTGACCCGACCCGAGATTCGAACCCAGGTCATCATGATCTGCAATAAAATAAGCCAGCCATTAGACCAACGATAGTAAATAATAAAATAATGCTTGTTATAAATATTATAATTATTATTTGTCAGAATAATTTGTTTCACCTTCTACCTTCTGCTACAGACAGCCGAATGTCGCTTCTCACAATGCAAATCGTTGTATTTCAAACACAATTACCGGTATGCGGGCGAGGATTTACATACATTTCTAGGCCCGCATTGAAGAGCGACGAGGTAAGTTTACATACCTCAAAATGCTGACTCTTTGTGTACAATCCTGAAGGTTTCATGAACACTGAGAACGTTAGATGTCTTATGTAAAGTGAAAATCCTTCAAATAGATATATTTCTGACTGATAACATAAAGATAAATGACAGAGGTATGGTCTAGTTGCAACAGGCGTTGCACTGGTTAAGCTAGTTTAACCCAAACCAGCGACTGGATGAGTTTTCGTAATAAACCTAGTGAAATTACAGTTCAAAAAATATTTAATTCAGCGCCCGGATACCCAAAATAAAAAATAGGACAATTGGCGCCAACATCAGCATAATTATTTAGCCGTACGGAGGTAAATTGAACTGACGCATTCCAAGTTAGAGTATACTCTATACACTCTAACGCTAATGCTACCAGATGGGATGGTAGTCAGAGCTAACTGGTCATGGATGAAAAATATATCTTCTTCTACGTCGTTGCCTCATAACTGAGGGTCGTGGTCATCATGAGCAGCTTCGACTAATGACTTCCAGGCTTTTCTGTCTTGTGAAAGTCGGATGGATGCGTGTATGCTGGAGTTACACGCTTGTTTAACAGTATCGGTCCAGCAGGTTGGTGATCTCCCTCTACTTCTCTTTCCTTCCACGTGGCCGACCACAATCAGTTTTTCTAAATTATCAGGGTCTCGTCGAACCACGTGACCGAAGTACTTGAGAACCCTGCGCATACATATAGTAGAGAGACGGGTTCGGATCCTGAGTTCCTTCAGTATTGACGCGTTGGTGCGATGCGCAGTCCATGGGGTATTAAACGCGTCTATCCTGCTTCTTACTCGAGACTTCAGAGTCCAGGTTTCGGAAGCATAAAGGAAAATAGAGAAGACCAGGGTGCGCATAAACTTTGACCCGTCTGCTTATTCCTCTGCTCTTCCATATCTTCGCCAACCGCTTAACTGCTGCCTTTGATATCTGCGCTCTACGGATAACTTCTTGTTCACAGTCACCATCACTTGTGATCAGCGAGCCGAGATATACAAACTGATCCACTGCATCGAGATCTTGAAGCTCGTAAGTTCTTTGAAGTATGTGAGCTCGGTCAACAAACATCAGCTTGGTCTTGTTTCGGTTTATCCGTAGTCCGTATTCAGCGCTTCCGACTTCTACTCTTTGCAAAAGTTCGGCAAGTTCCGTCAAGAAAAATATATACTTAGAGACAATTTAGATGAATATGCTTCTCTTACAAATTCGATTCAGTGTTCGATGATAGTGGTGGGTGGTAGCGGCGCTGAGCGGGTGAGGCGAGGCGGGTAATTTATACAGCTAACCGCAGCGTTTAGTCTAAAACTATCATTGATTATGCATTCGCTTGCAAGCACCGTCATAGTGGAAGTGGATATTGGTATAATAGAATAGGTGATCCATTCAATTTGTCTAACCTTTTTTTACCGTTCCATTGCATATTTTTGTTACTAACTCTGTTGCCCAAGACTTTTTTTAATCCCATATCTAAGCCCTTTGGTTTCCTATGATGAAAAATAATTTTTTTCAAAGAAAAATGAACCGACTTCAAACCATTCGAACTAAAAAGTTTAAAATAATTTTTTATTCATTTAGATTTACGATTAAACTACCTAACTCAAATGATATATAATTTTTTGAAGTCGGCGCCAAATGACTCATACTTTTCAAGTCGAAAATATGCTCTCCGCGTCCCGGACAGCCTCACCCTCCGTGACTATTATGGTTCACCGCGCTCGCATTCAAAAGTGGATAGTTACTCTGATTTTACCAAGATGAATTGAATGTGGTTTGGCGCCGACTCCAAAAAATTATATATTATTTGAGTTAGGTAGTTTAATCGTAAATCTAAATGAATAAAAAATTATTTTAAACTTTTTAGTTCGAATGCTTTTTAGTGATTTGTTTTATTTATATTAATAATAATATAAATGAGAACTAAGTATGTAAAATAGATTATGACCTATATATTATTAATTATTATTAAATATCCTGTGACATAATACATACATTTTATGTGTCCTAAGTATAGGTGAATGGTTTTATAATGTTCTAACCCAACCTAACCTAACTTTCGATCTAGGTATACAAGATTAGTTTGTATGCGAACTACTCTTGTATAATTTGGAAAACCTTGATTAAAAAGTAATTTACAATATATACGCGACAAGTTTCACACCCTTGCGGTTTGGCTTTGTATAGAATGGAAATATACGTAACCGTGCACAAACTCCAAGGAATCACTCTATAGTATAGCTTTACTGACTTCGGTCCAAAACTTTTTGCAAAAGGTCAATGTTACGTAGGCGTAGCAGAGTGGAAGTCTTTGGCCAGAATAGCTATATCAGACTTCAGCAATAGGTCTGGCAATATCATAGAACATATTAGTGACATATGTATACATTTATGGTTATAACTTCGTACGTAAGAATGATAACGCGATGTGTTATATACTAAAACCTTCCTGGAAGTATGTAGATTACGATAGTGAAACAATCATCAAAATCGGTTCATTAGTTGCGGAGATAATCGCGAACATACTTACATACATACATACATACATACATACATACATACATACATACATACGGGTCGAATACAGAACCTCCTTTTTTTGAAGTCGGTTAAAAAGTAACTTAAATCTAGATGCCTATGAAAGTCTAGTTTAGAAGATAAGCTTGGACGAACATACCGCCAAAAAATTTAAAATCGTTAATAACGTGTAAATAATTTCAAAATGAACTTTATCAAATGAAGCAATTTTGAAATAATATACGGATAATTGAATTCTATAGACGACATAATTCGCAAAATAGTCCGTGTTAGAATTTGTCTACATTAAAAAACTTACATAACAGGCAACGTAAAATAACATTTTCACATTTTTTCGAAATTTTGCTTCTACAATCTATTTTTCCTTAGTTGTCTTAAAAAGTAAACAAATCGCAAAAACCTTCTCGGAAAAACGCGTAAGTAACGCTCTTTCCCCGGCGTTTTAGACGTTCTTGTATTTGACTTTTCACTTAAATCATGACTTCATTGTTAGTTCGCGGTAAAAACGTCCTATGCGCCGTGCAACGTCGCGTCGCTTACGCATTTTTACGAGAACGAACCTGTTTACCTTTTAAGATAACTAAAGAAAAACAGACTGTACTAAGTAAAATGTGTAGCAACTACAGATGACAGTTCGCTACATACCGCGTTAAAAAACTTACGTAATAGGCTTCGTAAAATATATATTTTCACGCATTTTTCTAAAGCTCTATATTACTGCACAGTATGTAGTGGTGAACAGATAACCTATAGTGTGTTTGCAAGGGGCATCAATCTCACAAGTATCGATCGATGAACCAAGAATATTACGAACATCAATTGTCTGGGAATGGATAGTGTGTCTACGTTAGGACACGGTTCATACAGTGCGAGTCGCAGATGGACCATCGAGATTTCCTTGCGAGACACTGCTTGCTTGCTTGTTGATTGTAAACTATTTTTAACCGACTTCAAACAAGGAGGTTCTGTATTCGTCCCGTATGTATAACAATTTTAGCATTTGATTCTAGCAAAATATTTTCAAACAAATTAAAAAAAATAATGAATAAAAATATAAATATTATTTAATCTAAATAGTATAAAAAGTTGATAACTGAAACTCACAATTTAATTTCTGAATTTTTCAACTAACTATTTGAGGTTACTTTAAATATTCAAATATCGTGAAATTTTAATCGAGTATCGCCACATCATGATAATTATTGTTATAACGAATTCATATTCAGGAGATCGCATATTTATCAGCACCGTACAATGCAAACTAAAATTATTAAATTCTATGTATATCCATCATCCATCTGCATCGTAGGCATCTTATAATTATGTGGCGCCCGTTATTATGTTATAATTATAAGAAAAAGCGGTAGAATTTTAATAGATACATCTCGATGACGTCATCCAAACATGGCGTCGCGTCAGTGGATGGCAAATATGTAGACCGTGTCAACACGTACGGAGAGCTCTTCAGAGGCTGTAGTGTATCTTTTCACGTTAGCATTATCTGCGCGTAAATCCGTTATTAAGTATGGTATCATAATACCATACATAATATTATTAAGAGCCCGTCCCAATGACAAACGTTTCGCGCGTTTTGCTAAGGCGCGTTTACAACTACATGCAGTTTATTCAAGGCGTATCTTAGAATAGAATAGAAAAGTTTTTTATTCAAATAAACTTTTACAAGTACTTTTGAATAGTCAATTGAATCTACCATGCGTACGCTTGTCATGGGAACGGGGTCTAAGGGCTCTGGCTGGGCGTCGATGAGTCAGTCAGTGAGTGAATTGGAACATTTTTATACTGTCAATAAGGGAACCGGTATATTTAAGCGTCAGCTGATTGCATTACATTGCGAACTTTAAAAAAATAGAGGAAATATTTTAAATTTTTTCCTGTGATTTTTTCGCGTTTTTTTTTGTGGTACATATCTTGTCATTAATCATGACTACTCCTGAACTGTCACCTGTCTTCGTTTCCGATAGCGGTCCCCTTACACTCGTTATATGATATAGTTTTAAACTAGTCAACGCAAACAATACGCTGTTTTCCGCAATCCCGCGGCGACTAATCCAGAGTTAAATGAAACTTAGCGGATTCTGTTTGGTTTATATATTGGAAAATAATTCCTATTTGTGCTATCATTTCCGTTTTGTTTGCTAGTAGAATTGTATTTGAACAAAATGTTTGTTTATCATTATATTTTCATTATGTGCACAAATCTGTACATCTGAAGAAATGAAAAAATAATAATAAAAGACGTAGGTACTTATTTCAAAATAAGAGTTATTTAGAAATACAAAATAACTTTTTAGAAAATAACTCTTATGATTCTGAATAAAATATGTTCAAGTTTTTCATTTAACAAATACTTAGTTTGGCCCGAAGTTTTTGATCACATGAGAATAGACCTCATAGACCGCCAATCAAATAAGAAAAGAATATCTAAACTGACCCATACAATACTTAAGCCTAGACTTCGAACTTTCGACTAAAGCGCCACTTCCGCAGGATACGTTCTCTACACTACATCAAAAAATCATGTGATCCTTCGTGTCATAGAACCTTAAATAGTACATACAGTACGGTACAGTAGATACAGTACGGTCGCGGTCAGTCACAAGTTAAATAATTCGACCCCTCATTTTCGCCAAATCGACTGAAAGCAGTAGTGATGAACCCTCACAAATACCTAGTCTTTTTTTCCAAAAGAATCGTGTTTCTCGCAAAACTTCTACGTAATTCGATATATTATAGTATCTGGAAAATTCTCTGCTTTCGAAGCGTAATATGATCTCAATTTATATCTCGGAACGTGAGAGCGTATTAATTTAGTTTTCCGAGAAATACGAATTTGTTTGGTTTTCCACGCTGAATAACTATAACGTGTTTTCAAATAAAAGTTCAATGTAATTCCGTAAATATTCATTAGAAATAGAGCAGAACTGAATGTTTTAATATTAGTTTTTTAGTGTTCCGTAATAGAACAAAAGTAGCTTAGGTCACTCTCCAGGTCCACAACTGTACGTCATGCAAAAATCCGTAGCTCAGTTACGACGCGATTGAAGGACAAAGCAACAAACAAAAAAACAAACACACTTTCGGATCAATATTAGTAGATAGTAGGGATATCCGTAAATTAATATAAAGGCGACACCCATTGAATCAGCGCGCGGTAATCTGTAACCTTCGACCCCAAAGTGCGTAATTCATTATAATCTGCCAGAATTCCTGCTCAGCCAGCAGGCAGAATGTGGCTCCGAACCCGGCCCAGAGATACATCACGTTATATATTTGTGGCAGATAGGACAAAGATTTAAAAGGCACTGTCCAAGAAAAAGGAGCCATCTACTTTCCTTCGATTATGCTCCAAACTACTGTCAGTGTAATTCCTGTTGGCAAATCATGTTACTGTCTTAAGCTTTATTTAAATACAAGCGGACACCCGCGACTTCGTTCGCGTGGATATTGGTTTTTTAAAAATCCCGTGGGAATCATTTTGTTTTTCCTATAGCTCCTTTGAGCTCATACCTTGCTAATAGCTCTTTTACGTTCTATTACTTATCCGTAACATCCTCCAGTTATTTATTTTTTAAATCTTTAATGTACAGATACGGCAAGTCTACGATTTTATTATATGTATAGAAGATGTATAGAAGATAGAAGATGTTGCACTTCCACAGTCATGATCTGATCGGTCTGGGTCAGATGCACGTCGTTGTTTTTAACTAACGGTAAAGTTGCAATACAACGTTACCGTTATTTAAACTAACGTATTAAAACATGCAAAGTGAGTATCAAAAGTTAGTATTCTATCTGGTTAAGGTTAAAAATAAAAGTTTGATACAAAGTTAAGTATTCTAACATCTGCAACTCAAAGTAATTTTTTGATAGTCTTTAACTTTAACAGTAATCTTATTTTAATAGCCTAACTGCAACTTAGTATAATAGTTAATATGAAAGATCAACATATTATCTAGTCTCTAAAGAGTAAAAAAAATTATATATTCTTTTAGACGAATTTGAATAAAAACAATATTTAATATCACCGCAGCAAATAACGTTATAATAAGTCTTGCTGATAAGGTATTCTCTATAGCCGCTCTAGCCTCATAAACCTCCTCGTGCAAGCCAAATGGCGCGTGAACCGTGATCGCCCACTGAACGATGACGTATGGACTTTTTTGCGTTTGTACACTCTCTATGTAACAGAGGGGAACTTTCCCCCACAAGAAATTGAGACAGTTATGAAAGGAAAAGTGAAATAAAACGGAAAATGTAGTTATTACTCGTATGTTTCTATAGAATTATTCTGTTGGGGTCCTATAAATTGGTGGTGGAATTTCTTTGGCGCTTTTGGCAGTGCGAACTTTCATACGATTATAAGTAAAAAGAATTTAAAAAATTGTTATATTATCGTCAGATTTGGTAGGGCCAGTTTTAATATGTTTCTTAAGTAATTAAGTTTCTCTAAGGGCTAGTTATACTCAAGCGGTTACACTAAAGTTACCGTTAAAGTTTTTGACCACTAAATACAGCGAAAGTGGGCTGCACAAGTTAGTATTCGTAACTGCTCGATAAAGAAAAAAAAAAGATTTTGGGACTTTTGGTGCAAGTTTAAGAATGCTGACTGGTAACTGGGTACATTATGTACATTAGTAAGGTAAGGCTGGTTGCCTTACCTTGACCGCAGCTTATTTGTGTATATTGCCCATGGAATCGAATTCAGGACCTTCCACTTATAAGACCCCAGCACTCACCACTGTGCCAGGGCTGTTTTGAGCTCCAACGGAAAGGGAAAGCTCACACCTAATTACACGTTATCTATTTTATTACCAACCAGATCCTGTCGTAAGTTACAGGGGATCAATGGGATATTAGCGAGACAGGCGTCTAATGCTATCAAAGGGCCAGATAAAGAACCTTCGTAATGGCTACGACCTACGCTTTATTAAGGCCTTTCATTACTACGGATTAGGACACACAGTCCAGCTGGGTACTTAGATCTAATTTCGAAAAAGAGGTCAACCGCCGAATCCGACACGATTTAGCAGCATTCGGGAATCTTCAAGGTGTCTTTTCGTCCAAAATCCCTCAGTGCCTGAAGACTTGAGCCTTCGAATAGTGTGTATTGCCAGTGAAGTGTAAGAAAACTCAGAGTCCCATCGGACTATGAGAGTGAAGGAATAGAGAGTGGACTTGGGTTTTCGCACACATTGTGCGCAGTTGCTAGGCTCTGCCTCCGTTGATCTCGGTCCCCACCACAGCTTCCAGTTGGGACCGAAATTAGGTCGATACGGACCATATTCCAAACGGTTTTAATTCCAAACGTAATTTCCGTAGTGAAATAAACGGTTAGTATAATTCTTTAGAAAGCGTACATTTCCATCTGTTGTATTGTAAAGTATGCTCTGCTAACTTTTCCAATGTAAATACCATTTTTTTCTCGGGAACTTGAGTTGCGTGAGCTATTACTTCGGAGCCGGTGTGTTATTTTAAGGAGGTATTTAACCCTCACATCTTACTCACAGGTACCACACCGTTGGTATTTGTATATTTGTAGTTTTTACATTTTATTTAATCATAAATCTATTTTCGAAAATAAATAAAAAATTCAACGTTTTGATTTTTGTCAAACGATTTTTGACAATAATCAAAACTTGTGAACATAAAGTGACGTCACAATGGTCGAGCGTTTAAAGTGAAATTAAATAAATTGGACTCAAGAATATATACAGGGCAGGCTAGCAGGTATAGTTTACCTTGCTTATTCGGAATGCCAGGAACGGCATTTCGAACCAGTGGTAGATTCAATTGACGATTCAAAAGTAGGTGCTTGTAAAAGTTTATTTGAATAAAAAACTTTTCTATTTTATTCAATTCTATTCATTACTCATGCAATGCAAAAAAAAATGTATAACAAACTTTAATCGATCTTCAATAGCAGAATGGTTTACAGTGCCAACAAAAATCTGAAACGTCGTACGCTCAAATATTCCATCGTAAAAATTTAAAGATGCATCTCTCGAGATTTATCATCGTCTCTCAGACTATTTAGGGGAGGGTATTATAAATTCCCTCTGCATCGTCATAACGAGGGCATTACATCGCTGATATTGTCACGGAACAATGCCGCTCGCGGACGGACTTTAATTTTCTAAGCCGTATTTATGAGCTCCGTTACTCTTAATAAGTCGTGCTGATGGCCTCAAAGAGATGAGGAATCACCTTCTTTATTTGATTTTCTTGCATAATAAATTGGAAATATTCCATCGTCACAGTAGGTTCTATACTCGCTTTTCGCTTCACTCGATAGGCGTATCCTGATGATAAGGTGGAGTAGCAAAGGGTGTGGCAGTTTGATAGAACCAGATTTATCACAGTAATATTATAAAGGCGAAAGTTTGTGTGTGTGTGTGTGTGTGTGTGTCTGTCTGTCTGTCTGTCTGTCTGTGTCTGTGTCTGTGTCTTTGTGTGTGTGTGTGTGTGTGTGTGTGCGTGCGTGTGTTTGTTACTCTTTAACGCCGCACTACTGAACCGATTTGGCTGAAATTTTGAATGGAGATAGAATATGTTTAATTCCCGAAAAATTCACAGTTCCCACGGGATTTTGAAAAAACCGAAATCAATAGCTACAGCTATAGGTAGATTACTATAACAAAACTTGAAAGTAGGTATAAAGATTGGAAAAGGAGCGGGAGCGGGAACCGGTAATCCACGATTTCCTCGGGATTTGTGAAAAACCGTAATTCACGCGGGCGAAGCCGCGGGCAGAAGATAGTTCTATTTATTTATGAAAAACCATAAAAGGATTTAGTTGCTCGGAGTCTAGCAGACTTTATTTATCGGTAAAGTCGACAAAAATGTTCTGTCGACAACATGCTAAAATACCGTGCCACCTATTTACGGTAAAGCTAAAAATTCAATACACAAGCACAAATCTTTTCACGTCGCTATCCAATTCTGCAGATGCATTCGTAGATTTATCTTCAAACAAAATAGTTTACTGGAAACACTCTTAAAGGATGCGCTGTTGTTCCTTATGTCTAGTTTCTCGGAGAGAGAACTCGCAGAAAAATAAGTAGTTTCGCCTCCAACAATTACATTTGTTAACAACAACTTGCTGTTAACAAATGTATTAACAAATAAGGTTCTTTCTGTGCAAAGTTTTCCTGGCGTAAGTTTTGTGGAAAGTCCTTTTAAATTCTGTTTGCGTCGCGATAATGGTGGAATTATGTCGTCGATAATAGACTGACCGGACAATGGCTGCCTGAGATAGAATCTACTAAGCCGTATTTATGAGTTTCTTGACTCTTAATAATGTTTCTTTTTGTATTTTTACATGAAATATGTACGTTACAAAAGTTCATCGCTTTATAAGTAAGTAATTAAATTTGCAATAAGCTACTCAATTTATTTCACTTTATCTTCTTACTTGTGAATGAATCCTTAGATTTGTATGAATGTAAAAATTACAACAGAAGCAAATTAAATAAGAGCCTAAATTGAATTGAAAGCGGGCCCATAAATTCAAATGCAATAGATTTATTGCAAAATACTTAAAGTTTTTTTTTTTTTTAGCTGTGATAGCCTAGTGGTTAGGACAACCGACTTCTAATCGGAGGTCGTGGGTTCGATCCCGGGGCACGCACCTCTAACTTTTCGGAGTTATGTGCGTTTTAAGTATTTAAATATCACTTGCTTTAACGGTGAAGGAAAACATCGTGAGGAAACCTGCATGCCTGAGAGTTCTCCATAACGTTCTCAAAGGTGTGTGAAGTCTGCCAATCCGCTTGGCCAGCGTGGTAGACTATGGCCAAAACCCTTCTCACTCTGAGAGGAGACCCGTGCTCTGTAGTGAGCCGGTAATGGGTTGATCATGATGATGACTTAAAGTTTTTAAATAGAAATTAAGTTTCCAATAGTCTTTGCTGGAACACTGCACTTACAAATATGGTAGTATACTTATTAGAGGAATTTTCATAAGGAAGGGGCGAGTACAAAAGATCCATAAGGGTCGAAGTGCATCCGCTTTATAGCGGGCCCCATCAGAGGAAGATAAGAAGATAAGATACTCATTAGAGTCTTGAAAGTTGACTTTACTGCTCGCGTGCGATTTTTTGCAGGTTTTTTGTCCAATCAAGTTACGTCTAGAATAAGACGAAATCAGCGGAAATGAGAATATTATAGTAGGTATAGTATAACCCACCAGTGACATTTAGCCAAGAGCAATGGGGTGTGAATTTGTATAACTAAACAATTTACCGCCACATCCAATTGTGAACCATATCCCTGTAGGACTAAAGTTTAAATCATATCGGCTAGTTAATTTTGCAGTGTAATTCGTATTTCATAGTGCACTCATGGATGACAAGACTGGGAATTCCTCAGTAAATGTTTAGTATTTCTCAGTATTTCGTTTCTTAGCAGGACTGTATTCAACATACCTATACTAGATCTAAATTATTACAATGATTCCTAAAATTATTTCAGTTAGATCTCTACATTTAGGTTGTTTCGTTACGTTGTAGGTACTTTAATAAGTTTTCTCAGCTCTATTATAGTCTGTTCGTTTACTTACGGTCAACGTTCGTTTACTTACCAAGTTCGTTTACTTATCACGCTGGCCAAGTGCGGATTGGCAGACTATTTGGAGATTCTGTTTTATTCTTAGAATAGAAAAAAAAATTACAAAGTGTAAAAAAATAATAAAAATAAAAGCAGAATACTAAAGAGCACCTGAGCCTGTGTAACACTATGTTACCGAACGGACTTTAAAATTATTGCAAGGCTCAAGACACATTACGGCAAAGTCAAAGTCGAGCAGGAAGGTGGTCACAGAAATTCAATTAAATGTATAGGCCCACCGAATCTGTACTCACTGTGTTGGTCTCGATTAATGGGTACTTGTCAGAATATCCAGTAGGTATACCATACATAGACCCATATTCCACATGTGGTTTGAATTTTAATTCACTCTCGTTTTGGTAGGTTATGGGTACGCAACTTGTCTTAGTAGGTATGTTGTAAATACCATTGTGCCATTCGTATCTGTTCCTGAGAGGCGAGCCGGAATTAACATTGTTTGCGGCCACGTGATTAAGGGCAGGGTTTGTTTGCGCAACATATTAGTTACATGATTAGAACATATTATTTACTTAAGCCCCTAACTGTGAAAATACACCCTTCACATTATATTTTACTATATTATATTTTATTGTGGCGCTAGAGTAACTTTTTAACTTAGAATAAAATAAATAGGTAAAGAAAGGCAGTCGTCGACGCGGCGATAAGCCGTTTTTAACGGGCCTTAACAGGCTCGATACGTCTATCGTCGCGTCAATGCTCAAGGTACTCATGCGCTTGTGTGCGTGTCGGCAAATGTAATTACAGGACACACATGGGTTGGTTTATTATATAGCTTACGTTTCGAGCGGAAATTTGTTAGAAACTTCCATTCTAAGCGTAATAGTTCGATGCTTTTTAAGTTAAAAAGGTCTTTGTACCCTTTTTCAGCTACTCTATAAGATCGTCCATCCACCTAGCCCTGTAGCTAGTGGGGAGGTTTTCCAATGCTGCCTTTACTGGTAAGGAGTCGCCATTCTAGCACCTTGAGATAACAGTTACCAGTTTTTCGAAATTTGTGCCCGGCCTATTGGCACATCAGTTTCGCAACTTATTTGGACTATATTTGGCACTGAGATAACTTGCAACCTAGAGACGGATATAGAGGAGGATAGGAGGAGTAAGGATTATATCCTTGCAGTATTCGCAGGAAAGAGCCGCCAGTGTAAAAATAAAACAGAATGCATTAAAGTTTATTTACGAGGACGAGTTTATTTACGAACATTTATTTTACGAGCATTTCAAAATTCTATTATCGTCTATCGTCTCACGAACGCGGCTATTATTCGACGCAATGAAAGCATTATTGAAACGGACCGGAGTGAAACGAAATAAAGCGGATCATTCGATATAAAAGCTGCAATTAAATTCCGACACAAAACAGAAAGGTGCAGAAAGACGGCTCCGTACAAGGAATGTTATTATAACACGCACAACAGACCAACGTACGCACGGCGATCTCAAATAGAATCAAACGAACATACGTTGTTCAGGGGGTTTATAGTGAAGTTCACTATTACTTAAAATTGTTAGGGAGCGTGATGTGAGAGAGGGAGAAAACGGGGGCGTAGGGGAGGGTACTTGATCATGCAGTGGTACGGGTCTACATCTCGTGAGGATGCTTCGATGTCGGTGTGAAACGATCGTCGAGTTTGTTTTGGTGGTGGATTTGTGTGGTTGTTGCATGATGGTGGTGCTTGGGGTTTACTTGGTTGCTGGTTTTCCTGCACAGCATGCAGCGGGAGAGCGGGCGGTGTATGGCGCATGCTGCTTGTTGAAATATATAAATTTGTCTGTTTTAGCGGATTATAGCAAAATAATTTTATTTTTTATTGTATACCATGGATCTCCGTAACGCCTGCTTCTATACAATACAAATAAGGATGAGAGAAATAATGTTTTAATGAGAATAAATTAAAATGTACATCTACTTGATAGACGAGGATTGTCTGTTTTTATATTATCAGATTTTATGCTTGTATCGTGAAGTTCTCAGATATAATTTATAAGTAATATCAGATATAAATTATAATTTAAATTAAAAGTTGCGTCCGCGTCGGTTCAACCGGCGTCGGATTTTTCAAATTCCAAGGATATAAAGGGATGGTAAAGTATGTGAGAAATGAACATTAAGTATTTTAAAAAATTCAAAGTCGTGAGTTTTGTAGTAAATATATAATACATTATACTATACATAATATAAGCTAGTTTCGAAAATCCCCTTCCAGCTTCTCCAAAACACCTAATTAACTTTGACACTAACTGCCACAGTCTACAAGTTAGCATGCGGAACAATAATTCGATACACTGCATTAGACTGCGGAAGCCGAATGTTATGTTTCAGTTTCACGTTCCCGACCATATTATACAATATACATTATACAGTATACATAATACAAGCATAAATATGTATATTTCGTACGGCAGTCGGTCGAACTTTGCACCGCAACTAACCAAATTGCAGTTCAATCTCTGTATAATTTCAGATACGAACGTGTATTATTGTAGCTTCCGACCGCAAAATATAGGTTTATGTGGACGAAATAATTACATTACAATTGAAGCATCAATAGTTTTAGGTTGAATATCTGAATAGTCATTGCCTCAATTCCCAAGCATAATTTAATACTAACAAGGTATAAATTAAAAATTTAAAAACCCCCGACATTCGCCATGTGTGGCGGCGGCCATCTTGGATTTGCATATAGTGCTATTCTACTAGTCAAGCCCTTTAATTTGATACCCATATTGAGGGAGTTGTGATAAAATATGTAATCCGCCATTTTGTAGCGGCGGCCATCTTTGATTTTTTTGGATTTGGATTGGACCGATTTTTATCAAACATAGCTAACGACACTCTCGAATAATTCACCTTTCAAACAAAAAAAAACCACATTCAAATTGGTTCACCCGTTTGAGCGCTAGAGGGGAACAGACAGACACACCCACACACACACACACACACACACACACACACACACACACACACACACACACACACACACACACACACACACACACACACACAGACACGTTAAACTTATAACACTCCGTCGTTTTTGCGTCGGGGGTTAATTATAAAACTGGCTTTTGGCCGTAACATCGTCCCCGTGGTTTTAGATTTTCAAAAAATTCTACAAGTATATCAACTAGGCAAACAAAATATAACAACAGCTAATTCCACTTGGCACGTTGTTAGTTACATTACAACCCCATTCATCGGCAGCGTTGGAGGCACAATTTAACAAAGTAATTCCCTGGTACACTGCACCTCTATTGTGCAATAATTAGCATCAGATAGCATTGTTAACGTAATTCGTGTAGTAGACATTACCGTGATTACTGTATTATGGGCATAGCGCTGTAACAATGGGATCGTATCGTTACATGTCAGAGTGCTTAGTCTAAGATCGGAGCACTCGAAAACGAACTCGAAAACTATTGATCGATTTCAGAGTAAAATAGACCTAAAATGGCTTTTATTAAGGTTTGAGTTCGCCAATACATTCAGTATTCGAACACAACGAGCGCCCCAAGCAGAAATGTTGTAAAATACATATTCGAACTATGGAATTACGACTTTAAAATACGAGTATTTGAGTTCATTTTGCTCTGAATTCACTTGTGATTCGATCAATAGTTTTCGAGTTCGTTTTCGAGTGCTCCGATCTTAGACTAAGCACACAGAATGCGTTTCAGTTTGAATTACCCTAATAATTATGTACTTAGATACATTTCGTACATTTAGGATTCTACACATAATATAATATGGGTGTATGATGAAGAGACGTGAGGCTAAATTGTACAATTTTTTTTTAATTGTATTGTAATTAATTTATTCCGGAATCCTGATACTATTGAAGGCAGTCATAATCTTCGTTCAAGTCACCACGTTGTGCCATACTTTGTCTGTGTTGGCGGATTATAGCAAAATATTTTCTTTTTCCTTATTTATCATGGATTTACGCAAAGTAACGCCTGTTTCTATTCAATATTTGTTACCAGTTTCTCCCATGAGTACAATAAAGAATTCGAATAAAGATCATCTCAAAGAATGGTATATTGTAGTGAATGTTTCTATCCTAAATTCAATTAAGGAAATAGTTCTCACCGCAGACACTGGAGCCGCGAGTAAACTCGATCAATTAATTACCGCGACGCCTCGATTCATTACCGCGTAGCAATTACCAGCCAGACATCTGTTACACAAACTACACCCGGCGCAGATACCTGTAACTACTAGTGGTTACTTGCTCGATATCTATACAAGTTAGTTGTGTAACTCTACCGGGTAGGTAGGTACTTTTAGCAATTATTATCAGTTTGATTCCAAGCTTTGTCGTGAGCAGCATAGCTATTTAGTTTATAATCAATGTTATGTAACATTTTTATAAATTAAACATCTGGAATAGCTAGACTGAGCAGTGCTTTTATGGTTCTATGGTCAAGTATGGTTTTCGTCAGGATACTCATGGCAAGTGAAATCTCATTAAATCAATTTACAAATAGAATTATTATAATGTGTACTTATGATGTGTACGTCTCTATGCATTGTGGTATCCCTGAGGGATCAAATCATTTCCTAACGAGTCGCGAAGCTAGAGTCGCTATGGGCGGTGGTATATATAGCTCATAAAATCGGGATTGATGATTGATGATTGGAAGACGGACGATCTCAAGCGAGTCGCTGGCAGCCGCTGCACGCAAGCTGCACAAATTCTTGTTCAGATTCATGCAATAGAGTTATGTCCAGCTGTGGACGTCTAGTACCTACTGCCGTTTTGATCTAGTGCTTAGCATATTCGACTGCAGATCACGAGGTCCCGGGTTCGTTTCCCGGTTCGGGTGAATAATTGTTAGGTATTTGGTTTTTTAACCCCGACGCAAAAACGATGGGGTGTTATAAGTTTGACGTGTGTGTGTGTGTGTTGTGTGTGTGTGTGTGTGTGTGTGTGTGTGTGTGTGTGTATGAGTGTGTGTCTGTCTGTTCCCCCGTAGCGCTCAAACGGTTGAACCGATTTGAATACGGTTTTTTTTGTTAGAAAGGTGAATTAGTTGAGAGTGTTGTTAGCTAGTTGTTAGAGCCGCTGGATACAAGCGGCACAAGACCGTGGCATATGGAAGTCCCTTCAAGAGACCTATGTCCAGCAGTGGACGTCGATCGGTTGATAACGACGACGACGACGTTGTTAGCTATGTTTGATGAAAATCGGTATAAGATGTCCGCCACCACAAAATGGCGGATTACATATTTTTTCACAACTCCCTCAACATGGGTATCAAAATGAAAAGGCTTGACTAGTAGAATATCACTACGCTAATCCTAGATGGCCGCCGCCACAAAATGGCGAATGTCGGGGTTTTTAAAAATTTTAATTTATACTTGTCTGTCAAGAAACTCTCAGTGCCAGCCCGGAATTGGTAGTTGGCGGTGTTTTACCCCCGTGCCTCGGAGAACACGTTAAGCAGTTGGTCTCGGTTATTATCACTATCATGTGACAATAGTCGTTAAAGCCCGCCAACCCGCATTGGAGCAATGTGGAGTGGAGCTCTAGATCCCTCTCTCCTATGAGAGAGGCGGCATGTGCTCATCAGTGGGCCTCTCTCCTATGAGAGAGGAGGCATGTGCTCTGCAGTGGGACGTAAAAAAGGCTGTAATGGTGGTAGTGGTGGTGGAAGTCTATCGCTTGAGACAACGACAACAAATTAAAGTCTCGTGTAAAACAAGTTCAGTGATTGTTGAGTTCCAACTTTCCCTTTACAGGCACTTTTGTCTCCACAGAACTTTGATAAATCAGGTCCCCACGCCAGCGTTCCGTGGATCAAGATTTGAAATGCTAATGCCGGCATTCCATTCCAGCGGGAGGGGTCCCCCGTACCAGTTAATAGTAACATTCTGTGAATGTCGGCAGCGAGCCTCTCCGAATAAATAACGGCTGCAAGTGGACGAAATGTTTTTGAATATTCCGTCTCTTTGGCCGACGAGTGAATGATAAATGTAAATGTACTTTATAAATAATTCAAATCTATGTCTGGATACATTCCGCTATTGATCAATCCTTTAACCTTGAAGACAGTTTCAATGTTTAATATTTGTATGATGAGATTAAGTTATTGAATGAGAATTACCTAATGCGAATAAATAACTTGCTATTATATTGTGCTCATAGTAACTTAACATACAACAAGTCTCAAGGATTAACTGCATGGGCGTAATGTTCTATAATAAAATTCCACAAGAAATCTTAGACTTGTCTTTACACAAATTTAAGAACTCTATTAAAGGTATGCTCATGAAAAAAGCATATTATACAATTGGAGATTATATAAATGATAAAAAAGTGTGGATTTGACTCGTTCCAGCAGTGCGCGAGATGGCAATTCAATCATGTACTGTTATATTGATATTGTTAATTTGGAAAAGAGCAACCATCGAGTTTTTTGCTGGTTCTTCTCGGTTGGAATGGCATTCCGAACCAGTGGTAGATTTAATTGACTATTCAAAAGTAGGTACTTGTAAAAGTTTATTTGAATAAAAACCTTTTCTATTATATTCTATTCTAACTGACTAGTTAATAGTTACCTAATGGTAGGTACTACTAGATATCTAGGTATTTTATAGAATAGATTAGAAAGGTTTTCTATTCAAATAAAGTTTCACAAGTGCTTTCGAATCGTCAAACGAATCTAACACGGGCTTGGAATGCCTTTCCAACCTGCCATCCCCATCCCCATGCATTCTTCTGATACCGATTTATTTTGGTTTTTATATTCAAAAGGATTAGAATTTTTATTCTTAAAATTAATTGTACCATTGAAATATCTGCTCTAGAATAATAATCAAAACAATTTAATTATTATTTGGATACTTACTAATTAAATTGGAATTTCATTATACACTTGATGGAATGTCAATAATAACATCAAAGATTTAATAATTCCGTATCCCACCGGAGCGCGGCGCCGGCAGCCGAACTTAATTCTAAATCAATTAATTAGGCGGCATTTAATTACTATCGTTGATACTACGTTAATTACTTTTTAGTAATTACGATCCCAGGTCGCTATTAATAATTACTGAGCTCAAGAAATTCTCAGCAACAGCCATACGCATAAGTGAGCGAGGAGGAGATGTACTTTACATTATAATCTATCTCGCTCACTCAAACGCGCTACCCAGCCAATGAATAACGACTCATTCCTGCGTTGGTTTTTAGGGTTCCGTACCCAAAGGGTAAAAACGGAGCCCTATTAATGTCACTCGGCTGTCTGTCTGTCTGTCTGTCTGTCTGTCTGTCTGTCTGTCTGTCTGTCTGTCTGTCAGTCTGTCTGTCTGTCCGTCTGTCCGCCGGTCACATGTCTCTAGCTCGCAGACGAAATGAGTTACAAACCTGAAATTTTGGTATTTGGTGTAAAATGTTGACCCAAAATCAAATATTGAATTAAAAATTGAATTAAATTATTTTTCAGGGGGGCTCCTATACATGAGAAAGGAGCCGAAAAAAAATTTTTTTTTCTTACCCTAGCTTGTGGGGTATCATTGTTTAGAGCTCATTGAGTAGAGTACGAATATATATTTTTTTAATTTTTTGCTTAAACAGTAAGGAAATGGGGGGTCATCAAAATTGTCAGTTTTAGACCATTTTTGTGACGGGGGCTATCTAAAAAACTAAACTAGTTAGGAATATGATATTTCGGTATATTATGTACTATATGCTCTATTTGTACAACAAATATTGAAAACAACGATTCATAAAATAGTTTATAAGCTGTGACCAAAACAAACGAGCTTATTTTGCGTTTTTCTTTCACGGTTTCTTGCGATGTCAAACTCGGAAATTAAATATTTCTTAGACCCAAAATATTATATTGTTCATAATTATGTACGGAACCCTGAAAGAGCGAGGCCCGACTCGCACTCACAGCTTATAAACTATTTTATGAATCGTTATTTTCAGTATTTGTTGTTTAAATAGAGCATAATATGGTTTATAATATGTACCGAAATATCATATTCCTAACTACTTAGTTTAGTTTTGGAGATAGCCCCCGTCACAAAAATGGTCTAAACTGACAACTTTGATGGCCCCCCATTTCCTTATTTTTTGAGAAAAAAAATTAAAAAAATATATATTCGTACTTTACATAATGAGCTCTAGACTATGATACCTACAAGCTAGGGTATTAAATTTTTTTTTTCCTGTATGGGAGCCCCCCTGAAAAATAATTTATTTCAATTTCTAATTCAATATTTGATTTTGGTCAACGTTTTACACCAAATAATAAAATTTCAGGTTTGTAACTCATTTCGTCTGCGAGCTAGAGACCTGTGACCGGCGGACAGACAGACAGACAGAAGAGTGACATTAATAGGGCTCCATTTTTACCCTTTGGGTACGGAATCCTAAAAACGGATTTCCTAAATAGACCTGGAAATCGGAGCTATGTAGCACCCTCAAAATATGTTACCTACAGAGCAATATCACAGCAGACAAAACAATGCACGTCGCTATCGGCACGGACATGTCGGTGCGCGGCGCTCGGCGGCGCTCGGCGGCCGGCAGGCGGCGGTATAAATCCCAAATGTGTGTTCCGTGAGGCATCAAGCCGAACCGGCCCGGCTTATCGATAAGCGCGGTGTTTCATGCTCCATGCATACGAACAATACCTACCCTACGCTCTGCACGATTCAATTTGGCTTTCAATTCGAGGATACTCCCTCTAGTTTACGTTCGCTCCGATCTGTTGCTAATCGGCTAAAAGCTTGCCGCCGGCGTTCTTACAAAACGACTTGAAATGTGTGCGTTCCATTGATGCAAATAAAAAATACATAGCCCCAATTGATCTAGGGTTTACCCTTAACTACCAGAAGACATTTTGAACATGTACCCTACCGTCTTTGACAGTCTTTATAGAAATAATTAATTAATTTATTGAAAAATCTTATTAAAAGATCACTTAATTAAAGTGAGAAAGTCACAGCCCAGACTTAGTTTACACTGAAATAATTATTCAGGTATGGGTAATAATTATGTTTAATACTCGCGTATATTTCAGCATACGAAATATTATGATGCTGAAACACAATCTATACATTTGGCCTGTGGCAATCTATGAAACTGATTGGAATTGGAATCCAAAATAGGGATTTGTGTATTTGAATGAGTCAAAGCATAGCTATTGAAAATTACTAAAGTAGTTTAGTAAAGAACCTGTATGAACTATGGTTTGATAAATAAAATCAATCAGTTTAAAATTCAATCTCTGATTGGAGGAAAGGCATTTTTTAAATACTTATTAGTTTTTAATCTAGGTAGTCCAAGAGCTCTACATATCCGTAGACCATCGTAGAGATCTCGTAGAACTTCGTAGAGGTCTGTCTGTTTCTTGTTTAGACTAGTCTTTTTTTATTATCTTCTCTTTAATTTAATTGTGTAATGAAATTTAATGTACGAGTTTACTGGATTTATTCGTATTTTTATTAAATAAGTACCGCTTTAATTGTATTTTAGTAACTTTCCGTGTCCCGAAAATTAGAAAATAGCATGAAAAAGAAGAGTTTTTACATAATTACTCATTGCGATGATGAAGAAAAAATGGAAATATGCGAAATCTTTTGATATTCAATGTCAACTATTACAACAAAAACTCAAATGAAAAATCAATATGAATAGTGCCATAACATAGATAGGCACCCGTACCATTGTAGTGAACGCCTCAATGAGGCTACATAGTCTTTTGAACGGCAAAAATCGATAGACACGGCACAATAAAAGCTATTTGTTGCATTCGGCAGACGGTTACAGGCCACGGCGACCGACCGTGCCAGGCACTTTGTATGTTTGACATTTCGAGGACTCGTTTGCGTGGAATGGGGAATGTATCCGCATATTTTCAGCTTTTATTCATAAGTTTGCAAAAGCTTAATTATCTTGGATTGAAAGTTTCAGCGTACTTGGAGCAAAATTCAGTGTACTTTGAGTAAACAGTAAAAAAGATTGCTTCATGAGTGCATTCAGTGCGTTCTAATTATAGGAATAAAAATACCATTAAACATTTGTTCAAACCACACTTTTACATTGGCTTAGCTTTTACCTTACTTTCCGATATGTAGGTATCAGTTTTGATCAGTGACCATTCTTCTACAGTATATACTTTGAGTAGTGCTCAAATGCTCTACAACCTCTTTCCTCTTTCACGGTTTTATCACAGAACTGCGAGCAGGCGTGAGCAAAGAAATCCTCGTGTTGTTGACAGCTAATCTATTCGCACGAAAAGCTTTCTTTCAAAATGTCTGATATAAATCGCGCAGGTGTGGAACGTCCTTCCGGCGACCGTGTTTCCCACTAAGTATAAATTCAAGGCAAAAATAAATAGGCATCTAGAATATAGATAAACGCGCACTAACTTAGACCTCATCATTGCTTTCCACCAAGCAAGATTGTCACCAAGCAGTAGCCTACCACTACATATTATAAAAAAGTACCCCGCCGCGTCTGTCTGTCTATCTGTTCGTCTATCTGATTCATGAGAAAGGTGTAAGTATATAATTTGTTATAGGTTTTGTGTAAATTGGTTGAAATATGACAACAATTGTTGAATATGTCGGAAAAAGTCAAGCCGCCGCGGAAGCTTTCACTAAAAACGCTACCTAATCTAAATCCTTAGAATAAATAGGTAAAGAAAGGCAGTCATCGACGCGGCGATAAGCCGTTTTTAACGGGCCTTAACAGGCTCGATAAGTCTATCGTCGCGTCAGTGCTCAAGGTACTCATGCGCTTGTGTGCGTGTCGGCAAATGTAATTACAGGGCACACATGGGTTGGTTTATAGCTTACGTTTCGAGCGGTTTGTTAGAAACTTCCATTCTAAGCGTAATAGTTCGATGTCTAAATCTAATCCCTTTGAGATATAACAAAACAGTATATGTGTGACAACACGAATCCAGACGATCCGTGGCGCCACAATCTAGGTCGGAAAAACGATTTTTGTTGAAAATTCCGTCGATAAAGATATTCGTTCTACTCGATGCCTTTGGCTTAGAGACAAAACAGTACGTACGTCAATACCGTAGGCGATCCCAAACCAGAGGAAGATGAGCAGCCTGTCGAGATTTTAGCGTTGAAAAGGTCCTGTTTTCACGTAGCACGTGGTATGATCGACGAAATATAGCTAGCTGTATAGTTAATGGTAGTTTACAAATTTCACAGCACAATCAGTTCACTTGCACGATAGCACCGTTATTTATTTTGTCTGTTCACCGCGGTGATGAGGTTATAGTATGATAATGTCCAAAGATTCGGTTCACAGTTCTCAAGGATGATGTTAACCCTCGGCGATCTCAATGCCAACTCACTTCGGTAGGAGCCGAAAATGGTCACGCGATATTTCCGTATGCTCGTAATCGAGCCCTGTCATTGGTCGAAACCAAAAGCATGAGATTGAGAATGAATGTAGTTCACCGATTCGCAAAGACAAATTAGAAAATAAGCGAAGAGCGTACAATATGATGGGATAGTAGCGAGTAATTACTACCCCTGTGAAACCGGGGCAGGTTGCTAGTCTTACAATAAAAAAATCTAAGGTGAAATTCTGGTGTATGAGGAATCTGTCCACCAGCAGCTTGGTGTGCTTAACCTCTATTTCATGTGAAAGTTTCCAGTCATTATATCCGACAAATGCGTAAAGACAAAGTTGTAAATCTTTATAAAAGAAAATGTATGTAAAATATCCAAACATACAGCAACACATTTGTTTCTTTTGCTCTACAGTAATAAAAAATATATAAGAACGGCGACTCTACGCAGGTATGGAGCATAAAAATAAATTCGTCTCCTTTTTATTAGAGGGGAGAACAACCCTAATTTTACATAACGTTGACACAGGCAGTAAACTGTTACCTTTTTATTAAAATACTGCTTGGTATATTCCAGTAAATGTTTATTTATGTTTACCGTGATAAAAATATATCACAATATTTTATAGAGTAGAGTTATAATACAAAATATGAAGAAATGTAATTATGTCATTGAGATTAAATAGCGTCAATGCCTCAAGTCTACGACTGGTCATAGGTTTGAACTTTTATCAATTGTCAAGCTCATGGTTGAGACATATCATTTGAGCTGTTGTCTCAAATACGATGCTTAGAGAAACAATAGCAATAATCACACAAAAGGCATTAAACTGTGAAATAAAAACAATTCCCGTAATACCCAGAACACAATTATAAATGTTTTGGCATAAACGCTTTTTGATAGCAAACCATCCGTACCTAAATATGCGGCACGATATTATATCATCAAGATAATGTCCCCTTATTACCATTACAAGGCTCTCAGGCCTAATAACTGCGCAATATGTGAATCAATTTATCAAATTGTACCCCAATGTGCCCAACAAATGGGCCAATAACGTGTCGATTCTGCCCACGCTCTGAATTAGTTCGCTTTAGTTTTGGCGATACCTAATCATGATGTAACAATAGTTAGAAGTACATTATCTACACGTCACCAAAAATGAGGAGTCCCTGTTGAAGAATAGATTAACCAATATATAGTTTGACTGAGACGATTTCATGGTAGAATTATGGTGCAGGATAGGTCACGTTTGATAAGGAAATGTCAATGGTTTTGTGGCAGGAGGGGTGGCATTTGACGTAAAAGATAAGTGCGTCACCCATCTCGCACCCACAAGCTACTTCAGGAACTATCTTATCTTATCTTCCTCTGATGGGGCCCGCTAAAAAGCGGATGCACTTCGACCCTTATGGATCTTTTGTACTCGCCCCTTCCTTATCCTCTAGACCTCCTCAAACACCCATTCTAGGAGTTTGATTGTCGCCTTTATGTTCAAGGGACCATGATCCTCCGGTTGCGGATAAGCTACCCCCAGAAGATCCATTCGCTTTCTAGCCAGTCCGTCACACTCACACAAGATGTGTTCCATGGACTCATTTTCTTCATTACAGGCCCTACAAATAGGGTCCTCTGTAATGCCCATTTTGCATAACATGGCCTTTGTACTATAGTGACCCGTGTACGCCGCTACAGCATATCTTAGCTGTTTCCTGCTCAGTAAATTTACTTTTGCAAGAAAACCAGCCTTTATAGCTTCCATAAACTTCTTAGAGTGCCTTAGGCCTCCCATCTTATCCCACTCTGCCGACATTATCTTCTCGGCATATGTTGAAAGCGCCATGCCTACCACACAGGGTGCTAGCGCTACACATGGTTCAGGACCAACAAATTTTAGTACTGACTACTTCAGGAACTATGTCAGTGAATTAGTATGTAGGTCTACAAATTAATGAGTCGCAATGCTGAAGCGGCAATATCGCCAATGGACATTGAAGTCCCCAGGTACCCTACTGAAGCGGGGACCCATAACCAAAATCCCTTCAAGCACTCTGAGAAGATATAATTTTTAGCAAAAGCTTCGATTTTGGCAAAACTTCAGTATTTTGTGTCCACTGTGAACAACCATTTCAGATTTAAAATTTTTTTCCTGATTTTAAAAATTTCATCGATGTCAAGCGCTAGTTTATAGGTATAAGTATTTAAATAAAATAAATTACAAAATTAACATATTATTTCCGAATTTTCCAAAAAAATGGTTGTCTGTAAAGTCGGTTTACGAATGATAATTTTACGTGATGACGTCATAACAAAATATTGCCTCTCTATCGCTTGTTCCGCGCTCTCGCTTGCACGCTTGGCTAGGTGTAACGTAACAATGAGTCATGCTTTTTCATGCGTGCGGCTGGCATTCATCGATTTATAAGACGTCACGTCAAAAACGACACAGAGATTACATAGACATAATTGCTTACTGTTCCGATGTCTTCCAAAAAAGATTTTATACGTTTCAACTGCTCTATTACCTCCGAACGTGACAGTGCCACTGTCAATTGCCCCCAGGTATTATGCGACGCAAGCAGAGTCACGTGCGGAATGAGGTCAGGCACATTCGACATGGATACAGAAACCTTGGTATTGGTGGCTGTGTTTTACACAAAGCAAATATTTCTCACCAGTTTGAATCGTATCAGAAAGTCATACAAACGGTGTATGGTCCAAGCGAATGATTTGATCAGCTTTAAACGCATGGCAAGATCAGTAACAACATTTTTACGTCATGCCTGGCCTACCAATCTTGATCTCAATTCGATTGGAAGCTTTGGTAATAAGTTAAAACCAGTAATATCAGAATAAGGTCTGCAAATTTAAACGACTTCCATGACCTCCATGATGTAATAAATGGTCAAAAGTTGTCAAAACAAAAAAAGTTATTTACTACATTTTTCATTCAGCAGTAGTCGCAATTATGTGCAATGTGCATAGGATTTATAGTCCTAAATTAGTTAAAACAATAATTTAAAAAAATATATGAAAGTATTCCATTTGCGAATTCACATTGCTTGCACTAAACGTCACGATCTCCAAACCACTCGTTCGTATAACCGATACGAGACAAAGTTTGAATTGCAAAACTACGCCGGATCTGCGCTTCGCGCGTGAATGCTTCTGGAAATTTCCACGTGCAAGTTCTTTTGTAGCTGCAACGACAACGTCTGAACGACCCGCTTTCCCTTTGATGTGTGATCACAAAACATTTTTATTCGATTCGAGGTTAAAAATAGATGTTTTGCAAACAGCTTTTATTCGTTGAATAAATTTTGTTTAAAACCTTAATATTTGTGATTTATGTCAGGTATGTATAATTCGGAGAGTTATTGCATATTCATTGCTGTAGGTACAAATATGTAATATTACTTTTTTATACACTTTGCTCGTAAACTGCATTAACAATGGTAGTAAACATGGCTTGAAAGTTAATTTTACCGCACTAGTGCGGTAAGTTGCAAAGAAAGAAAAGTTTTATTTTAATTTACATAAGTCCACGGATGGACGGATGGATTGCAGACCGAAGGATGAACGCACTAGTGCGGTAGTTAATTAATATATTAATTAAATAATTGTTTTGTTAATATTCACTGTAATTATTATAGACGTGTGAAAATACAACGATGAAATGACTTATTTCTCGCCTCATGGGCTTCTACGTGAAGTTCATTCATACATCTTTGCAATAGAGCTCAAAATAGATTAGAACAACATTTACATCTAGGTCTTAATTAGGAAAGGGGCGATTGTTTTGCTTGAAATTGATAAAGACGCTGCTTAAATTGATAAACTCGTTTTACGTTATTTATTACCTCCGTTAACGGTTTCGCTGTTTTATTGCTATCTAAAGTATTAATATAAAGCCTGAAACCAACAAAACCCGCCTGCTATATACCTAATATAAAAAACTGTGCATTTTCTCGTGAGTTCTCTAAGACTGTGCAAGTTCTCTCTAGAAAGTAGAGAGAACTCGAGAACTCAATAAATAGTTAGTTATAGTTTAGACAAATGACTCGACCGCCTGAAAAACAAAAAATTGGCACAGTTTGCAAACTATATTATGAACTAGCTGATCCCCGCAACTTCGTTCGCGTAGATATAGGTTTTTATATAGGATCGGATCGGATCCCATAATTATTTTATGTACTTAAACTAAATGTAGCCTGTTACTCCTTATAACATTGAAAGTTCCATTAAAATCGATCTAGCCGTTTCGGAGGTTAGCTGGAACAAATAGACAGACCGACAAACATATATTTAAACGCACACCAGTTTAAAATAAGCCGTACGTTCAAAGATCCGGGTCCCAAGTTATTTGATCCCAATATTGGGGGTTGTAATGTCTGTCATTTCTGAACTAAAAAACCTATGACCTTGAAATATTTACGGGACAATATATAAAGTATTACCTTTCTAACAAAAAAAGAATGAGTGAAATCGAACCACGCGTTAATGAATTACAGCTAAATACTCGTTTTAACTTTCTTCCCCTCTCCCAAGGGAACCGTGCTGAATTCCGGGATAAAAAGTATCCTATGTCCTACCTCGGAGTATAAACTCAAATTGTACCAAGTTTCATTCGAATCCATTCAGTAGTTTCGGCGTGATGCGCGGCCAAGATACAGACAGACAGACAGACAGACAGACAGACAGACAGACAGACAGACAGACAAAAATGAAAAAAATTGCAGTTTTGGATTCAGTATCGATTATAGAGTGCCCTCCAATAAAAAATTTCAAAATATCTTCAATGTACAGAATTGGATCTGTTACAGTTTTATTATATTATAGATAGATAGATTGGTGTTTTCAGTTTCAGTATTTTTTGTTTAAATACAGTATTTTATGGTACAAATAACTAAATATGGACATATTATTACGGACAAGAAGTACATATGAGCTCATGATTAAGACTCCCGGATGGGTTCAAAGTTAGTAGAACATACTCCGGCGAATATCACGTGAATGTAGTCGTGTTTTTATTAGGTTACAATTAATAATATCACTCACGACACTCACGATAACTTTTGGCATAGACCCAGTAACAAAAATGGTCTAAAACTGACTATTTCTTTGTTTAAGATTTAAAAAAAATTTACACAATGATACCACACATGCTAGGGCTTTTTCGGCTCTTTTTTCATATACAGGTCCCTCTTGAACATCATTCATGCAAAAATACGGAAAGACAGACAAATACTACAGTGACTTTAATTGGGCTCCGGTTTGTCCTATGGGTACGGAATCCTAAAAACTATTTTATTTTCGAAACACGAAGTATAGTCTGACCATGTTACATTGCCTGGCATTTATCCATCAGCTCGTGACATTAAAAAACATTTCCATCGTAAATGAAATGTCAGTAAAAATTTTCCGCTCAAGATAACAGACTCTCGCGGCAATTAACCTTTCCGTATCGGCCTTTTAAGAGCCGTCGATGGAATTTAAACAAAAGCGACATCTGACAACGTTATTTACTCTCAAGATTACTCCATTAAAAGAGATTTTAAACCTTACGACAAAAGCCACGAAAATCTCTCTGGCACGTGCCGCAGTACGAGCTTCGTAATTACTAGAAGTACGTCTAGTAGTATAACGTATAGTGTCATGGTCCTTGTACCGCTCGATTTAAAGGTTTGTTTGTAAGAAGTGACGGGGGTGTGCCTTAGGCGTGAATTCCCCTATGCGTTTCTACTGTTATGCTGACAACGCTGACGGTACGCGACCGGCATCAGCGTAACGGAAGTTCAGGTCTTGACGCGTATATGACGCGTAAAGACCAATTAGGGGATTGAGTCTTTTGAACTGCTCTTATGGTATTCCTTTCATATAAGCCCGCTTCCATCTTTATGTTACGTGAGGCAGATATACGCAAGCAAATACAAATCTATCACTGATTAAACGAACGTTTACGTTTACGAACGTACTAATAATCCCTAAAATGAAACGAAAATATCTCGCTCCTAAAAAACGCACATTATTGCTTGCTTACCGAACAGGGATAATGTAATGAGTGTTTTTCCACTGGCTGAATATATATTAACTAGTATGGCGCGTGGGTGCGCGGCCCGCTAAAGCGGACCGCGAGGTTTCATTATCGGGTATTTTTTGCTTGAGCAGCCTTCACCTATCTTCCAAACCCCCGATCATTATCACTTTCCATATTCTTTCTCCGATTCTTTTGTCATAATGAGAGTTCTTCCATAAAAACAAATTTTGAAAAGAAACTGTATTAAAGTCTTGCATAGTTTCCAACTTGCATTATCTTCATATTCTTATAAAAAAAAGAAGCTGTGATAGCCTAGTGGTTAGGACGACCGACTTCTAATCGGAGGTCGTTTCGATCCCGGGCACGCACCTCTAACTTTTCGGAGTTATGTGCGTTTTAAGTATTTAAATATCACTTGCTTTAACGGTGAAGGAAAACATCGTGAGGAAACCTGCATGCCTGAGAGTTCTCCATAACGTTCTCAAAGGTGTGTGAAGTCTGCCAATCCGCTTGGCCAGCGTGGTAGACTATGGCCAAAACCCTTCTCACTCTGAGAGGAGACCCGTGCTCTGTAGTGAGCCGGTAATGGGTTGATCATGATGATGATGATGATTATCTTCAATATTCGTCGTACATGTTGTATAGATAAATAAATTTCGTCATCTTGTTTTTTTTTCTATCTAACTATCAAGTAAATCACGTTTTGATGATCTTTTGCCAAAAAACACTCTTCCATCTTTTATAATCCGTGATATAGACACCGACGAAATTTTTATCACCGCCATCTTGAATCCGCCATTTAGGACTTTTTTTTCAGCTCACTGCCGATTGGATGAGGTTTCGAGTAACTTTTGTTTGAGCACCTCCTACCTATCGTCAACACCCTAGCCGTGCTTTTCACCCGTCTCCAAAATCCTCAATCATGAGCTCTCTCCATATTTTTCCTCCGCATAAATTTTTGTCTTCTATATTTGAAACCATCAATAAAAAAAACTTTGTTTGAAAACGTAAATTCCGCCATCTTGATTTTTTTTTTCTATTCATCAAGTAGATCTTTAGTTCTTGATCATATTTTTCAAAGAAACTACTCTTCCATCTTTTATACTTGGTTAGATAGGCACTGACGAAATTTTATAGCCGCCATCTTGAATCCGCTATTTTAGTATTTTTTTTTAGATCACTGCCAATTGGATGAGGTTTCGAGTAATTTTTGATTGAGCGCCTCTCACCTATCTTCAATACCCTGACCGTGCTCCTCACCCATCTCCAAAATCTTCAATCATCAGCTCTTTCCATATTTTCCCTCCGCATGAATTTTTTCTTCTATACGAACATCAATGAAAACAACTTTTTGTGTGAAAGAAATAAATTCCGCCATCTTGATTTTTTTCTGTTCATCAAACTGTAGATCTTTAGGTATTAATAATCTTTTGCCAAGAAACCACTCTTCCATCTTTTATACTTGGTGAGACCCGTGCTCTGTAGTGAGCCGGTAATGGGTTGATCATGATGATGATGATGATTATCTTCAATATTCGTCGTACATGTTGTATAGATAAATAAATTTCGTCATCTTGTTTTTTTTTCTATCTAACTATCAAGTAAATCACGTTTTGATGATCTTTTGCCAAAAAACACTCTTCCATCTTTTATAATCCGTGATATAGACACCGACGAAATTTGTATAGCCGCCATCTTGACTTCCCCATTTTGTTTTTTTTTCCGCTCAGTGTCAATTGGATGAGGTTTTGAGTAATTTTTGTTTGAGCACCTCCCATCTATCTACAATACCCTTCCCGGGCTCCTCATCCATCTTCCAAACCCTCAATCATCATGTCTTCCCATATTTTTCTTTGAGAGTTCTTCAAAGAACTGCGGTAAAGCCTTGCATAGTTTACAACTTGTAGTCTCTACAATATTCGCCATACATTTCCTATGGAAAAATAAATTCCGCCATTTTGAATTTTTTTTCAATTCGTCAAGTAGACCTTTGGATCCTCATCATCTTTTGCGAAGAAACCACTCTTCCATCTTTTATACCCTCCGAGATGGAGACCGACGAAATTTGTATGGCGGCCATCTTTTTTTCGCCATTTTGAATTTTTTTTCAGCTCACTGCCAATTGGATGACGTTTCGAGTGACATTTGCTCGAGCACCCCCCACCTATCTTCAATACCTTAAGCGTGCCATTCGCTCGTCTCTGAAATCCTCAATCATCAGCTTTCTCCATATTTTTGTTCCGAATGAATTTTTGTCCTCTATACGAAACCATTTGTGAAAAAAAAAGTTTTCATACAAAATTTTACAGGAGGGGTGATCAATCAGTGAGTCAGTCAATGAATCAGCACGAGCAGCTATATACAGGGTGACTGGTAACAGGATACATTCCTTGCAGGGGCTTAAAGTAGAGCTCATTTGCAACAAATTTTTTCATATAATGTCCTATCCGAAACTTAGTCGTTTCCGAGTTATTGAAGATTTAAGGTTTTTAGCAAAAAATTCCAGTTTTAAAGTTAAAATTAGTTGCTAAAGAAAATCATACCCGGTTTTGTTGTTTTTTTTATTGTTTTCTGATAGAAAAACGTTCAGAAACTCAATCAAAATCAAAATAAGCTAGAAAATACCGTTAACTTTTCAGTTAAGGCCTAAAAACCACGAATTATTTTTAAGAAAAAAATCGAATTTGATGAAAAGCAATAGTATTTCTAAAAAAAAATGTATGGAACGTTACGTACAAATTACTGAAATAACTTCCTTGATTCATTAGCTATCCAAAAAGGTACAGATGTCTACAACTTTTTTCAAAACCTCGATTTTATTAACAAAATTCTGAGGACTGACGAGTCTCAATTTGACCGGGATGGAATCACAAAGTATCATAATTTACATTATTGGGCGGCAAAATGAGAAAACCTAAAAAAGAAAAAGAAAGGGCACATCAACGGAGGTATTCTGTAAAAGTATGGATAGGATTAATCAATTAGACATCTAATTGGCCCGCATTTTTCCCTCAGAATTTAAAAAATACGAATTAGGTGAAAATAATATTATTTCTAAAAAAAAATGTATGGAATGTTACGTAAAAATTACTAAATTAACTTCTTTGATTCATTAGCTATCCAACGAGGTGAAGATATTTACAAAAAACTGCAAGAACGATTTTTAATTCAATTTGAAACTTGTAGTAGTTTAATGACTAATTGATTAATTTTAGGAATAACAATAAACTAACTAATAATTATTAGTAATTACATATTTTAGGTTCGCAAAAGAAAAACTAGTTATGATTTTAATCTAAATTTTAATCTTTATTTTATTCTAAATCTTAGTGTTAATCTTAATCTTAATCTAAATCTAATTTTAAACTTGCTCTAACTGTGAACCTCTTTGTCTGATACAAGCCCAAAACCTTTTTCGTATTTCCGTTTCAGTGACTCTTGTTGGCTAATTCTTACGTATTTCATGAGCTGCACGAAGAGTACTCGCGAAGCTCATCTGTGATAATGGGGTAAGCGTACATCAAATCATTCATGTGGCCCCAAAGATAAAAGTTTCAAGGCGTTAAATCTGGACAAGGAATAGGTTCACCTATCGTTATTGCAGTTTTTTGTAGACATCTTTACCTCTTTAGATAGATAATGAATCAAAGAAGGTAATTCAGTAATTTTTACGTAACGTTCCATACATTTTTTTTTTTGAATTAATATTCTTTTCACCTAATTCGTTTTTTTTTAAATTCTGAGGGAAAAATGCGGGCCAATTAGATGTTTAATTGATTAATCCTATCCATACTTTTACAGAATACCTCCGTTGATGTGCCCTTTCTTTTTCTTTTTTAGGTTTTCTCATTTTGCCGCCCAATAATGTAAATTATGATACTTTGTGATTCCATCCCGGTCAAATTGAGACTCGTCAGTTCTCAGAATTTTGTTAATAAAATCGAGGTTTTGAAAAAAGTTGTAGACATCTGTACCTTTTTGGATAGCTAATGAATCAAGGAAGTTATTTCAGTAATTTGTACGTAACGTTCCATACATTTTTTTTTAGAAATACTATTGCTTTTCATCAAATTCGATTTTTTTCTTAAAAATAATACGTGGTTTTTAGGCCTTAACTGAAAAGTTAACGGTATTTTCTAGCTTATTTTGATTTTGATTGAGTTTCTGAACGTTTTTCTATCAGAAAACAACAAAAAAACTAACAAAACCGGGTATGATTTTCTTCAGCAACTAATTTTAACTTTAAAACTGGAATTTTTTGCTAAAAACCTTAAATCTTCAATAACTCGGAAACGACTAAGTTTCGGATAGGACATTATATGAAAAAATTTACTGCAAATGAGCTCTACTTTAAGCCCCTGCAAGGAATGTATCCTGTTACCAGTCACCCTGTATATATTAACTAGTTGCTCGGTGCGCGAGCTGCTAAAGCAGCTCGCGGGGGGCTTTCGACATTATATAACATGGGGCTGCACCCTATAATTTCGAAGATAATATAAGCATTTAAAAATTTGATCACGTAAGCACATAGACATCGCAAAAATAATAAGTTTGAGTAATAATAACATGGGGTTGCACCCTATAGTTTTGGAGATATAAGCTTTTAAAAATCTGACCATGTGAGCATATTATAGACATCGCGAAAATTTGAGTACCAACAACATGGGCCTGCACCCTATAGTTTCGGAGATATAAGCTTTTAAAAGTCTGACCTAGTAAGCACACAGACATCGCGAAAATAAGAAATTTAAGTACCAACAACATGGGGCTCCACCCTATAGTTCCATAGATATAAGCTTTTAAAAATCTGACCATTTAGGCACACAGACATCGCAAAAATAAGAAGTTTGAGTACCAACAACATGGGACTGCACCCTATGGTTACGGAGACATGAGCTTTTAAAAATCGGACCACGTAAGCAAACAGACTTTGCGAAAATAAGAAGTTCGAGTACCAACTACATGGGACTTCACCATATAGTTTCGGATATAAGCTTTTAGAAATCTGACCACGTGAGCATAAAGACGAAGATAAGAAGTTTGAGTACCAACAACATGGGGCTGCACTCTACCCTTCTGTATCCTTCACTTGTCTCCAAAATCCTCAATCATCAGCTCTCGCCATATTTTTTCTCTGAATGAATTTTTATCTTCTCTGTGAAACCATTTGTGAAAAAAAAAATCATACAAAATTTTACAGGAGGAAATTTTTGGGGAAATCTCGAAAAGTCCCCGGTCGGTCGCTAGTCGGTCCCTAGTTGGTCCCTAGTCGGTCCATAGTCGGTCCGTAGTCAGTCTGTAATTGGTCCCTAGTCGGACCGTAATCGGTCCCTAGTCGGTCCGTAGTCGGTCCCTAGTCGGTCTACCTAAGTTGGTCCGTAGCCGGTCTCTAGTCGGTCCGTAGTCGGTCCCTAGCCGGTCCCTAGTCGGTCCGTAGTCGGTCCCTAGTCGGTCTCTAGTCGGTCCGTAGTCGGTCCCTAGTCGGTCCCTAGTCGGTCTCTAGTCGGTCCGTAGTCGGTCCCTAGTCGGTCTCTAGTTGGTCAGTAGTCGGTCCCTAGTCGGTCCCTAGTCAGTCTCTAGTCGGTCCGTAGTCGGTCCGTAGTCGGTCCCTAGTCGGTCTCTAGTCGGTCCGTAGTCGATCCCTAGTCGGTCCCTAGTCGGTCTCTAGTTGGTCCGTAGTCGGTCCCTAGTCGGTCTCTAGTCGGTCCGTAGTCGGTCCGTAGTCGGTCCCTAGTCGGTCCCTAGTCGGTCCCTAGTCGGTCCCTAGTCGGTCCCTAGTCGGTCTCTAGTCGGTCCGTACTCGGTCCCTAGTCTGTCCCTAGTCGGTCCGTAGTCAGTCCCTAGTCGGTCCGTAGTCGGTCCCTAGTCGGTCTCTAGTCGGTCCCTAGTCGGTCCGTAGTCGGTCCCTAGTCGGTCTCTAGTCGGTCCGTAGTCGGTCCGTAGTCGGTCCCTAGTCGGTCTCTAGTCGGTCCCTAGTCGGTCCCTAGTCGGTCTCTAGTTGGTCCGTAGTCGGTCTCTAGTCGGTCCGTAGTCGGTCCGTAGTCGGTCCCTAGTCTGTCCCTAGTCGGTCCGTAGTCGGTCCGTTGTTGGTCCGTAGTCGGTCCCTAGTCGGTCTCTAGTTGGTCCGTAGTCGGTCCCTAGTCGGTCCCTAGTCGATCCGAAATAAATTCCTCCATTTTGAATTTTTTTTCTAGTGATCAGGATCCGAAGGTCCTGATCATCTTTTGATAAGAAACCACTCTTCCATCTTTTATACCCTTTGAGATGGACACTGATGAAATTTATATGGCGGCCATCTTTTTTCCGCCATTTTGAATATTTTTCCAGCTCACTGCCAATTGGAAGCCGTTTCGAGTGACATTTGCTCGAGAACCTCCCACCTATCTTCAATACCTTAAGCGTGCCCATCACCCGTCTCCGAGTTCCTCAATCATCAGCTCTATCCATATTTTTTTTCTGAATAAATTTTTGTCTGTTTTGTGAAACCATTTGTGAAAAAAAAATCATACAAAATTTTACAGGAGAAAATTTTTGGGGAAAATCTCGTAAACTACCCCGAAGGTGGCAACACTGTTTACATTTATCGATACTGCCGGTTAAGTTACACAGTCGATTCATACATTTCAACTTTCCAAAATGTGGCTAGCTGCCTCAAAAACATGTTCAAAATCAATTCCAAAACAAATAAAATACAAAATGGCCGTCAACTCATTTTACAGATTTATTTTAGAAAGTTGAATAATTTTTCCATTAAGTACAGGAGATACCGCTCCTGATGACGTTTCAAGTTTTCATCTCGCTCGCACACAGGCGAAATGATCACCCCTGAAAAAAGACCGTATCGCGATAACAACTTTTTCTTTGATAAATTTCAGTGTTGCCTGTCCCTGGCGATAAAAATATCCAAATTTCGTTTGTACAGGTAAAAAATGTAGTTGCTCATACTCGGATTTTGCAAAAAGTTCGTATTTCGATTTTTTTATTTTTGGGGTAGATCTTGAAATTTCCCCAAAAATGGGGTATTTTTTTCACCAATCTATACTTCAAGTCTGTACATACAATAGCTTCATAGAAGTAGAAACGCTCCGATGTTGTCAACTGTGAGTAATTTGAATTTTAAAATTGCATTTTTTCGTACCTCAAACTGAATGGCCGCCACGACAGCCGCCATTTTGAATATTTAAAAACCACTCACGATCTGTCAAAATACAGGATAATTGTAGACGGAAACAGGAAAAAAATATTATCTTCAACTAACCCGTTTCGGTGCTGTGGCGCCGCGGTTTGGGGTCGAAAAATCGAAAATTTGAAAGACTACAGCTAAGCCGCCATCTTGTTTTTTAAATTTTTTCTACATTTTCTATTAATCGTTTCCTAATTTCTTCTAGAATTGCGAGTTGTAACGAAATCGGTAAGAAAACAAAAATGTTACAAAAATCACGTCGGCCGCCATCTTGTTTTTGTTTGAGCAGCACTTTTCTATCTATATTACCCTTCCCGGGCTCCCCAACCATCTTACTAACCCTCAATCATCATGTCTTCCCATATTTTTCTGTGAGAATTCTCTGAAGAACCGCATCAAAGGCAATTCAATATTCACCATACATTTTCTATGAAAAAATGAATTCCGCCATTTTGAATTTTTTTTCCATTCATCAAGTAGACCTTCGGATTTTGATCATCTTTTGCTAAGAAACCACTCTTCCATCTCTTATACCCTCCGAGATGGATACCGATGAAATTTGTATGGCGGCCATCATTTTTCCGCCATTTTGAATTTTTTTTCAGTTCACTCCCAATTGAACGACGTTTCGAATGACATTTGCTCGAGCACCCCCCACCTATCTTCAATACTTTCAGCGTGCCCTTCACCCGTCTCCGAAACCCTCAATCATCAGCTCTCTCCATATTTTTTTCGGAATAAATTTTTGTCTTCTTTGTGAAACCATTAGTGAAAAAAAAATTTTTCATACAAAATTTTACAGGAGGAAATTTTTGGGGAAATCTCAAAAACTACCCTAAATGTGGCAACACTGTGTATATACCTCGATACTGCCGGTCGAGTTGCACAATCGATTCATACATGTCAACTTTCTAAAATGTTGCCAACTGCCTCAAAAACATGATCAAAATTTTCAGAAACACTCAATAACAATACAAAATGGCCGCCAACTCGTTTTATAGAAACAATTCACATAGTTTTATAATTTTACCATTAACTACAGGATATACCGCTCCTGATGACGTTTAACTGTTCCATCTCGCTCGCACCCAGGCGAAATAATTGCCCCTGAAAAAGGACCATGTGGCGAAAATCACTTTTTCTTTGATAAATTCCAGTGTTGCCAGTCTTTGGTGACAAAAATACCCAAATGTCGTTTGTACAAGTAAAATACGTAGTCGCTCATACTCGGATTTTGCAAAAAGTCCGTATTTCAATTTTTTTATTTTTGGGGTAAATCTTGAAATTTCCCCAAAAGTGGGGTATATTTTTTACCACCAATTTATACCTCGAGTCTATACATACAATCGCTTTATAGAAGTCGAAACGCTCCGATGTTGCCAACTGTGAGAAAATTGAATTTTAAAATTGCGTTTTTTCGTACCTCAAACCAAATGGCCGTCACAACAGCCGCCATCTTGAATTTTTAAAAACCGCTTCCATTCTGTCAAAATACAGGATAATTGTAAGCGGATACAAGAAAAAAAAATTATCCTCAATTACCCCGTTTCGGAGCTGTGGTGCCGCGGTTTGGGGTCGAAAAATCAAAAATTTTAAAAATCTAAATCTCGGCCGCCATCTTGTTTTTCCAATTTTTTTTACTTTTTCTATTAATCGTTTCCTAATTTCTTCTAGAATTGCGAGTTGTAACGAAATCGGTAAGAAAACAAAAATGTTACAAAAATCACGTCGGCCGCCATCTTGTTTTTGTTTGAGCAGCACTTTTCTATCTATATTACCCTTCCCGGGCTCCCCAACCATCTTACTAACCCTCAATCATCATGTCTTCCCATATTTTACTTGAGAGTTCTCCAAAGAATCAAAGCCTTGCATACTCAATATTCGCCATACATTTTCTATGGAAAAATAAATTCCGCCATTTTGATTTTTTTTTCTATTTATCGAGTAGACCTTCGGATCTTGATCATCTTTAGCTAAGAAACCACTCTTCCATCTTTTATACCCTTCGAGATGGACACTGACGAAATTTGTATGGCGGCCATCTTTTTTTCGCCATTTTGAATTTTTTTTCAGCTCACTCCTAATTGGACGACGTTTCGAATGACATTTGCTCGAGCACCCCCCACCTATCTTCAATACTTTCCGCGTGCCCTTCACCCGTCTCCGAAACCCTCAATCATCAGCTCTCTCCATATTTTTTTCGAAATAAATTTTTGTCTTCTTTGTGAAACCATTAGTGAAAAAAAAATTTTTCATACAAAATTTTACAGGAGGAAATTTTTGGGGAAATCTCAAAAACTACCCTAAATGTGGCAACACTGTGTACATACCTCGATACTGCCGGTTGAGTTGCACAATCGATTCATACATGTCAACTTTCTAAAATGTTGCCAACTTCCTCAAAAACATGATCAAAATTTTCAAAAACACTCAACAACAATACAAAATGGCCGCCAACTCGTTTTATAGAAACAATTCACATAGTTTTATAATTTTTTCAATAAGTACAGGATATAGCGCTCCTGATGACGTTTACATGTTCCATCTCACTCGCACCCAGGCGAAATGATTGCCCCTGACAAAAGACCATGTCGCGAAAATCACTTTGTCTTTGATAAATTCCAGTGTTGCCAGTCCCTGACGACAAAAATACCCAAATGTCGTTTGTACAAGTAAAATACGTAGTCGCTCATACTCGGATTTTGCAAAAAGTCCGTATTTCGATTTTTTTATTTTTGGGGTAAATCTTGAAATTTCCCCAAAAGTGGGGTATATTTTTTACCACCAATTTATACCTCGAGTCTATACATACAATCGCTTCATAGAAGTCGAAACGCTCCGATGCTGCCAACTGTGAGAAAATTGAATTTTAAAATTGCGTTTTTTCGTACCTCAAACCAAATGGCCGCCACGACAGCCGCCATCTTGAATTTTTAAAAACCGCTTCCATTTTGTCAAAATACAGGATAATTGTAAGCGGAAACAAGAAAAAAAAAATATCCTCAAATACCCCGTTTCGGAGCTGTGGTGCCGCGGTTTGGGGTCGAAAAATCAAAAATTTTAAAAATCTAAATCTCGGCCGCCATCTTGTTTTCCCAATTTTTTTTACTTTTTCTCTTAATCATTTACTAATTCCTTCAATAGTTGCGAGTTTTAACGAAATCGGTTGGAAAACAAAAAAGTTACAAAAATCACGTCGGCCGCCATCTTGTTTTTTTGAAATGTCATAATTTTTCCCTACTCATACCCCGTACCCGAACATATCTCCCATACATTATTGTATCGTTTTCTGTCTCTTTCTAGGAGAACAATTATGTCAATGAGTGAGTGAGTGAGTGGTAATTGAGCTATATATATTATAATGGGAGCAAAAACCTAATTAAAACATGAGCGTGATTTATTAATGTAAATAAATATTAATTTATTGATTTACAAGTGTGTCGAATAATTTTATTATATTATTATACTTCCACACTTCGTTCACATTCAAAAGTCAAACATTCTTTCAAAGGAAATCTGCATATTGATGAAATTGGATTAAGCATAAAATTATGTCGGAATTTCTAATTTGTTAATAAAACCATCAAAAAACAGGTTTTTCGTCAGGTTGTTTCTAAACACTTTGTCATAGTAGTTTTTGCCACCTACATTTTCAAATTCAACGTTTCAAAATCTTGGCTCCACAGAGTTAACTGACGATACGTAATGTGTATATTTTGTGAATTGGATAAGAAATTCAGGATAATTCTAATATTATCCTGAATCTATAACATAAAAAAAAAAAAAATTGAAGTGTCTGTCTGTAATTTCGAAATAACTACCACATATTAAGCTCATATGGTTATTTGGACGATACCATAACCGAATCACACGTTTTTAAAATTTTTGTCTATCTGTCTGTCTGTTTGAACGGGCTAATCTTCGAAACGCCTGAACCGATTTTGACGGGACTTTCACAGACAAGTAGAGGATTAACCAAGGAGTAACATAGGCTACTTTTTTAACCGACTTTCAAAAAAGGAGTTGTGTTGAAATCGGTAAAAAACGCCCTGATAGGTATTTTCGCTGCGCGCGACGACGGCCGACGCACGCTCGCGCTGCATGGAACTCCCCGCGCCGCGCGCCGCGCGCCCCTGTGCCCTGCTCCCGTCGTACGCGGTACCGCGGTACGCCGACGCGCGGCGGGGGGCGGGTGGACCAGAAATCTACTTATCCCTCAGGATTTGTGAAAAACCGAAATTCACGCGGGCGAAGCCGCGGGCAAAAGCTAGTCTTCTATAATCTATACTAATAAATAAAATTGAAGTGTCTGTCTGTAATATCGAAATAACTACCTCATATTAAGCTCATATGGTTATTTGAACGATACTATAACCCAATCACACGTTTTTAAAATTTTTGTCTGTCTGTCTGTCTGTCTGTCTGTCTGTCTGTCTGTCTGTCTGTCTGTCTGTCTGTTTGAACGGGCTAATCTTTGGAACGGCTGAACCGATTTTGACGGGACTTTCACATACAAGTAGAGAATTAACCAGGGAGTGACATAGGCTACTTTTTTAACCGACTTTCAAAAAAGGAGGAGTTGTGTTTTTCTACCTATGTACACCGATATCTCCGAGATTTCTGAACCGATTTGCGTATTTTTTTTTTTTAATCGATAGAGAAACATTGCGACACTGTCCTACAAAAAATTTGGAGTCCAACTCCTCAATCCTGATGCTGTGGGGGATCTGATCCCCAAAACTAATGGGATTTAGGTACTGTCGGTTATTTAAATTGATATTGGGGATACCAATTAAATACTTTATTGTTGAATGACCTCGAGTAGGTACATGTCCAACTCCTCAACCCTGATGCTGTAAGGAATTGCATTCCGAAATCGTAAGGATCCCACGGAATTTTTCCGTTTTGTGGACGGGTTACTACTTACCTACTACAGATAGGCTACTTTTTGTTCTGGAAAATCAATGTTCCCACGAGATTTTTACAAACCTAAATACACACGGGCGAAGCCGTGGGCATCATCTAGTAATATAATAAAACTGTAACAGATCCAATCTGTACATTGAAGATATTTTGAAAATTTTTATTGGGGGGCACTCTATAATCGATACTGAAGCCAAAACTGCAATTTGTTTTATTTTTGTCTGTCTGTCTGTCTTTCTGTCTGTCTGTCTGTCTGTCTGTCTGTCTGTCTGTCTGTCTGTCTGTATCTTGGCCGCGCATCACGCCGAAACTACTGAATGGATTCGAATGAAACTTGGTACGATTTGAGTTTATACTCCGAGGTAGGACATAGGATACTTTTTATCCCGAAATTCAGCATGGTTTCCTTGGGAGAGGGGATGAAAGTTAAAACGTGTATTTAGCTGTAATTCATTAACGCGTTGTTCGATTTCACTCATTCTTTTTTTGTTACAAAGGTAGTACTTTATATATTGTCCCGCAAATATTTCAAGGTCATAGGTTTTTTAGTTCAGAAATGACAGACATTACAACCCTCAGTATTGGATTTAAATAACTTGGGACCCGGATCTTTGAACGTACGGCTTATTTTAAACTGGTGTGCGTTTAAATTTATGTTTGTCGGTCTGTCTATTTGTTACAGCTAATCTCCGAAACGACTGGATCGATTTTAATGGAACTTTCAATGTTATAAGTAATAACTTAGGCTACATTTAGTTTAGGTACATAAAAGAATTATGGGATCCGATCCGATCCTATATAAAACCTATAAACACGCGAACGAAGTCGCGGGGGTCAGCTAGTAATTAAAATATAATTTGATGCTCGAATATAAAATCATGAAAAGGACCTGCATTCAACAGAAATACCAGTCTCATCAATGCTGTAAATCGGTTAAAAATCTGTTTGAAATCTATACGTATGTATAAGTATATGTTTGCATTATTTTATATTATAAAAATCGGACTCTGATCCGATTTTATTTACTATCGGTCGTTGTGATACCTCTTAATTTGAGAGCCGATTGTCTGAGAGGGCTCTCAGTGAACATCGATTTGTTTACGTCAAAGTCACTTCGGAAGCGGATACAGCAGAGTCATTCTTGTTAATGACTCTATTAACGCCTCTTAACAATTAAAGCGAGTCTTAAAAATACAATATGTGAAAAATTCGCTCGTATCCAGTGGATTGAGGAAGTTTTTAAAATGATTTAGGAACTACTTGATGTCCTGGGATAAAGGGTCCCTATATCCATCTTCACTATACCAAAATGTAAGCTGTGCCAAAGAATGTATATCACAAATTATAAGTACATGGTGAGAGACCAAGACTATTTAGGTAGCTATAAATACCCACCTATGTATAACCTCAGTCAGTCAGTCAAAACAAGCCTTTTTACAAGTAAACATGTCGCACAATGTTTCACATATAAACAACTAGGTGATGCCTGCGATTTGACGGCTTTCAAAAATCCCTCGGAAACTCTATGGGGCCTGTCACACTATCAATACCGTATCACGATCCACGGATCGCGGATTTCAAGACCATCCGGAAATCCATCAGTATTAAAGCGGCCAAACCATCAATAATTGGATCGCGTATCGCGGATCGCGTGATAATACTGATAGTGTAACACCCCCCAATGACTTTCTTATAAAAAGTAGTCTGTCCTTTTTCAAGGACTAGTTTATATCTTTCGTCAAAATCGGTGCAGCGGTTTAGGTGTGAAAGCATAACAGACAGACAGAATTACTTTATAATATTATAGTACGGACATTGTTAAAAGGACCTAGCTCACCCAAGAGATCTTTTGTGACTACCTACACAGCCTCAGCATACTGGGTCACTAGTGGCGACCACTAGTGACCGGTCACAAGTCGCGGAAGAGATTTTTCATACATTTTATATGGTATGAGCACTGAGCGCTCGAGTAGCCGCATTGGAGCCACAAGAAAATGTATGAAAAATTTCTTCCGCGACTTGTGGCGACCACTAGTCGTCCCCACTAGTGGCCCAGTGTGCGGGGGCTGACATGTTTTAATGTACCTATTTTGACTTTTTTGCGTCCAGTGGCCTGAGTAGCACCTCTTGCGACATTCGTGGCGTTTGAAAGCGGATTCAGTGTAAGAGCTTTAAGTAAACAACGATTTATTTACACCAGCGATACTCTGAAAGCGGAGACGGCACCGTCATTCTTGTTAATGACTCTATTAACGCCTGCCAACTATTTCGGGGGTGTTAAAAATAAGGGTGTCAGATTAAGTAACACGTTGACTTGTATTTTTCCTTGGCGATTGTAGATGTATTTTGTGGTGTTTATGGAGTAGGTGTTATTTTGTAATTTGTGAAATAGCTGCTTGAAACAGATAAGTCTATTCAAAGTCAAATACACTAGCATCTGCCCGAGGCTTCACCCGCGTGAATTTAGGTTTTAAAGAAATCCCGAGAGAATCGTGCAATTTCCGGTTCCCGTTCCCGCTCCCTTTTCCAACCTTTATACCTACTATCAAGGAAGTTCGCTATAGTACCTAATCTACTTATAGCTATAGCTATAGATTTCGGGTTTTTCAAAATCCCGTGGGAACTGTGCATTTTTCCAGGATAAAAAGTAGCCTTTGAGTTGCCAATGCATGCAACACAGCAAACTATTGCAATAATATGTTATGTGAGCGTGATTTACCTAAGAACAGTCAGCGCCCTCTATGGCGTTTTTGGAAGTCTATTTGGATTTTAGTCCCACAGGAATACTTTTCCGGGATAAAAAGTATGTATTAAGTCAGGACATAATCTATCTCCATTCAAAATTTCAGCCAAATCAGTTCAGTAGTTGCGGCGGAGAAGAGGAACAAACATACACACATACACACACAAACTTTCGCCTTTATAATATTATTGTGATTGTGATTATTGTGATATTGTGGTATTGTGATATTGTGATTAATATGGATTACATGGATCAACAAGTAAATAAACAAGTGTAAATTAAAAATTTTAAAAACCCCCGACATTCCCCATTTGGGGTAGTAGCCATCTTGGATTTGCAATAGTGCTATTCTACTAGTCAAGCCCTTTCATTTGATACCCATATTAAGGAAGTTGTGAAAAAATATGTAATCCGCCATTTTGTAGCGGCGGCCATCTTGGACCGATTTTCTTCAAACATAGCTAACAACACTCTCGACTAATTCACCTTTCAAACAAAAAAAAACCGCATTCAAATCGGTCCACCCGTTTGAGCGCCACAGAGGAACAGACAGACACACACACACACACACACACACACACACACACACACACACACACACACACACACACACACACACACAGACACGTCAAACTTATAACACCCCGTCGTTTTTGCGTCGGGGGTTAAAAAATGAAAACTAAAATAACCCACTACAAAAAATATAACAAACAAGAAACTATAGTAGGTATCTTCCTACACTTTATTCGTACTTGTATGTCATCTATCTATAATAATAATATAAAAAGACTTGTCTTGACTGACTGACTGAATGATCATCAACGCACCGCCTTAACCACTGAAGCTTGAAAGAATTGAAATTATTGAAAAAATTTGAATTTGAAAACTTGAAATTTCCACAGCAGCTTTCTTTTATGACGTAGACGCACTAAGAAAGGATTATTACAAATTCCACCATTAGGGGGTTAAAGATTAATTATAAACAGAATATCATCATCATCATCATCATCATCAACCCATTACCAGCTCACTACAGAGCACGGGTCTCAAAGTGAGAAGGGTTTTGGCCATAGTCTACCACGCTGGCCAAGCGGATTGGCAGACTTCACACACCTTTGAGAACGTTATGGAGAACTCTCAGGCATGCAGGTTTCCTCACGATGTTTTCCTTCACCGTTAAAGCAAGTGATATTTAAATACTTAAAACGCACATAACTCCGAAAAGTTAGAGGTGCGTGCCCGGGATCGAACCCACGACCTCCGATTAGAAGTCGGTCGTCTTAACCACTAGGCTATCACAGCTAAACAGAATATAACCACGGGAAAACAGCTTCCTATTGACTCGACGAAAGCGTAAAATTAAGAATTTTTCGCGCAAATGAAGATAAGATTAATCGCTTCGGAACGAAATGAGCTGCCGAGGGTCGCGGGGGGAGGGGAAGGGGTGAAATTAACATTTAAAATCCGACCAACCTGCAGATGAGCCAAGATGGATTACTCATTAAAATTTCACTCCATTTAAAAGTCTCCGAACATGAATATTAAACGCACAATTTGACTGAAAATTTATCTTAATATGATTAACTTACTTTTTATTAACGAGTCAGAAGGAACATAGCTGTATTATGTTGTAATTTTTAAGAGTGGGGATAAGAAATAAAATAAATCGCTAATTTTAATTGGCGTGTATTTTCTTAAGTGTAATTGAATATTTTCGTTTTTCGACTTGAGTTTTTTTTAGTTTCGGATTATGAGAGTGGGGGAATAGAAAGTGTACCTGCATCTGTGCACTGTAGTATGTCGTGCTTCCGCCTAAGTTGAGACGACGATTCCGAATAAGATGACTCTTATGTAGGTACGTTTATAATAATAATCGAAGCGGTATACACCGGGGTATACAGCGGTATACGCGGGGATAAGCAGCGTCCACAGCGCTGAGACCGTGATCGATCAACTCGAGGGTCATTTGTCCCACCGCCGCTGAAACAGTAACTCGATTAGCGAGAACGGATCGAGTTCCAACGGTAACCGATCACAGTGTACCAGGACAGTTTGAGTTTCGGAAATTGTTACATTGTCGACAATCATAACGAAGGGATTTTCAGATAGAGACAAGTAGTTTTCGACAATAGCGCGTATGCATGCTAGAGCACTTTGTAAAGAGGCTTTGTGAACTAGTTTTATTTTGGTCGCCCTGTGTGAAAATGGGCATATGCGTGCGTTAGACAATAGGTTTTGGTGTCAGTTTTGCCACAGTCACTGACGAGGTGTCCTACATCAGCGACAAACGCGACAACGCGACATGATACGATGCGACGCGAAAATATCAGACAGTAGCTGAACCTGCATGTGGCCTACGTTGTCGCGTGGACAAGTTTGTAATTTTCTATGGAGTCGAATCGCGTTGTATCGTGTCGCGTCGCGTCGCGTAGTATTCGTCGTTCACGCAGACACCGCGTTAGAGTGACGGAGATGTGTTAATAGCCTTAGATCTACATTAATAAAAAATCGACTAGAGATCAGATTTCCGTCAGAACGTTTTATGGAAAAGCGAATCCGGATTCCTAATCGTTTTATGCAAATAAAATTAACAAATGCAACTGAAAAATTACGGGAACATTACTAATCCAGGTAGGAAATATATTGAAATACTAGCTGGCAATAAAGAGCGGCTTCAAACCCTTCTGACGGCCAATAGCCACGCTTACCAGTTTCCCTTTACAATTTGCGTGTATAAATGCAGAGAAATGTTGAGTGGAAGAGATTAGACGAATTTTGTTGAAAGAAAAATTATGATTTCTCTTTGCACAGACGAACCTTTGAGTTTATAAGCTCTTCACTGCAATTAGGGATTCTGTTAAATTTTTTGTACTTAATATAAATCGTTGCCCGCAAAATCAAAGTACGCTTAGCAGTATTTCGTATAGTTTTATCTTTGTCCCAATTAATTTTGGTATTGCGTTGCCTTTATCAGTAGTAGTAGAAGTATCGGAGGTGTGGTTAAGATCTGTCACATCGAAAATTTTACAGTTCTTGTTCTTCGGACTCTGTTGATTTTCTCATCTCGAATATATTTTGATAAAAAGAGAGATATTAAAATGGTTATTTACACTTGGTACTACAACATGTGTTGTGAGAAATTAACATATTTTCTTTGCAGCGCGAATTTGTATGGTGGAATAAATTCGAGCGTACATTTTTCGGGCGCGCGGGCCGAGCGCGGATTTATTTGAAATTTAATCCCGAAACGCGATATTATGCGAGATTTTTCGTAACAAAGAACACGGGTACGTGATCGCGGAGCTTATTTTAAAACATTATTCATTTTCGGTGATCAAAGAAATGGGCCTACATAATTAACATGCGATGATATGAATGCGCGCGCCGTACATTGCGGGCCGCGCTTTGTGTGGCGTAATGAACGAATGCGGTTCTTTGTAAATTCAATTTCATGGAAAATTGTAAGAGACATGTTTTTTGTGTATTACGTACAATTTTTGGTGAAATATTTTTTGACCTTTTTTCTCTTGTTAACTAAGAGAAAAAAAGGTCAAAAAATATTTCACTTTGCTACGCACCACTGTATCAATGGTGAAACAAAATTAAATTGCCAAGTCAAAAATAGCTCCATCCTATGGCATAAAGAACATTGTAAAAAGAATAGCATTATTTTTAGAACTGTCAAATTTATTTTACTTTAGAGATAGCGTACAACCATAGCAACACTGTTTAGAGTATACATTTAAACGAATATTTATCGTAGCAGAGGAGCAATAAAATCGACATTCATCATTGTAATCCCTCGGGGCCCAAGTTTTTCCATCAACCGTGAATTTTTCACAAACTTTCAACTCCTAGCTTGATAAGCGATTTTTAAAAACAATTTACGGAACACGGAAGTTTGTGTTCTCTTTTTAATCTTAGTGATATTTTTGACGGGGACAATTTTCACAATTTTCACTTCGGTATTTTGTCCAAGCAGTTATGGTGTTACCTTAACATTTCAATAATTTTGTATTTTTTTTTTTTGGTAGACAAACTGTAACGGTAACCGTAATGTAACTTTAGATTTACTTAGTCAAGATAGAGTTATAACGGGAGATGAACATGTCTTTCACATAAATCTGTCTCGTTTTAACTCTGTCTTGAGTCTGAGTAGAGTTTTTACGCTCTCTAGTCTCTAGATATCACCCATAACGTCAAGCAAGTCAGACGGTTAAAGTTAAGCTATATTTAAAGTTAAAGTTACCCATTAAACAAAAGCAAAGTATGTTGCACAAATCAGTATTCATAGTTCCATGGTAAGGTTGAGGGTTTTTTGGCAAAAAGCGAAAATGGCATTTTGGGTGGTTAGATTTAACTTTACCCATAACCTTGCTCTGACCGCCTGTATGTATATACGAGTATGCAACCACCCAAAGGTCTTTGGTATCTTTGAGTACAAAAATCGTGTTCCACGAGCAAAAAATGATATTTATACAATTTTTATTTTGTTACAGACCAAACAACGCAACGACACACGGCGCGGGACATAAATCAAGCGGAAATTAAAACAGAGCAACCGCTCACGCTCAAGTGAAGTAATCATAAAAAAGCGAAATAAAGGAAAAGGGTCGGTCGGGCCGCCCGTCCTCGGGCCCGTCGCTTAACCCCGGCCCACTCATGAATACGACATCTGCGGGCCGCGGGCGACCCGCGATGCTGATTTATGCGCCGGTGATCCATCATCCCTGATAGACGTACGCGGCTCCGAAACCGTACGGAAACGATTGCGTATGCATGGAGTTTTTCTGTTGTTTGGGAACTTGGCGGCACTACACACCCGTGCCTCGAAGAGCACATAAAGAGGTCTGCACACGGTCTACCTCAGGTCGCAGAAGTACCATCTCATCGGACTATGGCGCTGAGGCAATAGAGTGTGCTACCTTGTTTCCGTACGCACTTGCGCGTTAATCAGCCCCAGTGGCCGAACTTCGATTAGAATTTAACAATTAAAAATGATAGTGAACGCTCCAATTGAACTTTTATAAACTTGTGAAATTAAAATCTGAATAATTTTTTTTTATTTTGAGTCATTGAGAGAGCAGACTCTTGAGAGCGTAAATGAATCATTAATATATAAATTCACTATTTAACTGCAACGTTTTGGAACCTTTTAGAGCTCACATGCTGAAAGGTGAAGACTTTTCGAATCAATTCGTAGACGCTCTCATGAACCCTTGATATAATAAATCTACTTAGCAAATTGGACGAAATAGTTTCATAGTACTCGAACGTCGTATTATTTCCAATCAATCTGATATTAGTAAAGTTAAGGATCACAAAAAATTATATGATATTAATATCACTATTCACAAAATTGGATAAGCTCAGTGAGCCCGGAATATTGAACACAATAATCCATTAATAAAAAGGAAAAATGTTCGTCAAAGTTATTCCATTTATCCATTTAATAATAACTCAATAACGATTATTGAATATGCTTAGAATGTAAATAAATAAAACTAAGTGAACACAATAAAGTCGCTAACGTGAATGAGATTAATAAGAAAAATGATTGTAAAGTGTGTATCTGTAAAACAGTGAAAACGATTATTAAATACGCTTGAAATAGAAATAAATAAAACTAAGTGAATTCAATAGAGTCGCTAACGTTAAAGTAAATGAGATAAATAATAAAAATGATTGTTAAGTGTGTTAAAATAAAACAGTAAAAATGCGTCGACGTCCCCTACCATCGGTCCGCGAAGACTCGAGCGCTAAATTCTGGCGCAGCCTTTGCGATAACGAATGGGCTATTTACGCTTTAGTAGCGTCAGTGGGCGCGTTGACGTACTCTAACAGTTTGAACGGCGAGTTTGTGCATGACGATATACCTGCTGTGGTGACGAACGGTGACGTGACAGGTGTGAACTCTGTGGTGAACATACTCAAGAATGACTTCTGGGGGACGCCTATGTCGGACACGGGCAGCCACAAGTCGTACCGGCCGCTCACTACGCTTACGTTCAGGTGAGTTTTTTTTTACTAACTGCTGCTTTCTGTTTTGTAGCAACTCTGTCATTTAAGAGCCCTCTTCATGGGAGCGACAAATAGTTGGTGGGTGGAGTCTAAAACAGTGATTTCTGCATTTAGAGAGCGAGACGTCTTCAGTAAAGAAAAGTACTAAAAATATATAAATAAATAAATAATAAGGGCACTTCTCCCAAATTCTGGCAAAAGCATGTCACAAGCTGGAGAACGTAGGTTAATAAATACCCAGGGTTATGTAATTTTTTTTATAGATACTAGACAGTGTCTTATATACCTGCCATCAAGAAAAAGAAGATAAATGGGATGGGATCTGTGTTAAAAAAAATTTTGAACCTCTAATTTCTCACTACCATGACTGTCACATTGCTTGGGTCGTCGGATACAAACCCATTTAATTCGAAATTGAGTTGTTAAAAAATTCTTAAAAAAATATGGTCAATTAATGGATAACTACCCCTTAGAATAAAATAATCAGTCTGAAAATATAACTAAAAATAAATAAATTACAAGGTAGTAAAGTCTGTCACACGACTTTTTCATAATTGCCATGACCTGACACAAACGCTATCACAACAATGATACTATACGTAGTACAACGATCATAATAAGATCAATTAACAGAGCATTGGTCATTCTAGCAATATGTTTTAAACGAAAAAGCGTACTTCATAACGTTGAGAAGATAAAGGGAAATAATGTAGTAAAAATGCACTTTGTCATTTAGTCCTCCTCATTCATAGATATTTTGGCAGGCCTAAAGTACGCGTTATATTTTGTTGTTATTTATTCTTGTCATGTCAAATGTGTTTCTTTTTCACACGAATAGCCTACAAAATTTTTACTGTGTTTCTAAATTTTTTAATTAATTATTAATTAGCAAATTTTCATTACCATGGTCCTAATTACCATAATTACCATGACTTTTTTAATTAATTTTAATAGTAAATAAACTATTTACTATTAAATTTAGTAAATAACTTTTTTAATTAATTTTAACAGTAAACTGTGTGCGATGGGACTGTCTATGGAGAATCCTAAGAGAGATGGGTGTTCCTGAGCATTTAATAAATCTAATCGCAGCCCTATATGAGAATGGAGAGTCAATGATCAGGGTAAATGAAGTGGTGTCAACATCTTTCAAACCGCAAAAAGGAGTCCGACAGGGATGTATACTATCCCCTCTACTTTTCAATATCTATGGCGAATATATTATGAGGACAGCGCTAGAAGAGTGGGATGGTGGCATTTCTGTTGGGGGAAATAAAATCAGCAACCTCCGATATGCAGATGATACCACACTATTTGCATCCTCGGAGCGGGAAATGGCTGAACTGGTGGATAGAGTTGAGCATGCAAGTGAAATGGTCGGACTTTCCATAAACAAAAAGAAAACCAAAGTCATGGTGGTGGATCGAGCTGGACTTATTACACGAACGGGTGAACTCGAGGATCTAGAGTTTGTGAGCCAGTTTGTTTACCTAGGGTCACTGATAAGCAATCAGGGAGGTTGTGACGCGGAAATTCGGAGACGTACACAGATGGCCAAAGCAGCAATGAGCAAGTTAACCAGAATCTGGCAAAACAGGAGAGTGTCAAATACCACCAAGACCAGACTCGTGCGTGCCTTGGTGTTCTCAATATTTTTATACGGCTCCGAATCATGGTCAATCCGTGCAGCCGACCGAAAGAAAATCGATGCATTTGAAATGTGGTGTTGGAGGAGAATGCTACGAATACCGTGGACAGCAAAGAGAACGAACAAGTCCATTCTCAACCAACTAAACATTACTACCAGACTATCCACTATCTGCTACCAACGAGTCCTCAGTTATTTTGGTCATATTGCCCGGAGACAACCAGACAATCTGGATAAACTGGTTGTAATAGGAAAGATCGAGGGCAAAAGATCAAGGGGTCGAACACCTACCCGCTGGTCTGACCAGATACAGGCTATATTGGGCCTTAATATTCCGACTGCCCTGAGACAAGCCGAAGACAGAGTGGCGTGGAGGCAGCTGGTTGACTCTTCAGTAAAGGCATTCCAAGACAAGCACGACCTTCAGTAATGAAGTGCACGAAGAAGAAGAAGTAAATGGGGGGTATCTCTCTCATTTATCATAATTTATGAATGATTTTGATAAAAATGACGTTATATAATTATTTTTAGAATTTTCAGATGTTTAAACAATTTAAATTATAGAAATTTGAAAAAAAAGTCAAAAATGACAAAAATACTGAAAACAAAGGAGTTTATAAGAAGATTAAGCATAATACAAGTGTAATATTTAAAATAATAGAAAAACTACCTTACTTGCTATGAAAATATATGAAAAAAATATATATTTGGACTTAAATAACGACATGACAACAAAAAATACAATGTAATGACAGTAAAAAATGGAAAATTAATGATTAAAAAAAAATAGAGACCTATATCAGTATACAAATACTAAGAAACTTGCTCTGATGTAATATCTACATAATGCTACAAATTGCATCCAAATCGGTTTGGTAGTTTCCGAAAAAATTGGGCTCACAGTTTTACAGAAAAACATTTCCTGCTATGCTTCTGGTAGTCTATACTAGAATCATAAAATATATCTAAAAATATGCTTTGAGGTAATTTATAATCTACGTCGCGAATATTGAACTGCATTTGAATCCGCCCAGCACCATTTGAGGAAAATGAAAACATATAAACACATAAAAAAATAACATATACAATTTTTCTCATCAAACGTCTATAGCGTTTCCTTTCTGTTGTGGATACAAATGCTTTTTATTACAAGAAAAAAAAAATATAATATACACTCTTGATTTAAACTCCTTCTTGAAACTGATTCTAGGTACAACTAACTAACTAGTCATCTTGTTAGCCACAAGTTCATTCGGAGACCTACATGTTCGGAGGCAACATAAAAGTTATAGAGCATTTGCTGAAGCTATTAAAAGTCTAAGAAAATCATCAGCAAAAAGAAGGTGTGAGCTTTGTTAAAGTTTATGTTCTGTCCCTTCTAATAATCAAGCATCTTAAAGTATTCTTCCAGCACATTTTGAGCAAAGATATTATTTGGTGGATTGCATTAACTTATTTCAGATTGCAATAAAGCTAATACACAGGCATGTTTACCGTAGTTCCTACTTTGAAAAGTATATCCGTTATCGATTCGAATGAGATCTTGGATATGAAAATCGTATCCAGTATCAAATTTGCAAAGGTTTTCTGCCTCTCGCACTTTTAACAGGCATGCCGTTTGAACTACCATGGAGCACCGTAACTAGCTATGTGATGGCTCTGCCAAATACCAGACCGATTCAATAAACTTGGTACATTTTTGTGTTTGAAGAGTCATTGGCTCAATCACTAATACAGGCAAAATTACTTTGTTTATGGCACTGACTCAAAGTTGCTTGTATCGGTCTTTTATCGGATAAAATTTGAAATGTGCTCTTAGGAACTTTACAAAATTGTTCCTTCTCCACCGTTCTACCACGGAACAGAGAGAAGCAATTTGTAGAAATTTTCTTGGAAAGTCCAACCCCACCTAGATTTCACCGTTTTGTCTAACTGTCTGCATTCAAACAGATATGGAAGCTTTCTTGAATATACATCTTAACACTTCCATTACAAGCTAATCTGCTATCAACGAATTTTTTGTTGTTAAAAGTACCCTTCTCGAAATCAATAACATCGTGGAGTCTTCGTGGTATATAGTTCTTAATCGAGAATGTGTTCTGTCCTCTTTTTTAAATAAAAAAAAAATTATGCTCCTGTTCACTCTCAATAATGCTCACACCACGCCTTTTTGGGTCTAAAATTATCTGTTTAGGTCTTCAAAGCTGCACACTCATTGCGTTCAGCAGCTCAAAGTCTTTTTCAGAGGATTTCAACATGAAACTCGTCCACACAAACATCCAGAACAGGTTTGCTCTGGAATTTACACCTCAGTTGTTAAGCTACCTAAAGTGGCTTTCAAGGTTCTTTGGCTGAATACTAATGGTTATAACGCTCGAGGTCCTAAGTTTTATTGATCAGCGATTTCCTAGACTTTAAGCAAACACCTTTTTCGGATACTTTTCTATGGCTTTCTAGAGTTTTTCATCACCATAATTAATAACAAATTACCATAGGCATATTCTAATCGCCATATATCAGAGATAATTACCATATCGCAATTTATCATTACCATGACCATCATAATTACCGAATTCGTTATATCTCCTAGGAAACCAGGGTACGATAAAGGCCTTCTTCATCACCGAGACCAATTTAGGTACCCCTTTGAGAAGGTATCCTTAAATAATCAAAAATTGAAAAAAAAATTTTTTTTTCAACCTCGACACTTTTTGCCAGAATTTCGGAGAAGTGCCCATAAATTAATTTTGCTTGATATATCATGATTTTTAGTGAAAAACGGCAAAGTAAAAAGATGCAAATCTAGGTTTGGAATTACGCCTATTTTAGCAAATATTTGGCAATTTTTTACATAAACTAAAGACATGAAATTATTATGAAGTACCGTATAATATGATTTTGGTCGTTTTTCAATTTTCTAGTTTACCATATAGTTTATTTACGCACGAAGTTGCTTCAAATTTTGCCCAAAAATAGTGATTTTTCAAGCGTCATAACTTTCAAAATAAATATAATTTTACTATTTTTTTAATTTTATAGCATAGATAATGGAGATATAAATTGATATCTGGCTTAACTTTAGATCTATTGCGACAAATATTAGAATAATAGGCGTAATACGTTTGTATGGAGCAGCGCGAGAGGAGAGCAACCTTAACTCATAATATTTTGAGGTGAGAAAGTACCTAATTGATTAAGATTTTTTCTTTTTTTAATGATTTTTTTATATCAGTCTCAATATAAAGCTAAAGGAAACAAAAATAAAAACTTAGTAATTAAACAAAAATGCAACAATATTATGTAATCAGAAATGAGGATGTCCCTAGGGAACCAGAGTTACTAATATAGCCCACCGAATCGTGAAGCTACAGTGGCTATGGACGGGGCACATAGCTCGAAGAACCGATAACCGTTGGAGTCCAAAGGTGCTCAAATGCACTTCGCACTGGCAAACTCAGCATTAGAAGACCGAAATGAAGGACGAACTCAAGCGCTGGCAACCGCAGTACACATAAGATCGTTTTGTATGGCGATCTTTGCAAAAAACTTATGTCCATCAGTGGACATTTATTATATCTAGTTTAGACTAAGACAACGACGGCGAAAAGCTAAAAATCGGCACCACGCAGTCCCGGTATTAAAGAACTTATTTAGAACGAGCGGATTTCGTTCGCGTGGATATTGATTTTTAAAAATCCCGTGGGAATCATTTTGTTTTCCTAAGCTCCTTTGAGCTCATACCTTGCTAAAAATTTTTAAAAGTTCACTGGCGGATGTTTAAGTAGATCAAAATGTAAAAGTAAGAGTAAGTTAAAGTAAGTTAAGTAAAGGTTCCATCAAAATCGATCCAGCCTTTCTGAGATTAGCTGGTAATCTTTAAAGTATCACCTTTCTAACAAAAAAAGAATGAATGAAATCGAACCACGCGTTGAATTACAGCTAAGTACACATTTTAACTTTCATCCCCTCTCCCAAGGGAATAAAAAGTATCCTATATGTTACTTCGTAGTATGAACTTAAACCATACCAAGTTTCATTTCAATCCATTCAGTAGTTTTTGCGTGATGCGCGCACAAACATACAGACAAACAGATAAACAGACAGACAAACAGACAAAAATTTCAAAAATACCTTTTTTACGTTCTATTACTTATCCCCAACACCCCCCAGTTATTATTTTGCAAAAATCTTTAATGTACAGATACGGCAAGTCTACGATTTTATTATATGTATAGATGTATAGATTCTGTGTTCACAGCTGAGCGTACACTGCGGTATCATAAAGACCGTCAATTTATTTACATAAGTCTGTTATTAGGGTGATTTTTCGTATATTTTCCCACATCAGTATTGGTGACACGGTAACTCGGCATTACCGTCTTCCGTCCCATAAATTCGCTTCATTTGATTCCAAGAGGCTCATCAGCAGGCGAAACACGCCTCGTTCAAATCGAATATTCTCGCAGGAATATTGATATACCTACGTGTGATAAAATATGTATCAAATGTGTTACTTGAATGATTGATTTTACGCAGTCCATACGTTACTAAGCGCGGATTGAACCTCGCTGACAACGTTGGAATAAACTATTGTTATAACAAAAACTTAATTTCGCATCAAATAATGAAGCCGGTCAAGTGCGAGTCAGGCTGACGTACTGCGAGTTCTGTAACTTGGAAGGAAACCTATTTGGTTAAATGGTTTTGACAGATGCCTAAAAAACAAATAAGTTTTGCTCTGGACCGCATACGTTTTTTTGTAAAACGATGGTATTTTCCTGTCATATTTACCTCCTATTTACCTATCTTCTTCTTTGCTAGTCTTTGTTTATCCATTGTTGGACATAGGCCTCCTCATGTGCATGCCATTCATCTCGATGTTAGGTGAGCCTCCTCCAAGTTTTGCCCGCAAGCTGGAACACTGTCATATCATACCCCACATAACCCAAACAGCCCCTTTGGAATGAAAACGAAAATATTTTTTAAATTCTTACGTTAGCTTTTGTTTGAAGCTTGCAAGGGTTTTTTTCCCTACCCCAATATAAACGGACTAAAAAGGTGAATCTTAAAATACCCCATTTATGATTCCTTCTCGAGCAGTTTAAGATAACATCCCGGACGAAAATTTTACCTCCGAGCGATTTTATTATCTATACTTATTATTTAGACTGCCTTTTATCCTTTTATTCCGATATTGATAAACCGTTATTGCGTTATTTGAATCCAGCAAACGCCTACGCGCGATTACATTTTGTGATAAGCTTTGTGTACTTGTAATGTGGTAGGTGTCCTGTGTAGCAACAACTAGTGACAGTATCTTAGCTTATCATCTTTGGTATATTCAGATGAAAAATGGGTTTCCCGTAGGGGATTCCATTTTCGAGGGCAGTTACTCTACTGGGCACTATTTTGTATCGTTTTTTATTAACGACCTATCTCAATGAAATAATTTAAGGGAGAGTCCGGCAGTACGGGCCGGCATCCAGTACGGGCCAGTTGCTATTTCTAAGATTCTATAACAGCTAACGCTGACACCATTAGCTCCATTTAAGTAGTTCACTTTGACAAGTCTATGCCCAAAACGGGGGCGACCTGTCAGCTACCGACTAACTGCCAGTGCAAAGAATTGCGTTGCGCGCGGTGACGTTCGTTACACAAGTATTATACCGGGGGTGATATTTGAATATTATTGGAATATATCGACAATAGTTAATCGTGGTATGTATTTATTATTTATATAGCTACAATAATAATGTTTTAATTGATGCTTTATACGTAACATTTTATAATTGAGCGATCTCGAAATTTTATTTCGCTTCCTCCAGTACGGGCCACGAAATTGTCCGTCAGTACGGGCCACTGGTTGAGTTTATTTTAAATGGTTTAATTTCTTTATAGGTACATAAATATGTTAGATGATGACAGTGGACGTGAAAGGAAGACAAAGAAGCGCACCTGGGAACCTGCCATAATGCATAGAGCCGTGGAAAAGTTTTAAGTAGGCACAGAAATGAATGCGCGTCAGGCTGAGATTCAAAGTATCAAGAATGACTTTAAATGTAGAATTAAAGCTATTGAAAATTATAAAGAGAAAAATAATAAAGCTTTAAGCCTGCTATGGGTCGTTTCCACGACACATTCTCGCCTGAACACGAAAAAGTGTTGGCAGAACATATTAAGGATTTAGACAATAGGCTACTGCCCATAAGCAAACTTTTAGTAAACTTTTCACGGTTAAAGATAAAGAAGGTAACAAAAAAGGCAAGGATGTTTTGCTATCAGGCAACGATACCGACAAAAAAGTCAGGAAAAAGAACGAAAACTAGCTCCTTTTTCAAAGAAAGATTTAGGAAGAAACAATATGCCCTCTGTGCCTCGAATCTCATAAAGAGGATTGGATTCAGTATGGAAACTGCAAGATTTGGGTGCAAAAGGCTTACGCAAACATTTTTGAACTATTAAACCAATAAAATATGTGATTATTGCCTAGTATAAATGGTATTTGTTTCTGACCGGTACTGGAGGACAATTTTTTTACTATTAATTTTTAGTGTCTTTAGATTTTATTAATAAATTTGATTCTTTCTAAATATATTGATGTTACATTATTTCTATTTATACATTATGAGTTATTTTACATAAATCAGCAAATATCTAACATATTACTTTGGAGATTTTAATTTTATACCAAATAAACCTTAGGGTGGCGGTACTGCCGGACTCTCCCCTAACTTTAAAATGAGTAACACTTTGTAGCAGTGGCGTTTGAAGTCAGTTTTGTGAAAAGAATTTTCGTTTCAAGCTTTCTACCGTAAGCTTTAGTGATGATCCACAATCGACTGTTCCTGGATCTTCATGGCTTAGCATTACAATACTCTGTACAGTATTACATACTCCATGGATTGAACATTTGGGACCTGGAGTTCAATGATAAAGTCTACGCTTGGTAACTACTATAATAATTATTTATTCACAATTGACAGTTCCTAAATCCTGTAAAGTTAAGACAAACAGAAGCCTCGCAGCATCAGGAAAAAAAATTATGGGAACTAGCAAATTTTATCTATACGTATTATCTACGTATCCTTTTTCGTGTATGTCCTAAGAAGTCGATGTACATACATAGAAGAAGAAAAAAATTCGCGCCGAATAGGGAACCTTCTTTTTTGCAAGTCGGTTAATCACAACACAAAATATATTTTATCTCCATCAACATTACCTAATATTTTTAATAAGAAAATTGTACAAATGCCATCGAAATAATCCAATACAGTCCCAAATAAAACGGCCTCGTAACGAGATGCAAATATTTGTGTAGATCCTTCTTGTAACGGCGGGGACCGAGTAGCTTCCCTACAACTACATATTATAACATCCCATAATCCGGATGAGGAATAATGCCCGGACTCTGTAGGGGAGTTTATTTCAAGCGCGCCCCATACAAACGTAATTTAATTGATAATTTAATATTAATCAATGGTAGGGGAGTCGATGGTACTAAATGTGGATTTACTGGTAAGTAGTGTAAGTTCAAATAAAAGTTTATATAACGTTTCCCCTTTCGCGAGGCTCTACATAAAGGGCTTATATATGGTAGAGGGTACTCAGCAGGATACAAGATGCCTTCCTTATGTTAATCTGACGCGCTTGAGTAAATCCAAAATCTCCTCTTGGGCTCCCTTACTACAAATCAATGTCAATAAAATTTTGTGGACACGCACTGTCTATGGTTTGTTAGATTTCTGTAAAAATCAAGGAACCAATATATCTTCTCTTGGTATCTGACTTCTAAGAAAATTCGGAGAAAAGTACCTATTTTTTAACAATTTAGTTACAAGTAACTTCTCCCCGCGGCTTCGCCCGCGTGAATTTCGGTTTTTCACAAATCTCGAGAGAATCGTGGATTTCCGGTTCCCGTTCCCGCTCCCTTTTCCAATCTTTATACCTACTTTCAAGGAATTTTGCTATTGTAATCTACCTATAGCTATAGATTTCGGTTTTTTTTTCAGAATCCCGTGGGAACTGTGGATTTTCCAGGATAAGCCTATGTGTTAAGTCAGGGCATAATCTATCTCCATTCAAGGTTTCAGGCAAATCGGTTCAGCAGTTGTGACGTTAAAGAGTAACAAACATACACACACACACGCATACACACACACACACACAAACTTTCTACTTTATAATATTAGTGTGTTGAAAGTAAACAAGGCTTGTGTACCCTTTCTATCCAAAAGTAGGTTACAAAACACCAACAACGGAAACTATATTATACTTTTACGCCCCGTGAAATAGGTAACGGGATAAATGGGGGACAATAAATAGTATTAGCTACATCCCAAAACCTTTTATCCAGCGCCGCTATGTGTCACGCGGGCGTCCCCGCGCCCATTATCGCGCGACTGACACCACGCTTGCTTAACACCAAGACAACAAGGCCGCGTGATTTGTTACGGTCGCGGGCGTTTTCGGCCTTTATAGGGTTCCACATGAAAATAGTAAAAAAGAAACTCTAAGGGTGAAATCACGCTGCTTACCAAGCGCAATAATTATAGATTGATATGCGCTACTATTATTGGTGTATTACCCATAAGAAAGCTCTCAGAGAGCGATGGAGCTATGCTCCGAATTTCTCTACGTGATCAAATCAGAAATGAGGAGATCCGTAGAAGAACCTGTGTCACATAGCATAACGGGTTGTGAAACTGAAGTGGCAATGGGCGGGGCATACCTACAGTTTGAAGAATGATAGACGTTACGGTCCAAAGGTGCTGGAATGGCGACCAGTGTTGACAGACCCCATAACATAACACAAATACGTAGGTAGGCGATAAATTTTCATAGATAAAAACCATTGTAAAGATTAAGGCCGCTCTCTTCACGCGCTTTTCCATACAAACGTATTACGCCTATTATTCTAATATTTGTCGCAATAGGTCTAAAGTTAAGCCAGATATCAATTTATATCTCCATTACCTATGCCATAAAATAAAAATATTAGTATAATTATATTTATTTTGAAAGTTATGACGCTTGAAAAATCACCATTTTTGTGCAAATTTTGGGGCAACTTCGTGCGTAAATAAACTATATAATAAACTAGAAAATTGAAAAACGACCGAAGTCTTATCATAGGTTACTTCATAATAATTACAAATGTCTTCAGTTCATGTAAATAATTTTTTTCAAAGAAAAATGAACCGACTTCAAAAGATTCGAACAAAAAAGTTTAAAATAATTTTGTTATTCATTTAGATTGACGATTAAACTACCTAACTCAAATGATATATAATTTTTGAAGTCGGCGCCAAATGACTTCAAATTCACTTCAAGTCGAAAATATGCCCCCCGCGTCCCGGACAGCTCCCGTCCCTCACCCTCAGCGACTATTACTTCTGATTTTACTTACACGAATTGAATGTGGTTTGGCGCCGACTCCAAAAAATTATATATCATTTGAGTTAAGTAGTTTAATCGTCAATCTAAATGAATAACAAAATTATTTTAAACTTTTTTGTTCGAATCTTTTGAAGTCGGTTCATTTTTCTTTGAAAAAAATTATTTTATGTTTTTTAGTGATTTATTTTCTTTATATTAGGTAATAATATTAATGAGAACTATGTAAAATAGATTATGCCCTTTATATTATTAATTATTATTATCAATATTATCCTGTGACATATACATTTTATGTGTCATACTATAGGTGCATGGTTTTATAATGTTCTAACCCAACCTAACCTAACTTCCGATCTATACAAGATTAGTTTGTATGCGTACTACTCTTGTATAATTTGGAAGACCTTGATTAAAAATTTATTTACAATCTCTATGCGACTAGTTTCACATCCTTGCGGTTTGGCCTGGTATAGAATGGAAATACGCGTAACCATGCACAAACTCCAACTCCACTCTAAATGTAGCTGTTATTGACCTCGGACCAATTTTTTTTTTTGCAAAAGGTCAATGTTACGTAGGCGTAGCAGAGTGAAGTTTTTGGACAGAATAGCTATATCGGACTTCAGCAACAGGTCTGGCAATCTCAGAGAACATATTAGTGACATATGTGTACATTTACGTTTATAACTTCGTATATAAGAATGATAACTTGATGTGTTATACACTAAAACCTTCTTGAAAGTATGTAGATTACGATAGTGAAAAAATCATCAAAATCGGTTCATTAGTTGCGGAGATAATCGCGAACATACTTACATACATACATACATACATACATACATACATACGGGTCGAATACAGAACCTCCTTTTTTTGAAGTCGGTTAAAAATTGCCAAATATTTGTTAAAATAGGCGAAATTCCAAGCCTTGATTTGTATCTTTTTACTTGCCGTTTTTCACTAAAAATCTCAAGCAAAATTTATTTATTTAATTAATTTATTATTTATTTATGTATATATTTTTATTACTCTTCTTTACTGAAGACGTCTCGCTCTCTAAATGCAGAAATCACTGTTTTAGACTCCACTCACCAACGATTTGTCGCTCCCATGGAGAGGGCTCTTAAGAGAACATAAGAGAGATTACAAAATACACGTATGTGAGTAGCGGCAACAGCTGGTAAAAGACAAAAAACAAGCGAAGTGATGAAACGAAAAATAAAGTGCACAAAACTGCGAGCGTTTATTAAAGATCACGGAGCTTATGACGGCGAAAATTAATAAAAGGGTTTAATGAAAAATAACTTGATCTCGCAGCGCGAAGGAAACTGATTTATATTCCCGGAAGATGCTTCGTTGCGGAGTTTTATCGAGCTTTTATCTGGGCAGAAGCGGCTCTTGAACAAAATAGCTAATTATTTTATTTCATGGTAATTAAGGGTTAAGAGTTTTTAAGGTCGTAATCCACGAGAGTGATTACAATGCGTTTTTCAGTCACCATTTAGAACATTTTATCGAGGAATGCTTATATCTTTCAATAGACATCCACTACTGAACATAGATCTCTTGTAATGACTTTCATATGCGGTCTTACGCTACTTGTATCCAGTGGCTCCTTGCGACTCTTCTGATGTTTTCGGTCCACCTAATGGGAGTCTGCGCTTTCAAGTCCCAGGTTGCCATGTCAGAACCTTATGACTCCAACGTCTATCGGTTCTTTGAACTAAGAGCTCCATTCACTGCTACTTCGGCTTTGTAAAATAAGCAATTAACTTTTTGCCTGTCTTGAGTATCTATATAACATAATAATATTAGTCTGATTGAACGAGAACTTGACCTTTTTCTCGATGATATTTAATAAACATGATGTTTTAGGAACGTTTCGATCTCAGAATTACATTCACGTTAAGTGATGTTTTTCCGCAAAGTAAATAAATGTCGCAATTCATCCCAACTGTATATTTTGACGGCGAACATCACATGAAGCAATCACTTTCAGGGCTTCAATATGTCAGACTTTTTGCGGATTACAACTATCGAATTCGCTTCTTGCGACATGCGCTTAGATATGATACCTGAGTGAAAGAAGAGGCTCTGCGAAGTGAGAAGTTAAATGCAAGTTTTTCTGCGAAACTGGGGAACTGTGTTGTCGTTTCTGTTTTAGGTGCATACAGTGTATGTATGCTTAAGAAATTTCTGTCCAACAGTGGACGTCGAAACGACTACAATATTACACTTGATTTTAAAATATAGATTTCTTTTATGAAAATTAAAAAAACAATGGTTTGGCTTTCACAATGGAAACAAAAACACGGGACCCGGTGGATGGCTGAATATCTTCCGAGGCTTGTCTTTAATGTTCACGCATTCAGTACCCAACTTAAACTGCGATCATACAAACTGCAGCTCTATTCCCACTGAGCAAGGTCCTTTTTTACGCTGCTATTACAACCACTTCACAAAAAACTATGACAGCAGTTGGTGGAAAATATTAAGGAGGTATTTGATAAGAATGAAAGCTTGACATACCTTCGATAAGAATAGAAATGTTTTTAACCACCGGTTCGGTTGTAGAATAAACTTTAAAAAAGTGCTTTAGTGAGTCTACCATTATGTTCGGAATGCCTTTCCTATCTTAATAATGGTTTTAGTGACAGTAAAATTAAAATGGTCTAAGATTTTTCCAGTAGGATGGTTACCAGCTATGGCTGAAGTCTCCCAACAAGACATAGAGGAATTTTAATAAAATCGTCCGATGCGTGAGCGTGCAAAGATTTTAATTCTTGTTTTAATTCATGTATATAAGCTATCACCACACTCCTCCATGCAAGAAAAGGTTATCAAACATTAGGTTTTTATTTTATTTCACACCCGAGTAGCGAGCAAATGAGCCAATGGTTACCACCAACCAATAACATCAGCAGCACTAGAAGAACCGCTAATGTGTTGCTGGTATCTGATTATTGTCCACCAGCTCCGCGTGTACGAGTGTGAGGAAGTGGGTCACAGAGATTCTCAAGACAATGGGAGGCACAAAACGCTTTGATAAACGACACAGTGATGAGTAGGTGGAAAACCCTGGGAAACGCTGGGAAACTCTGGGAAACGTTGGGGAATTAAACAGGCTGGTGTGACAAACGAGCTCACAATGGAGCGCTCAAAGAGAGTAATTTAGTTATTGCCTTTATTTTTTTATTCACCGCAAAACTTTTTATGGAGAAAATCGTTTGGCAAGGATTTTTTATTCATTACAAGTTAGCCGTTAACTGCGATCTCACCTGATGGTAAGTGATGATGCAGTTCGATATCGGTTGCTACGCGGTGTCGTACCGGAATGCTGAATCGCTTAGCAGTAGGGCTTTTTAACATATTGTATCTGTCTATTTTGTTTTATATACATATTTAAATGCATTTATTAATAAAAATTCACTCATTGTTTATATATGCTTTAAACACAAATCTCTCTGACATTAAATCTAACTTATAAATTAAGAAATAAATTTTGAAGGTCAACTAATGTCCACCACTACTACCACGACAGCCTTTTTACGTCCCACAGCTGGGCACAGGCCTCCTTTCTCATAGGAGAGAGAGATTTAGAGTTTACACACGCCACGATGCTCCAATGCGGGTTGGCGGGCTTTAACGACTATTGTCACATGATATACCTACCTAGTGATAATAACCGGGACCGACTACTTAACGTGCTCTCCGTGGCACGGGCGTGAAACACGGAGTTAGTAGTTGGCACTACTAACTCCGGGCTGACATTGAGAATTTATTGACAGAAAAACCCAATACCTAACAATGATTTGCCCGACCCGGGAATCGAACCCGGGACCTCGTGATCTGCACCAACGAGGCAGTCAACTGATGCCCATTACAACATATTCAAAATATCTGTAATCTAAAATTGTATTCCTTAGCAACCTTATTATTGTCAGAAAAGTCCTTACAATTATCTTTGTAAAAAACAACGTTACTAAGTAACTAAACGTGTATAACGTTGGTCGGAATCCTTACGTGTGAGTCCGCCTCTCATTTGGTTTCATTTATTCTATTTATTCTAGCCAAAACGGCTGGCAATAAAATCCCCTTTATTAGTGAATGTTTCGTGAGTTCTGACGAATGCAAGCTATTTGCCGGGCGGTGAGTTACGGCGGTAAATCGCAATGCGGTAATAAGCGACCGCACGCGACTTCCACTAATGTATAAATAACCGCATTTTGTGATCGAGCTACTTCGACTTTTGGCGTGGATAGTAAAAAATAAATGATGATGTATGTGATCTATGCTGTGATAGAGGCCATACATAGTGACGCGTATTTAATGAAAATTTCAACTGGCTAACGTCTGTGACAGATGGACGGACGGATTGAAGGACATAATATAATATAGCGGAGTCTAATATTAGGGTTCTGTTTTGTACTCTTTGAGTACGGAACCCTAATGAATGAAATTTTATTTTATCTCCTAACTAGCTGATGTCCGCGACTTCATCTGCTTGGATTCATAATATAAATCTCATAAAAACTTTCAAGCCCGATTTAACCCCCTTAGGGGTTGAATTTTCAATAATTTTAGCGGATGCGTTCACTACAAGAGCTATCTGCATGCCAAATTTCAACCAAATCCGTCAAGTGGTTTGAGCTGTGCGTTGATAGATCAGTCAGTCAGTTAGTCAGTCAGTCAGTCAGTCAGAAAAATAAACGACTATAAATGAGATCTAGAGATCCACGATACATAAATGGACAGAGAGATAGACTGCAAAGTGTGATTAATAGGACTCAGTTGTGCCCTTTGGATATGGGACTCTAATAACTTTGAAGTACGTACTTAAGCCAGAAATGTCTTGTTATTAGTTTTGACGGATTTATGTGATTTACAAGAAGCAGTTATGATGAAAAATCATAATGCAGTAATAATGGGGCGCACGCCATTTGGTCTAATTCCATATTTTGCGCTGTAATTTCTTTAATACCAGTTACCAGTTTTGCATTCTAATGACTTCATCGACCTAGCATGTTTCTAATTTTTTTTTTATTCCAAAGAAGGTTGGTACTATTTAGGAGTCCTTAGCCCAAGAGTTCCAAATCCCTTAAAAGTGATTAAACGATTTATACCGCAATATGGTCAACAGCACAAAAAACGTTGAGATTGGCCGCTAGTGTCCAAAATGAGGTCGAGACGACTTAATAACAATTGATAGCTAACATATTGCATCATTGGTCTATTGGTTAGCATATTTGACCGCAGATCACGATGTCCCGGGTTCGATTAGCGGGTCGCGTCGGGCAAATAATTGTTAGGTATTGGGGTTTTCTGTCAAGAAATTTTCAGTGCCAGCCCGGATCTGGTAGTTGGCGTTGTTTTACCCCCGTGCCTCGGAGAGCACGTTAAGCAGTCAGTCCCGGTTATTATCACTATCAATAAATTTGATCTATAATATAGTATAGGTAATAGTCGTCAAAGCCCGCCAACCCGCATTGGAGCAGCGTGGTGGGTCTAAGCTCTAAATCCCTTGGCTCGTGGATGCTTGTGCCTAGAAGTGGGACGTTAAAAGGCTATAGTGATGGGTGGTGGTGGATAGGTAGACACTGTAGACAGACCTGTGGTCACTATCTCCTTTGAATAAGGTAGTCTTCGCCCAGGTGTGGCAGGGATAATAATAAAATAAATAATTGGCAGTATTATTTCGCCATGATTTGAGCCTGCAACCCGCAGTGTACAAGATTGCTATATAAAAAGTAATATCCCAACCGCCGGGAAATTCGCAATGCGGTACAATAAAAGTCAACACGCGATAAGCTACGCCATAAAATGTTTCTTAATATTTTATTATCTTTATATAGCCTTTTATTCTATGCTGAACGACGATGGTGTGGTTGTAAGAATGCTTAAAAAAGGAAAGAAATAAAGTAAAACAATTCATTTTAAAGAAGAAACAACAAATCTGGTCCTTGCTCTAGTTTTTCATAAATTAGTACTAGGGCTTAGTGTAAGTTTTTAAGTTAACGTTAACTGTACGTAAACGTGTCCCTTAATGTGGACATGTAAAGAACTAAAGACAGTAAAGAGATGAAAAACATCCGTCCAAATTACCATATGAAGGAACAGTTTTGCGAACAGTAATTAACTTAAAAACCAGTACCTCTAAAGTCCAAATTAGACGGTGCCCCGTTCATCGTTCATTTTCGCGACGAACAATGCACGATACGATATTTGCTATGGCACAGTGCCTGTGAACAATGAACGGTCGGTGTTTAGACGGTTCATTTTCGATGACTTTTTTTGCGTCTGGATGAGTTATCGTAGCGCTTCAACGGATGGACCTATTCGAATGCGTTTTTTTATTCGGAAGCGGATTTAAGGGCGGTTCTTAGCTTTGTTTGATAAAAATCTGTTCAGCCGTTTGAATATTATTGGCTCTATTATCAACTGGTATAGGATTCTGGTTCTCAGTCATGATTTAAGAGAAAATCACTCTAAATCGTTTACTTAATTTCAAAGAGTTCTTCGCTATTTAAATTTGAAGTGGCGTATGTCGGTATCGCACACAAAGTCGGGAAGGATTAAAGATAAGGATGAAAGAGGCCGCCAATTCAGAAAGGGGTTAAAACGGATCTCCTTTATAACAGGATAGCCCGCAAAAATACGGTTGAAAAGGGTTGAATGAAAGTACCTAATGGAAAACGGTCGGACGAAAGTGTACTTGAACCAAAACTCCAAAATATTCCATTAAGTGATTAAAATATTCATTTTTGATCTGTTCAACGGCAGGTTTTTTGAAAATCTCGTGAGAACTTTCGATTTTCCGGGATAACAAGTATATGTAAATTAAAAATTTAAAAAACCCCCAACATTCGCCATTTTTCAGTCAAGCCTTTTCATTTGATACCCATATTGAGGGAGTTGTGGAAAAATATGTAATCCGCCATTTTGTGGCGGCAGCCATCTTGGACCGATTTTCATCAAACATAGCTAAGAACACTCCCGACTAATTCACCTTTGAAACAAAAAAACCGCATTCAAATCGGTTTACCCGTTTGAGCGCTCCGGGGGAACAGACAAACACACACAATAGATGTCAAACTTATAACACCCCGTCGTTATTGCGTCGGCGGCTATAAATGAATCTATGACTCTGTGCTAAACTTTATCAAGATCCGTTTAGCAGCTTAGCCGTGAGGACGTAAAAGGCAGACAGACTTATTTTCACATTTATAAAACTAGTATGAATTTGTTGTTCACAATGGCTTGCTAGTGATAAGTGGTTCGACATACGAGTAACTGGTCACGTCCGTTTGCGTCGCGCTAGAGAAAGTGTGAGTGTGGTGAAATGTACTTACTGTACGTTTAATCAGTTTTAAGTATTCCCGTGTTCCAGTCCTTAATTTAAAGCTTCCGATGTGCGGTTCGCAGTGAAATGCTTTGATGAATTATCGGCACCCCACACCTGCTGGGATGGCGTGCTAGTGGTGAGTCGATCAACGTCACTCCACACATGCATCTGCGGTTTGCTAGATATAGTGAGATTGTGATAAAGTATACTGTATTTTTACCCGACTACGGCAAAGCCAAAAGGAAGGGTTATAATTTTAACAGTCTATGTATGTATGTATGTATGTGTGTGTGTGTGTGTATGTATGTATGTATAGTTCGTTCGGTAACTTAGTGTCGGTACAGGCGCAGGTGCTCTTAGTATTCTGCTTTTATTTTTATTACTTTTTTTCTGTTTGTAATTTTTTTTCTATTCTAACAGAATCTCCGAATAGTCTGCCAATCCGCAATTGGCCAGCGTGGTAGACTATGGTTAAAATCCTTCTCATTTTGAGAGTAGACCCGTATTCATGAGAATATTATATTTTATGTTTATGGTTATATTGTAATAAACTACGAATATAAAAAAAATAAGAGAATTTTAATGAAAAAATATGAGTAGGTACAAAACGCCAAAACCCCTTGTACCTGTACACCCCGTGCGGCATGCTTTGAAGTCGCGGCGGCGTCTTTGGTAAAACACCGCGCGGCGAAGGCGGCGAGACACAAAGGGTGACCGTAAGAAAATGAACAGACTATATGTATGTGTGTGTGTATGTATGTGTGTATGTATGTATGTATGTATGTATGTATGTATGTATGTATGTATGTATGTATGTATGTATGTATGTATGTACATATGTGGCCGATTTTAGTATGAGATTCTGTGTGTACCACCGTAGCGCCTAAACTACTGGGCCGATTTTGTTGAATGAGGTGTCAATTAATTCTTTGTTGTGGTCCGGGTGACATAGGCTACATTTTATATACGAAAAAAATCGAGATGCGACGTGCGAGCGGCAAAAGTTTATTATTATTTAGTTTCGGATAGACATAACAGATGGCGCCACTAACTGCTTGCCCCGCGATTTCGGGTTTCGCTTGCGTAGTCGGGTTTTAGTTTACGAACTTTATACTCGTAACAATTACATTCAACATAAGCCTCAATAGCGCAACGGTCGTCGGGCATGGATCTAAAACCGAAAGTTCGACGGTTCAAGCATTGTCGTACCCACTCATAGCACAAGCTATATGCTTATTTGGAGGGAAAAAGGGAATATTAGTCATGTTCATCATGACTACTATTCTTTATAAAAAAGTTACTTATGATTATATGTTGGAAAGAAACAGGTGTTGCTTTGCACGTTCCAATTTTTATTTATGTTGCTTTACATAAATAAAAATTGGCCAAATGTGAGTCGGGCCTCACTCTTTTAGGGTTCCGTACATAATTATGAATAATATAATATTTTGTGTCTAAGAAATATTTAGTTTTCGAGCTAGACATCGCAACAAACCATGAAAGAAAATCCCAAAAATGTTAGTTTGTTTTGGGTCACAGCTTATAAACTATTTTATGAATCGTTGTTTTCAGTATTTGTTGTTTAAATAGAGCATAATATGGTACGTAATACACCAAAATATCATATTCCTAAATAGTTAAGTTTTTGAGATAGCCCCCGTCACAAAAATGGTCTAAAACTGACAATTTTGATGGATTTCCTGATTTTTTGATCAAATAATTAAAAAAATATATATTCGTACTTTACTCAATGAGCTCTAAACAATAATACCCTACAAGCTATGGTAAGATAATAAAATATTTCGGCTCCTTTCTCATGTATGGGAGCCCCCCTGAAAAACAATTTAATTCAATGTCTAATTAAATATTTGATTTTGAGTCAACGTTGTACACAAAATACCAAAATTTAACGTTTGTAACTCATTTCGTCTGCGAGCTAGAGACCTGTGACCGGTGGACAGACAGACAGCAGAGTGACATTAATAGGGTTCAGTTTTTACCCTTTGGGTACGGAACCCTAAAATCTGGCTTATTTTGTTATAATACATTTAATCGGATAAATCTGTATTATGTTACTTACAGCATGCGCTAATTACCGTCCTCCCGCTAATACACATGCAGAAAAAGCAACCTAACAAGAAATAGAAACGCATCGCTAGTACTCAACATCAAGGTCCCTTATTGTAAGGACCTTACAATTATGTAATCATAATCCTGGTATGTCACTCAAAATTTAGGTACATACAGTACTCGTAGTTTTATTCTCATACACGTTTGGTGTACGTGTATGTGTAGAATTACACGCAGAGAAGGGACGAGATTAAAGTCTATAATTTACGATGGTCATTAAGATAGTGTGCGTCCAACAACTTTGGGAACAAGCGCATTTTGCCGCTTCAGATAGTGGAGGGAATGTTTCGTAGCCATTCGTAGCAATCGTAGCGTTCGTAGCATGTGTATTTGTTGGGTGCTACGAGTTACGACCCAGGCTTTGCTACAAGTTCTTTACCGCTTTTTGGTATTTTTTTCGTAGACAAGTAAACTGTGGCTGATTTTTAAACCCGCACCCATAAAAATCCGAATTCCGGCACTTCTAGGCACTGACATCATCTAATCAGTTCATCACTTAACATGAAGTGGAACTTAAATTGAAGCGTTCATTCTGTATTTGAAAGAAAAGGAAACTTTTTCACAAAATAAGAAACACTAGGCAAAAAGCACATGATGTTTCCAAGTATGATAAGTTGTTTTGCAGATATACATATATGTACAAACATACAATCAATAAAATTATCGTAACCCTTCTGTAGTGTATGATAAAGATTATGTTTCTCAAAATTTTTATAACAACGCCGTGCCATGAACACTGTATTTTGGATTACCTGAATTTTGAATATGTTGGTAAACTTCGATACTGGATATTAATAAAATAAGTGAAAAATAAACTTCGCAGCGAGGGGAGGGATATAAGGGAGGGGAGAGGAGGGCGGGGGAGGCCGTGAGTTCAGCATCGAGTTGGCAGCTTATTTCGGTGTAACATGAAAAGCGGATTTCCGCATTCTGCGGTGTAGAAGAGACGTTCTTTGAAAGCCACTAAAATGGCGAGCACTCGTTTATGAATTTTGAAGTCTAAAGCCGATTTTATAACAATTTGAACTCCACTTCAATTACAAAGTCATACAAAAAATTAAAAAAAAAACAATTGAGTTGGTAAAATGAAACAAAACAAAACTCCGTCGCGTAGACCACCACCACCACTACAGCCTTTTAACGCCCCACTGCTGGGCACAGGCCTCCTCTCTCATAGGAGAGAGGGATTTAGAGCTTAGACCCGCCACGCTGCTCCAATGCGGGTTAGCGGGATTTAACGACTATTGTCACATGATAGTGATAATAACCAGGACCGGCTGTTTAACGTGTTCCGGCATAGAGAATTTCACAGAAAAACCCAATACCTAACAATTATTTGACCGACCTTGGGATCTAACCCGGGATCTCGTGATCTACGTTCGAATATGCTAACCACTAGACCAACGAGGCAGTTTTTAATAAACACGGTCGAAAATCCACATTCCACACTACTTAACATCAGTCATTACGCGAACCATGACGCGAGTTTACCGCTGTGTTTACCTACTACAGCTGTCCACAGTAGCTGTAGCCATAGCAAGTGCCTCCGTTGTAGAAAAATGCATCCCATTCATACAGTTACACATAAATTGAAGTACAGACCTAAAATATTATTTTAAATTAAAATATTACATCACATTAGCTCAATGTAAAAGATATAGATAGGTAGGTACTTAACGTTATTGCTTATTGTGATGAGTATTTCATGGCCCCGTTTCCCTCTCGCGTCTCTGTAAGGTACACTCTTATTATGGATCACCGGCAAAGAAGCATCTTTCCACACGTCCCTACCTTTTGACGGAGAAACTCCCAGCATTCGCTTTTTGATTAGTCACTTAGCAGAATTGATGAGAGATCTCGCATTTCCAAGGTAGTACTTACGTGGGGAACGAAAATGGTTTCGTATTCACGGAGCTCATATGTTATTAACTCTGAAAATAATATTTTATAAAAAACATATGGCCAAGTGCAAGTCGGGGCTCGTTCTGTACATATTATAACCAATTAACTTTTTTTAACTAGTTACCTATAATTTAAGTTATTCAAATTTTGGGTCATTAAAATATTTCTTTTCTGAGCTAAACAAACCATGAAAGATATAGATAAGAATAAAAGTATCATAAATATTGTATTTAGACTCCATTTTGATATATGTCTAAGGAACCCTAAAAACGTATCTCGTCTTCTTTTTGCGATCTCGTCATTTCATTTAACTACTAATTAATTATTTTCATAACATTTCCATTTAATAGAATAATAGAGATAGTAAATATCGTCTGAAATATTTTTACATTTATAATAAAAGTTCTACGATGAAACTTTCCACTTACCTGGGTATTACTTTATTACATTCCGACGAAATGATGATCGTACCTACCTACTAAAATAATAATTATTTTAATAATGAAATAATATTTCGATTTTCACAATATTTCAGTATCTTGTGTAAACGAAGTTATTTGACGATAAAATATAATAGACCAAAATCCCGAAAGTATCTTAAATCTTTCCGAAAGTAAGTTAGTTATGTCAGATCGCACTGTGATCTTGGTCTATAACATCTTTGACAAAAAATTCAGGATAATTCTAACACATTTAATTAAGTTTCAATTTTAAAACCAGTTTTATCAATCGTTAGGTTTTCTAGTGAATAAAACGATGTAACTCAGACAAAAACAATTTGATTATGCTCGAAATTATAACTTTGGGGATAGGTATGTACATCTCATAAAACTTATCCTGTATACACAGATAGGCGCTCGTGGGAATATTCGGGAGCATATTTGAGGTAAATGTTTTATTTATGTCCAAACAGTCCATCTCAAGGGAACTATTTTAGAAGGCAGCTCTCAGCTGCTAGGTATTTTCAGGGAATTCTAAAATACTTCTAAATTGGTAGCAACTATTTAAGACTTTTACGGCCTATGGTATTTCAAGACTTTTATACTATATATTATGTGCTGCCTGATTAATAAGTAATTAATATTTTTATTTCAACGTTATAATCAAGATCTTAACCATTCCACCATTAAATGTGCAAAATATTGGTAAGCACTATCAAAACATAAAAAAAAAAACAATTAAATTAAAAAACCGACAACTTGCAGATAATAGATATTTTGCATTATTTTTCTTAATCTCCTGCTCTCCTGATAACTCCAACAAAATAGGTTTTTTGATCCTTAGAAGCTTTCCCTCTGATTTCTCATATTTTCTCTCGAATTTTCTCATAATGTGTCGATACCACGTTGGTATAATATACCGATACGTAACATGTGTCGATATAGTTGATAGTGTGCTCGAAGATACAAACAACAAAAGACTAAGGGTAAGGTACATAGCAAACGTGCTTCTGAACTAAGTATTGTACGGACAATATCATATTATGCGATAATATTATGGCTGGCCGAAAACCATTTTCGCCGTTATCCGAGAGCAAAAATGCTTGGTATATTGTTTAAACAGCTGAAAGGAATGTTCCCGACCTTGTCATACCCGAGGTCAGATTTGCCTGAATAATGTAATAAGGTCGCGTGCCGGCCCTTTCCCTTATACGGTCCCCGCACTTTGACCAACTGTATAGTTATTCTGAGTTTGCGCACATCTAACCCTTTAACAAATACTATGTATCGAAAAACTGTAAGATGTAATGCAAAATGAACCCAAAGACTTATTTTAATGTCATAATTTAATACTTCGAATATTTATTTGACAACATCTCTGCTTGGAGCGCTGGCTGTAAACGAATGCTGAATGTATTGGCGAACTCAAACCTTAAAATAAGCCAATTTAGGTCCATTTTACTCTGAAGTCATTAGGTAGAAAGGAAGTAAAGAGGTATTATAATGTTAGTAAAATAGTATAGAAATTGTGTAGTAGTATGATGCGCGCTTAAATTTATATAAAGGAGAATGACCACCCCTGACCCAAACATTTACACAAAATGTAATTTATTAAAAATTATCTTACGAATATATGACAATTTGAAAATTAATAATTATTAATGCTACACTTCACGATAAAAAAATGTAATAAAAAAGGAATTAAACCGTCTTTTCAACTTCCCGTTTAAGTCTGACGGCCATTTGCATTACATTCTACGCATAGGTACATGTCCAAATAAAAAGAGGTTTGTTATTTTTAAAAAAATAATTTCATTAAAAATAGAACGGATATTAATTATTTAAATACATTATTTTATTTGTTATTTGTTGTAAATCGTACAATATATGCTTAAAGTAAATAAGTAATAATTAATATATTTTTTTATAATATTGTTTTAACTTCGTTGCGTTTTGTGCAATGGAATATAATATAACTACAACCTTTTTGATTTTGTGTAACGAAACTTATTTCAAGATGTCAATGTGACATGTCATTGTTTTAGTTGTGTGTGACGCTAGTGACGTCTACTCTGTTTACATTTTGAATGTTTATTGTAGCACAGCGGAGACCAATATTAATTTGGTTTATTGTTTTTGTATTGGATATCGTTGGACAGGTATGTTAAGTATAGTGCGCGCCAAATAAATAGTTCAAATCGGCAGGAAAGATACACGGCTTTCCTTACTACTTTAACAATTATAAACTACACATAACCTAGAATCATTTTCAAACTTAAACTTAGATTTATTTAAAACTACAAGTCCTAGACGTATTAAAATTGTGTGTTTGGTTATCAGGAATAAACTTGCAATAAATGCTGCATACAACACGCTTGTAAACGACTGGGTTACACGCCCATAGATTTTTGGGCATTCTCCTTTCTTATCATTTAATACGTAATCCTTTACAAAGTACTTTTGAATAGTCAATCATTTTATAAAAAAATACCAAATGTTTGGGATGTCACCGAGAAATTGGCATGAACGAAGCTCAAAACTTGAAAAAAAAAAAAAATTTAAAAATGGTACTCATTATCTAATAGAGATCACTGATAAACAGCACGCCACACCACTACATAAAGAGCATCTTCAGTATAAATCCCCCGGATTGATAGATTGAAAAAAAAAAAACTTCAAAAATGTCACGAAATTTAAAAAATCACGCGTAATAAATCGAGCACCGATTAATTGCTCCTCGTACTTCCCAATTTCATCGAAAAAATCCGTGCGAAACTCCAATAAAGCACCCAGCAGCCCTTAGCCGTACAATAGGCCATTAATTAGATTGACAGCCCGACGGTTGCGGGCAAAAAATATTAATTCCCGATATAAGCACACGTTTCGATGCCCTCCGCTTTAATTAAACGAATTAATCAACCCCTCCTCCCCCCCCCCCCTTCCTACATACCCCTCCACCCCCTCTTACGCCAATCACGTGACGGCGCACTTTGCCTCTCGTATACAGAATTTTAATTAATACACGAAAACGTACTTTGGGTAAATGTACTTTTTTTTTTCAATTTTCTTTGAGCTCTCTTAGAATGATTAAAATACTTACTTGAAGGTAACTTTTTGTTTGAGGTATTAATGTCAAACGTTATAATTAATTAATAATTTGGCGGGAAAATTTTAGGATTGTCAAACTTATTTCTACGCTAAGAGAAATTATACCCCACCCCCTCTTCTTTTTCTACGTTAGTGAAAATAAATAATTAGATGCTAAGACTTGATCTCCGACAAACTCTCAACACTCCAAGCTAAAGGATTTGCCGACTATTTATCAAACACAGCATACTTGACTTTAAACAAGCATACCGTGATGGAAATTCCGCTCCAAAATTCAAGTTCCGTATGCCAGATGATATCCTTCTGTTCTGGAAAAATGCTATATCATGGATTCCTGCAAATCGTCAGAGTCGAATTGGTAGACCTAAACGACGCTAGCATAAAGTATTAGACTAATTTCTTCATTGATGAAGTGATATGAAGAGACTCAGAATAAGGATTCGTGGAGAAGTCCCGGTCGTGTCGTCCCAGTTGCCCAGGCGTGGGACAGTACGGGCAAGATTAGATTACATTTCACTTTATACTCTGGAACTTTTACTTACCAATACCAGCACGCTAGAGAAACATTTATGCAGTGTATAATTTTAAACAAAATTCAATTTTCCCTGAATATAATATTCAGTATCATTTGAATTGCAATGAGATTCGCTTGCAGTTTTTGATGAATGTTGTGTGAAGGCCATCCATCACTGGCAACCCTGCGAAGCGCTCGCCGACGTGATGATTTATTTCAACTTTTCACTCTACATAACATTATTTTACTCCCAACCAGGTATTATACGGTTGAAGGAATTAGGAAATTCTGTGTTCTAAACTTTTAGATTTTTTATTTAATTGAAACACCGGCTTTAACTCACGTGTATTTTGTCGGAGTGTGCCCGACGACTTTTAGATTTTGCTTCGGATTAGTTAGATACCACTTTACGAGAAAAACTGTAGAGATTTGGTAACCTTCTAACTTCACACAAGCAAAATAATGAACGATAATATAACATGTAAAACGATTGGGTAGCTAAGAACTAGTATACTAGTTGGGAAGAGGACGACTATAATATATGCGGCACGTAAGTTTAGCGCTGACCTTCGAGTGCGCGCAGCGTCGTATGAGTGAGCCTATAGTTATTCGCCGCGACTTGACCTAGCCTTACTTCATCCCCGACAATTTATCAAAATAAATAGCGATTCTTATTACGACACAATGAAGTGCAATTCAGGTTATAGTAGCGCTAACTATCTACCGTTATAGTAACCTACACTTTGCCTCTTTTTCCATCGCGTAGCTCTTATCCCTCCCGACTAAGTAAGCGTTATGAAATGGGCCCGAGTCCCGACCAACCGAAGCGCGCTAGGCACTTGTAGCGGCATACCTATACAATGCGGTATGTGTACTTAGGTATTCTTTATACTACTTGTTTGTAAGGTTTTCGAGAAAACTTTTCAGCGTTTTTAATTGTTAAAGCTTAGTTTTATTCCGACACAGCGTCTCTTCGCGCTGATAGCGCACTCGAGCGGAGTATCGTTAGCGAATGTAAGCAGACGAGGGGTGCTCACGGAATTACAAAAAAACTTTTAATTATACGCCGAGACGCGATCCACGAGTGAGCTTCAAGTTTTTAATATCACGGTAGGTAACGTTGTTACATGAGATAATAAGAAAATGTTTTTTTTATTGGAATATCTGTTGACCTGTTGAATGACTGTCACTACGTCAGTTTTAAATCAACTGCATTATCATTGGTCTAATCCTACATCGATGGTCTAATCATAATAACTAGTTTATTTGGTTGCGGATCATAATGTCCTCGGTTCGTGTCCCGGTTCCGGCCATAAAAAAAGAAAGTGATTAGGGTTATTCTGTCAAGAAATTCTCGGTAAAAGCCCGGGTAGGTATAACCCGCGGCACGTAAGTCGAGCGGTGACCTTCAAGTGCGCGCAGCGTCGTACGAGTGAGCGGGACACAATACCTACGATTGGAGAGCTCATCAGTGCTTACGAGGGATCCGCGAGAGCTATAAGTTATCAGTGCTTACGAACGATCCCCACGCCCTCCCCGCGACCCCCTCACACCCCCAGATACTTCATTTTCGACTTCTGCGCATTGAAGGTCACCGCTCGACTTACGTGCCGCGGGTTGTAGTTGGCGGTGTGAGACACCCCCTCCAAAAGCATGTAAAACTTTCGCTCTTGCGCCTGTTCTCTCTCCGGTCGCGTCATTATGCTGTCCTACTATATTACAAGAATAGAGAGTTTAATTGTGTCTTGCGCGCACACTTGTGCACTATAATATCTCCCGCTTAGTTGGCTAGTTTCCCCTATTAGTAATAGAGTTCCGTTTGGCACCTTTTGAATACGGAATTGTTAAAAAATGTTAGGTAGGGTGGTGACACGGTTTTGCCCGTAGGGTGGTAACTAGTACGGTTGAAGCCTCCCACCGGACCGGATCAGAGACAATTTAGAAATTATAAATTCCTGAATTGCCCCTGCCGGGAATCGAACCCAGAACCTTCCACTGATAAGACCACACCACTCGCCACTGCACCAAGGAGGTCGTCTATTAGTATGACGTATAGCGTCCTTATCCCGCTCGATTTACGTATAGCATAGTCCTTGTCAGTAATAGATTCGCTTGTATGAAGTGTCGGGGATGTCATAGGTACCTACTGTGCCATAGCAACGTGAACAGAGGGCCGGGTATCCAATTTAGTAACTTTTTTGTTAAAACATTCCGCGAACACGGCGCACCATCGTAAAATTTTATTGCCGATGTATGTGGCATGGAAATGCCTACACCATTGATATGGAATTACCAAGATACTAAAATACCGTCAGAGGTTCCAAAAGTGTTTCGATAAAAAAAATCAAATTACGTCTTCAAACGCTACTACTACAAACTATCGAATAATTCTTGTTTATACACCAACTTCGAAGTCAGGCAAGCGTCGCTTGTCAGTTTCGTCGTTTCTTTTTATGCCCGCCTGATTTCAACATACACGAATGAAGCAAAATCTAGTCGAGTATATTATTTTAGTGATGGCACACAGTACTACTTACTAATTGAAAAATAGTTTTCAAGAACGACCCAATCAAAACTGTTTGTGTAAAAGCGACTATTTATCACTTATGACGCTGTTGAAAACTGTAAGGTAAGGTAAAATATGCCTACAAGCTCTAAAGTTTAGAGCTTGTCTAAACAATTGTGGATCTTAGGTTTTTTGGTACATCATTGTTACCAAACCCAATTCGTTGTTTCCTTGCCTATGAAATTTGTTATGCATATTCTTGCCTGGAGGCTGATCCGGTAGCTGGGATGAGTGTCTGTATTACACGATTTGTTCCAGTCAATTCGTGTGTACCCTTATATTGCTTTACCTTTTTTATCTTTTTTTCCTATATATGTACATCGATTTCTTAAACGTTTTACCTCATTTTTTAATCGATAGAAGTTTGCGAATGGTTCCATACAAAATATTTGTTCCAACTCTTCAACACTGGTGCTGCAGGGGCTAGTGTAATGTCCACCTAAATTGTGGGGATTCAGGAACTGTCAATTTTGAATTGCTATTTTAGGCACCAAATATACACTTTATCATTGAACTCATGTTCCCAACTCATCAATCCTGATGACTGCAGGGCACTGCATTCCCAAGCCGTGGGGATACAAAAATTATCGATATTGAATTGATATACCTATCTATTTAAACTTACACTAAAAAGCTTATAATCAAAATTGTTTCATTTAAACGCCACAAGTACAAAGCAGGCGTAAGAAGAAACGACGAAACCGACTCGTGACACTCACCCAACTTCAACGGGTGAGAGTTTTGCACCGTCAACTCACCAACTCCGACTACTAAGAATATCTTGACAATAAAACTCAATGACTTCATTAGCCCGATCCGGGGCTCGAACCTGTAACCTAATGACCTGCAGCCAAACAAGCTAGCTATACTAGACCAAGAGTCATATACAAACAGCAACAAGCGTGTGGACCTTATACAAATTTTAATCCCCTCATTATGATAATGACGGCCATGGCAGAAAATCCGTTACAATGATTAGGGGCATTCATTAATCCTTTCTGCTGAAAATGACATACCATATATTGGCCAGTTAAGCGGATTTTCAGCTTTATGATAATTTCAGACTCGATACTTATGTTATGACATCGCTTTAAATTGAAACGGTAAATATATTTCCAATGGAAATATCGTTTCTAGAATTCTGTGATGCAAGCAATGTTAAGCAATGCTGGGCCAAGTCAGGTACTGGATATGTGACCGACTTCAGAGGACCGAATTCAGCCTTTACCTTTCCTCCGTGAATAAGCCATTGGTTTTGGTTATTTGCTAAGCCTAAAAGTGTAAATCGTACTCTTATTAGAGATTCGTAATGTGTAGAGCTCATCAAATTAAATATCCCACTAAAATGCCTACCATTACTTCATAAATGGAAGGCGTCACAACCCTCGACAATGAGGAAGAAGAGAGATCTTTACAAAAAATTTACATCGCACACCTTAATAAAGGTAAGGTGCTACCATTCAATAATAATAATAAAACGTAACGACGTATAGGGATGACCCTAGCTAATTGTCGGAGCAAACTTCCGCAGTTATTGCGCTAAACGACTGTTTGCGGGACGCATTAATTCTCACGCTAGAACAAATAGCACACAGCCCTAATGTTACGGCGATTTTGGTGTAGGTAAATAATACCTACCATTATTAGAAGTTTAGAACCATTTCGTCTTAATCTTGGATAATAACGAGAAACGGCTTTTTTCAAGACTTCACCAATAGATTGCGTATTTTTAACCGATTTCCGATTTGGTTCTGTATTCGAGCCGTATCGTATATGGAAGTATATTTGCAATTATTTCAAAAACTAATAAACCAATCATCAAAAGATGATTGTTTACCATCGTAATGTACATACTTTCAGAAAGGTTTTAGTAGGTATATAAAACATCTAGTTATTAACCCCCGGAGCAAAAACGACGGGGTGTTATAAGTTTGACGTGTCTGTGCGCGTGTGTGTGTGTGTGTGTGTGTGTTTGTGTGTGTGTGTGTGAGTGTGTGTGTGTGTGTGTGTGTGTGTGTGTGTGTGTGTGTGTGTGTGTCTGTTCCCCTGTGGCGCTCAAACGGGTGGACTGATTTGAATGCGTTTTTTTTGTTTGAAAGGTGAGTTAGTCGAGAGTGTTGTTAGCTATGTTTGATGAAAATCGGTCCATGATGGCCACCGCTACAAAATGGCGGATTACATATTTTTTCACAACTCCCTTAACATGGGTATCAAATGAAAGGGCTTGACTAGTAGAATAGCACTATGGCAAATCCAAGATGGCCGCCGCCACGAAATGGCGAATGTCGGGGGGTTATTTTAATTTTTAATTTATACTTGTCATTTTTATGTACGAAGTTACACGCATAAATGTACACCATTATGTACATCATATACACCGATTTCTCTGAGATTGTTGGACCGACGTAGGTTTAATTTTTTTTTAATATACTTGTCACTTGTAGATAGAGAATACTGACATATGGCATACTCCCGATACTTTTATAAGATATTTATTAAGATAGTTAATCGAGGGGGACAAAGACAACACTATACGTGATATATGTAGGTACTTCTATAGGATGTGGGCGATGGCGGGCGGTGGCTGAAAACAGTTTTCAGTACCTAATAAAAGTGTTAGAACTCAAATGATTCTTGTAGAAAGCTCATTTCTTCATTTCTCTACTTTCAGAGGGATGAGGGAATGAAAAGCTCATCTAACTACAGATGCAAGTTTAAACTAGTTTCGAATTCCCCTTTCGCGAAGTTTAATAATTAATTTCTCAGGTAAAAATACTGAGGGATTCCTTTTGCCAGCTAAAAAGCTTCATGTTTTTTCTTATAGAAGTTGTTACTAAATATTTCAGTGGGTAAGTAGTAGTAGTTTAATTTATAATTACAATTTTAAAATTATTCGAATAAAATAGAAAACACTTTTATTCACACTTAAAAAGAAATAACTAAAAGAAAGAATTTTAATAATTGTTAGTAAGGTAGCATGCAAAGGCAGCTTTATTGCTGAAGCAATCTCTTCTAGGCAACTCTTGTCTAGAGAGAAAATAGTCATAAGATTATCTGGATAATGCAAGAAAACACAAACACATGCAAATATTTTATACCTATTTAATTAATATTTTAGTCTACTAAATTGAGTATTGGATAACTGAAATCAATCTATACATATAATAAATCTATACATATAATAAAATCGTAGAATTGCCGTATCTGTACATTGAAGATTTTTGCAAAATAATAACTGGGGGATGTTAGGGATAAGTAATAGAACGTAAAAAAGCTATTTTTGAAATTTTTGTCTGTTTGTCTGTTTGTCTGTTTGTCTGTTTGTCTGTTTATCTGTTTGTCTGTTTGTCTGTATGTTTGTGCGCGCATCACGTTCAAATTGAAATGAAACTCGGTATGATTTAAGTTAAGACTATGGAGTAACATGTAGGATACTTTTTATCCCGAAATTCAGCACGGTTCCCTTGGGAGAGGGGATGAAAGGCAAAATGTGTAATTAGCTGTAATTCGTTAACGGGTGGTCCGATTTCATTCATTCTTTTTTTGTTAGAAAGTAGATACTTTAAAGACTACTGGCTAATCTCTGAAAGGCTGGACCGATTTTGATGGGACTTTCACTGGCGGATGTTTACATTTTGATGTACCTAAACATCCGCCAGTGAACTTTTAACAGTTTTTAGCAAGGTTTAAGCTCAAAGGAGCATAGGAACAACAAAATGATTCCCACGGGATTATTAAAATCAATATCCACGCGAACGAAGTCGCGGGTATCCGCTCGTAAGTAATAAGTAGGTTTTATAAGTATTATCAAAGTAAAAGGGCACCGTTTTCCGGAAGACTCGAATATAAAATTCAACTTTAATCCCGAACTTTCAAATATTAAATAAAATTAAAACGCAAGACTTTTTAAGAATTCAGAGAATTCTCTATGAATAAAATTTGTTCTCTGAATGAATAAAGATCCCATAACTCTACCTAGAAACGTAGGTGACATAATAGTAGTTTATGAAACGGTTGCATAATAGAGGTTATTAAAACACGAGTGTTAGTTTAAAAAACGAGCCGCAGGCGAGTTTTTTAATAGTATTACACGAGTGTTTTAATAACTAATTATGTAGAGTTTCATACACTACTTTATCTAAACTCATATCTTAAAATCCAAACCATAAAATCTTGGTAATATTTGTTGTGAGTTTTCTTTGATTTTGCTGGCAAAAGATTGTTGGTCGGTGGTCAGGTGGAGTTAAATTCTCTTCAGTATCACTGCTAGACATTTTTCCGCACAATAAAAACCATGTCTTGTAAAGTTTTGAGTAACAAATAAAAAATTTAAATATTATAACTAGCGTATGGCGCCAAAATTCAGTTGTTACCATAGAGATTCTTCTTCTTTTTCGGTTTGTCCCTTTCGGGACAGGCCAAGATCGTTGACCATACAGCCTGGGTTACCATAGAGAAATTAATAGTAGTAGAGGAGTCCTAATGTCCTATAGAAATTAGTGGATCGGAAAATAGCTCAAGCTTATCAAAAATTTAATTTTTAATAGTTATTAATTTTTAGTAGTTATTTTTAGTAGTTACTTAATTTTAAGTAAACTTAATTTTTAGTAGTTACTCTTCTGCAATTTAACACAATTCACAATGTTTAACGCGTTTGTACAGTTACACACATCTACTGTAAGGAGGTCGCACGAATTTCCCGCCATGGCTCAAAAATACCAGAACCCAGTTCGCCTGTACTATAATGTAGAAAAAATTATTTTATAACATTACTTTGCAATAATTTCCTAACAAAGTAGTGTTATAATGAATTTTTTTATTTTTTTTTTTTAATATTATAGATGTATGTGAATAAAGTAGTCCAATATATGACACATTTTGATTTCATATTCGGGATTTTAAGATATGAGAGTAGATAAAGTTACTTTGTATTATATTTTTCATTGCAGTAGGTATTTATATTGTACGTTTATGTAATTGAGAAAGAGTTTAATAAGTAAGAAAAGGTATTAATTTTTTAAAGTTGTACACTCTCATTTCTCTGCCATGACCGCAACTGATACCGTAGTTCCGGAACAGACAGATAGACATACCGACAGATAGACAAACAGAAGACAGACAGATTGACAAAATGATTAAATATGTGTGTTGTGTTATCATTTAAATAAACCACCACTACTGCCTTTTAACGTTCTGCTGGGTACAGGCCTCCTCTCTTATAGGAGAGAGGGATTAGAGCTTAGACCCGCCACGCTGCTCTATAATGCATTCAATATTAGGCATTTTTTTTAATCCAGAGAGAATCTTCGATTTTATTTATTTGTATAAGTTTGTTTGTTCCCCTGCAAAGGAAATGGACACAAATAGAAACGGCGCGGGTCCGGGCTTGTCCTGTGTTTGTGTCGTTTTTATAATTTGTACAAGAACAAAGGGAGAGTTGGGTTGATTTGTCGCGAGCGGGTTTGTTGAATTTGTTTTGTTCCTCTCAGGAATATAAAATGGACTACTTAATTTGTTGACATAAAATTAAAAGCAAAAACAATGAAATCTCCGTAAAAAAATTCTGTCTAATATCTCATAATATAATCTCATTAATCATCATCATCATCATCATGATCAACCTATTACCGGCTCACTACAGAGCACGGGTCTCCTCTCAGAGTGAGAAGGGTTTTGGCCATAGTCTACCACGCTGGCCAAGCGGATTGGCAGACTTCACACACCTTTGAGAACGTTATGGAGAACTCTCCATAACGCGTTGGTGGTTTCATGGTTTCCTCACGATGTTTTTCCTTCACCGTTAAAGCAAGTGATATTTAAATACTTAAAACGCACATAACTCCGAAAAGTTAGAGGTGCGTGCCCGGGATCGAACCCACGACTTCCGATTAGAAGTCGGTCGTCCTAACCACTAGGCACTAGCTCATTAAATCTTAATAATTTTTAACCATTTTTATAACCTCATTATTTCGAAATATTTGGAGTGGAGGACGCTGTAGAATATTATTAATAACCAGCTGATTTTGTATGCAGCCTAGTAAATATTTGTGTAATGAAATGGCTACATAGTCCTACAAATTTAGTGGAATGATTTACCACCCGAGCGCATCGAAATGTTTAACACCTGCGCATTCGAGTAGCTACCTCCAACGAGAATTTTCATAAATAAAAAACTTGTTCATCTCGTCAAAACGAACCTACTCACGTAAATTCAGCTTGATCAAATCAATAAAAAATTTGTTCCAGGGCTGCCGTACTATTAGGCTTGTCTATGTCATCCACTTTCAAAGTAGATATCTACCTATAATGTCATATGGAATCCTGTGGGGTAGAGTTGCTCATACCTATCCAAACTGTTTTTATATTGCGGAAAAGAGATATTCGATCATTATATAAGCATTTTTTCTATTTTTAAAAACAGTTTTGAAAAGTCATTTCGCCCTATTTAGAGGATTTGCATATTTAGTCTTTTCAATTCATGCATACGCGATATATTCGCAATACATTGTCCTTTACACGTGACGATACAATACACACGCACATACAGACAGAATCGCGGTTCGTTTGTATCACTTGCATTTTATCACACTAGACTTTAATGAAACACGACTGGAGGCAGATCAGGCGCAGAGCCGACGGCTTTACGTACTCTCTTAGGCACGGAAGTGTATACAGGCAACTTCTCAGCTCCGTGTTGCTACTAAGAATATCTTGAGAGAAAAATTTCACTTTTTATGCGCAACCCGGGAATCGAGCCCGGAACCTCATAATCTGGAGCCGAATAAGCCACTGGAACGAGGAGTTTCAAGAAACCCATGGATAGAAATTGTTTGTTCAAACGTTGTAGGTAAACCTATGAAAGTCAGTATAGTTTCATACGAGTTCGACACAGTTTTAAAACAATAAAAGCAAACGTAAGTCTGTAGCGAGAACGGCAGTGGAGTGGAGTGTTATTAAATATGCCGCATAATCCATTATAAATACCCCCCGCAGTTTCATTTGCGGGCTAGCGTCCCGGCAGCAGACTACAAATGGCCGCGACCCACTGATATACACTAAAGTAAACTAAACGATACACCAATGCAATAGTGCCAATATTTTGGGCACCATACCATGACTAATGATCACTTAGACAGTGTGGCTAATTCTGTTGTACACAATCTCTAAACTAAACTAAAATGACAGGTCTAAATTTATTCCTATCTCTTTCACAGTGCTCACTGCGGAAAAGGATAGCAATAGATTTAGACCTGTCATTTTAGTTTAGTTTAGAGAATTGTGTACAACAGAATTAGCCACAGTGTTTATTTTTGTAAATATATAATTTTGTACATATCTGGGTTATTTTTGTAGACACTTTATGAACATTAATTGAAAAATATATATTACTTTGTATAACAAAATAAAAAAGACTTGATGAAATTATGTTCTATAGAAATAGTAGAAGTGGTTGGAAGTCGCAAACTATTCTGCTTGAAAACATTATAATTCGATTCACTCTACACCGTGCAAGGGCCGGACGGCGGACAGGGCTCAGAACTGGTACGGTCTTACTTGGATTACTTTGTACAAAATTCTATGAGCTTATAGAAAACCATTTTTTGCGAAAGACGTGTTTTTTTACATTTTAAAAAAACACATCTTTCGCAAAAAAAAGCTCATGCATAGTTTTTTATATTTCTTGTGATGTTGCAAATTTTTTTTTTAAACTTTGCTTTTATTTATTTTTTGTGTTTATTTAGAATCTGCGTAGGTATCTTTGTTTTTAAATCAATGGCCGGTTCATAAAATATACAAGAAAAAATATGGCCGAGTAACTTTGCCATGTTGTAATAAAAATAAATATCCACTCGTTTGTAAGCTCTTGAGTCTTAGTTTGATAGTGCATTTCCATGACAAGTTAGCGCTTGACTGCGATGTCGTCTGATGTAGGTGACGATGTAGCCGAAGGCCAGTGGAGACACAGCCGTAGCGGATAATCTCTTCAATGTGACATATTGAAATATTAGGGATGCGTTATATCGACGCGGACAAAACGCCGACTATAATTTTTTTTTTCTTTTTTTTTTCACGCTTGTTCGCCGACTTGCCCGTGATTTCTGGACCGATTTGCGTATTTTTTTTCGATAGATCGATAGAGTAAGATGCGAGATATTCTCATAAAAAATGTGGTTCCATTAGGGATATTTAAGGAACCAAGTAAATACTTTATCATTGAACTTCATGTCCCGATGTCAATCCCGATGCTGCATTCCCAAGTACAGGGGATTCAGGAACTGTCGATGGAGAAATGATATAAACTTACATTAAGTTCTTTTCCACTTTACAGAATAAATGTTTTGATACAATTTCGTTATATAATATTGCCTCGTTCTCAAACAACGCACGTCGCTGTTTTCTTGCCTATGAAATTTGTTATGCATATTCCACCAGCCCCTGAGCTTACCCGTGAACTGAATAATATTATTTTTATTTAAATAAACTCTACTCTTCGTACATTTCTATTATAAGTCTACTATTATTAACGACTAGTTTTTCGCCCGCGACTTGCTCCACTGAGAGTCAAGATTTTCAAAAATCCCGCGGGAAGCCATTGTTTTGCCGGGAAAATGAGTATCCTGTATCATAAGTTAGTAGGGATTTGTTTTACCCAACTTCTGTTTGTTTGATTCTTTGTATCACTCTAGGGATTATCAGCATGGAACGATTTTAATGATTCCTACTTACAGCAATAGAGTGTCACTAAAAATATCAAATTGAATGTAATAAATTCACAATATTATGACGCAGACTAGATGCCATATTCGAAAAAATAAAAATAAAAATTTGATTTAAAACCCTTAAAATCATATTTCCTAAATCATTCTTCCTAGACAAAATTACAGTGTCTGTCTGTCAATTTCAAAATAACCTTCTCTCAAGCTCATGTGATTATTATTTGAACGATAGCATAATCCAATAGGTACCTACATCCTTTTAAAAATTTTAACGGCCTGTCTGTCTGTTGTCTACTACTGACAAGAACAACGCTATACGCAATACTACTAGACATACTTCTACGTTACGGGCGACGGCGGACAACTATTGGCGACAAGGAGTGTTGCTTCTTCACGCAGTAATGGCAGCTATAGCAGCTACAACAGCTATTATTATTCTTTGCCGTTGTAACAAAACACTTACAAAAGTCACAGCTCACATTGTCCTCGGCGTGTCACATTCAAAAGGACATTGCAGCATACACAAAAGCAATTGCAGCATTAGGAAAATCTCTGTTTTAGCCACAAAACCATTAGAGCTGCGCGACAGACAATGCAAGGCCCATTTAAGACGTCGTCTATACATCCTCAGACGTGGCTCGGTATGTAGGACGCCTCTCCGCCGCCGCGCGAGCCTTTAGTTCTGTGAGTGCTTTCAACAATTTCGTGTACAACTTTGCGCTGCGAATTATTGTGACAAAGAATACAAAGTTGCAAACTGTTGTTATGTAGGTATATTTTTGTATTTTAATACGACTCTAAGTATTTGTGTATTCAATTATTAAGCTAAAACTTAAGATTAGTTAAGACTGCCCACCACCACCACTACAGCCTTTTAACGTCCCACTGCTGGGCACAGGCCTCCTCTTTCATAGGAGAGAGGGTTTTAGAGCTTAGACCCACCACGCTACTCCAATGCGGGTTGACGGGCTTTAACGACTATTGTCTCATGATAGTGATAATAACCGCGGGACCGACTGCTTAACGTGCTCTCCGAGGCACGGGGGTGAAACACCGCCAACTACCAACTTCGGGCAATTCTTGACTTGACCGAGAATTTCTTGACAGAAAAACCCAATACCTAACAATTATTTGCCCGACCCGGGAATCGAACCCGGGACCTCGTGATCTGCAGTCGAATACGCTAACCACTAGACCAACGAGGCAGTTATAGTTAAGACTATTTAGAACAAAATATATAAAAAATATAAGATCTGAATAGTGCAATGGTTATAAGGTGTGTACTTACTTAGAATTGAATCGGTTAAAATCCCACCCATTAGGTACACTATTGTCCTACTTTACTTATTTCTATTTTATTTATTTAACTTAATCTCTACCTCTTTGGTCTAGCATATAGCATGTGTGGCTACGGATCACGACTCACGAGGTCCTGGGGTCGATTCCCGAGTCGGGCCCAAATTTTTCAAGCCCGTCAATCCGCATTGAGCAGCATGGCGGTTCTAATTTCTATATGCCTTTCTCACATAACAGAAAGTCCTTTGAGGCCCAGCAGTGGGACGTTTAAGAGCTGTAGTGGTATAGATTTATTATGGCAGTCCACTTTGCAATCCCTTGACCATAGATTAAAGAAAAAGTATCCTTTGATATTATAGTAACTAATCAATCGCATACAAACAGTGGAAGCTGGCGAATTCGTCCAATAAAACGCAGCCCCCTCATAATAACCCTACCCGGATATCAGATTGAATATTATCACGTCTGCCTCCAATGGAGCCGCCTAATAAACCCGACCCGTTTATAATTCCTTCGTCTTAATATAATGAACCCGTGTGCGGGAACGGCTGGGGCCTGTGATGTATGACTGACGATTCATATTATAAGCTTCAGTGTATATTAGAACCACAGAATTCTTAATAACATAATAGATACGGTATTCTTACCGGAGAGACCCATAAGGGGTTTTCCCGTGAATGTCAGTAGCGACTGCAATGGTCTCGTCGATGCGCGTGTTTGTGTGAGTGAGCCGTTTCGAACGTTTGTAGGTAGTTTCACTACTGGTTGCATCTGTGTACTGTGCTGGTTGTGAGCATACATAACATACGTTCACAACCAGCGCCCCAAACGGGACGAACATTAAACTATTTATTTTCATGAAGTTTAACATTAATGTAGGGATTAAATAGCTTCATCGGTACCAAAGCCAACTCAAGCAATAACATTTTCAATTTGTGTATTCTACGTACAGCTTTGCATTAGGTACAAACTCGGCTAATACTCAAACCTGAGGGACGAGGCAATGAATCATAATTCCCCGTACAGCTTATAGGGTTGCGACCCTGAACCCATTAAAGTGAATGCCTCTGCAAATAGTCGTCCTGCGCAATAGGCGTGGGAGAGGTCGGATCTGCGAAATTAATTACGGGTCGCCCCTACACGGCATCATTAGGGTTATTTTTATTATTAATGCCGCAGCCGTATATTGTTGCTTAGTTTTATGAGGTTCAAGTGTTATTTAATAACATTAATCGCGAGCAATTGTTATCACGCTGGTGCTGAATCGGTTATACACTCTTCTTCATTCGTTTATTTATATACTACTAGCTTTTGCCCGCGGCCAGATATCGTGGATATCTGGTTTCCGTTTCCGCTCCCTTTTCCAACCTTTATACCTACTTTCAAGGTAGTTTGCTATAGTAATCTACCTATAAGCTGTAGATATAGATTTCGGGTTTTTCAAAATCCCGCCAAAATTTCAGCCAAATCGGTTCAGTAGTTGCGACGTTATAGAGTAACAAACATCCAAACATCCAAACATTCACACTTTCACATTTATAATATTAGTAGGATATTCGAAAGAAAGGAGTTTCTTGAATTAAATACTTTCCCAACCATAAACGTACTCGTATATCATAAAACTAATCAGTTTTTATATCAGCAATTGAAACTAAAACCACATTTTCCACCATTAAAAATACATATATTCTACTAAACGCTAAGTTCTCTCTATCTCAGTGTAATAATAAGGAATGGGGGGGCGCGAGATAAAATGTGCTTACGATAATATGAAGTTACTGCCCATTGCGGTGTGGGCTGTGGCTTACCGTCCTTACCAGTGCTTTACAAATTATTTGCACTACTAAAATTACGAATTATGAGCAAGTTTAGTATTTTTTAGTTACTTAATAAAAATAATAAATTCAAATTGTCAAATTCAAATTTATTTGTGAACTAGCTGACCCCCGCGACTTCGTTCGCGTGTTTATAGGTTTTATATAGGATCGGATCGGATCCCATAATTCTTTTATTTACCTAAACTAAATGTAGCCTAAGTTACTCTTTATAACATCACCTATCTGCCATTGAAAGTTCCGTCAAAATCGATCCAGCCGTTTCGGAGATTAGCTGGAACAAATAGACAGACCGACAAACATAAATTTAAACGCACGCCAGTTTAAAATAAGCCGTACGTTCAAAGATCCGGGTCCCGAGTTATTTAAACCAAATAAATGTCTGTCATTTCTGAACTAAACAACCTATGACCTTGAAATATTTACTGGACAATACTTGAAGTATTACCTTTCTAACAAAAAAAGAATGAGTAAAATCGAACTACGCGTTAATGAGTTACAGCTAAATACACGTTTTAACTTTCTTCCCCTCTCCCAAGGGAACCGTACTGAATTTCGGGATAAAAAGTATCCTATGTCCTACCTCGGAGTACAAACTCAAATCGTACCAAGTTTCATTCGAATCCATTCAGTAGTTTCGGCGTGATGCGCGGCCAAGATACAGACAGACAGACAGACAGACAAAAATTAAAAAAATTACAGTTTTGGCTTCAGTATCGATTATATGTAGAGTGCCCCCCAATAAAAATTTTCAAAATATCTTCAATGTACAGAATTGGATCTGTTACAGTTTTATTATATTATAGATACAGCAGTGAAGGTACATACGTGGTAGATTCATTTGTCGATTCGAAAGCATTTGTAAAAGTTTATCTGAATAAAAAATATGTCTATTCTATTCGGCTTTTCTTCGGCTGTCCACAAGATAGTCAGGCTACTTCTTGTAACAATTTTGTTTTGAAAAGAGCAACTGCTGAGTTTCTTGCCGGCTCTTCTCAGCAGAATCAGCATTCCGGACCAGTGCAGTGGTAGATTCTTGACATGTCATAAGAGCCGCACGTTGGCCTACATGAAATAAATGATTTTGAATTTTTTTTCATAAATTAGTACAAAAATAATTAATTAAACATTGTAAAATAAAAAAACAAAAATAATTAAACAAAACATAATTACCGTCTCGTTAAAACTAAAAGAAGCTATCATTTTTCTATTTAAAAGCGAATACAAATACCCAAAATTGTAATACTAGCTGATAATTTTGATTTTTAAAAGTTCGTTATAAACTCTTCGAATTACCGGCATAAAAAGCCTATATGTCACTCTCCAGGTCCTTGATTATCCATGCGAAAATCGTGTCAATTCATTTTCTGATGCGGCGTTATAGACAGACAAACCAATAAACAAACATACTTATTCATTCGCAATATTAATAGGGATGTAAGTCATTGTCATTAAGTATAAATTATTTTCAAGTTGTAGCTTACCAAAATCTCAATATGCCCCGCGTGTCGATTGAATTTAGTAGATAGAGCATAGACGTTGATTCTTATATTCAATAAGAATCCTATTTCAACAAGTATAAATTAAAAATTAAAAAACCCCCGACATTCGCCATTTTGTGGCAGCGGCCATCTTGGATTTGCAATAGTGCTATTCTACTAGTCAAGCCCTTTCATTTAATACCCATATTAAGGGATTTGTGAAAAATATTTTTTTTTTATTTATTTATTTATTTATTGAACAGAAAATATTGTAAGATGTTGACAATTTGCAGCCCAAATAGACCGTGGTCTGTGCTAGGGCTGACAAAATTAAGTACTATACAATATAATAATTATTACAAAAATAAAAATATAGAAATACAAAACAAAACAAAAATTTAAACAAACATACATACTGTTGATACAAACAGACAAATAAATAGTGCAACCGTGTTTATTTATTTATTATATGTAATCCGCCATTTTGTAGCGGCGTCCATCTTGGACCGATTTTCTTCAAACATAGCTAACAACACTCTCAACTAATTCACCTTTCAAACAAAAAAAACCGCATTCAAATCGGTCCACCCGTTCGAGCGCCACAGGGGAACAGACAGACAAACACACACAGACACGTCAAACTTATAACACCCCGTCGTTTTTGCGTCGGGGGTAAAAAAAGGGAAGAAATTTTAAATTCATTAAAGCGAAGCTGTTTCCGCAAATCTGTTGAGGAGACATTGTTTCATTAAAAGAAAACGTGCTATAGAATAAAGACGCTCGCAAACAATGACAAGACGCGAACCAGTCAAGTGGAACAGTCGCGAAACAGAAAGGTCCCGCAAAAGGTCAGCAATATTATGTAAAGCGGGACATTCCGAAACGTCGTGACGTCACAGCTGTCGCGGCGTGACGCGGCTTTGTTCATTTGTCACGTTTATCACTTTGACGTGAACAACATGGTAGCCGAGCGACGTTTTCTGGGGACCAAAGGCAAATCAGCATAGTTTTAGTTTTAAAGGTTAGTTGTACGCACACTTGCAACTGAGCCTCAAAATTTCGCCATGATTGAAGGTTCTCATGCGTGTACTTGAAGGTTTAGAATTTAACTATTTATTTCTCAAAGAACAAAAGTTCGCTTACAGAGAAACTTAATCTAAAATTATTATTATTTTACAAATTTACTTACAATAATAGAGTTAATATGGTGGCTTTAAACAAATCAAAATATAATTATATTTTATTAAGTATACCTAATAATAGAAAAAAAGTTCGCATCTTAGAAACAAAACTTCTCGAAATATACCTATACGTTCTTTGTGTTTCAGACTAAACTACGCGCTGTGCGGCCTGTCCGCGTGGTGGTGGCACGCGTGCAACGTCGCGCTGCACGCGGCGTGCTGCGCGCTGGTGGCGCGCGCCGGCGCGGTGGTCGCGCGACTGCAGCGGCCCTTCGCCGCGCTCGCCGCGTTGCTGTTCGCCGTGCATCCCGTGCACACTGAAGCGGTAAGTACACCGCAATACTAAACTACGCGCTGTGCGCCTGTCCGCGTGGTGGTGGCACGCGTGCAACGTCGCGCTGCACGCGGCGTGCTGCGCGCTGGTGGCGCGCGCCGGCGCGGTGGTCGCGCGACTGCAGCGGCCCTTCGCCGCGCTCGCCGCGTTGCTGTTCGCCGTGCATCCCGTGCACACTGAAGCGGTAAGTACACCACAATAATGAAGCAAGAACTCGACACTCCTTTCAATGAAGTGAATGAGTTTGTTGCGGGCGTCTTTCGAGACCAGACCCCCTATTCTCTAACTCGTCATCGTTTCAACCAATAGGACGTCTATTGGTTGAAACGGCACAGCATAGGTCTCTTGCAAGGATCGCCACAGAACACGATCTTGTGCCGCGTGTTTCCAGCGACTCGCTTGAGATCGTCCGTTCTTTAACTCTGTGGCTATTTTATTTTTATTTATTTATTTATTTACTTATTGAACTGAAAATATTGTAAGATGTTGACAATTTGCAGCCCAAATAGACCGTAGTCTGTGCTAGGGCTGACAAAATTAAGTACATAACTATACATATTAATTACTAGCTGACCCCCGCGACTTCGTTCGCGTGTTTATAGGTTTTATATAGGATCGGATCGGATCCCATAATTATTTTATGTACCTAAACTAAATGTAGCTTAAGCCTTATAACATGAAAGTTCCATTAAAATCGATCCAGCCGTTTCGGAGATTAGTTGGAACAAATAGACAGACCGACAAACATAAATTTAAATGCACACCAGTTTAAAATAAGCCGTACGTTCAAAGATCCGGGTCCCAAGTTATTTGAACCCAATACTGAGAGTTGTAATGTCTGTCATTTCTGAACTAAAAAACCTATGACCTTGAAATATTTACGGGATAATACTTAAAGTACTACCTTTCTAACAAAAAAAGAATGAGTGAAATCGAACCACGCGTTAATGAAATACAGCTAAATACACGTTTTAACTTTCTTCCCCTCTCCCAAGGGAACCATGCTGAATTTCGGGATAAAAAGTATCCTATGTCCTACCTCGAAGTATAAACTCAAATCGTACCAAGTTTCATTCGAATCCATTCAGTAGTTTTGGCGTGATGCGCGGCCAAGATACAGACAGACAGACAGACAGACAGACAGACAAAAATGAAAAAAAATACAGTTTTGGCTTCAGTATCGATTATAGAGTGCCCTCCAATGAAAATTTTCAAAATATCTTCAATGTACAGAATTGGATCTGTTACAGTTTTATTATATTACTAGCTGACCCCCGCGACTTCGTTCGCGTGTTTAAAGGTTTCATATAGGATCGGATCGGATCCCATAATTCTTTTATGTACCTAAACTAAATGTAGCCTAAGTTACTCCTTATAACATCACCTATCTGCCATTGAAAGTTCCGTCAAAATCGATCCAGCCGTTTCGGAAATTATCTATCTTCTATCTATAATCTATAATATAATAAAACTGTAACAGATCCAATTCTGTACATTGAAGATATTTTGAAAATTTTTATCGGAGGGCACTCTATAATCGATACTGAAGCCAAAACTGCAATTTTTTTCATTTTTGTCTGTCTGTCTGTCTGTCTGTCTGTCTGTCTGTCTGTCTGTCTGTATCTTGGCCGCGCATCACGCCGAAACTACTGAATAGATTCGAATGAAACTTGGTACGATTTGAGTTTATACTCCGAGGTAGGTTATAGGATACTTTTTATCCCGAAATTCAGCACGGTTCCCTTGGGAGAGGGGATGAAAGTTAAAACGTGTATTTAGCTGTAATTCATTAACGCGTTATTCGATTTCACTCATTCTTTTTTTGTTAGAAAGGTAGTACTTTAAGTATTGTCCCGTAAATATTTCAAGGTCATAGGTTTTTTAGTTTAGAAATGACAGGCATTTATTGGGTTCCGTTAACTTGGGACCCGGATCTTTGTACGTACGGCTTATTTTAAACTGGCGTGCGTTTAAATTTATGTTTGTCGTTCTGTCTATTTGTTCCAGCTAATCTCCGAAATGGCTGGATCGATTTTAATGGAACTTTCAATGTTATAAGGAGTAACAGGCTACATTTAGTTTAGGTATATAAAAGAATTATGGGATCCGATCCGATTCTATATAAAACCTATAAACACGCGAACGAAGTCGCGGGGGTCAGCTAGTCTGGAATAAATAGACAGATCGACAAACATAATTTTAAACGCTATATATTATATTAATAAAACTGTAACAGATCCAATTCTGTACATTGAAGATATTTTGAAAATTTTTATTGGAGGGCACTCTATAATCGATACTGAAGCCAAAACTGTAATTTTTTTCATTTTTGTCTGTCTGTCTGTCTGTCTGTCTGTCTGTCTGTCTGTCTGTCTGTCTGTCTGTATCTTGGCCGCGCATCACGCCGAAACTACTGAACGGATTCGAATGAAACTTGGTACGACTTGAGTTTATACTCCGAGGTAGGACATAGGATACTTTTTATCCCAAAATTCAGCACGGTTCCCTTGGGAGAGGGGATGAAAGTTAAAACGTGTATTTAGCTGTAATTCATTAACGCGTTGTTCGATTTCACTCATTCTTTTTTTGTTAGAAAGGTAGTACTTTATATATTGTTCCGTATATATTTCAAGGTCATAGGTTTTTTAGTTCAGAAATGACAGACATTACAACCCTCAGTATTGGGTTCAAATAACTTGGGACCCGGATCTTTGAACGTACGGCTTATTTTAAACTGGTGTGCGTTTAAATTTATGTTTGTCGCTCTGTATATTTGTTCCAGCTAATCCCCGAAACGGCTGGATCGATTTTAATGGAACTTTCAATGTTATAAGGAGTAACTTAGGCTACATTTAGTTTAGGTACATAAAAGAATAATGGGATCCGATCCGATCCTAAGTATATAAAAACCTATATCTACGCGAACGAAGTTGCGGGGATCAGCTAGTAATATAATAAAACTGTAACAGATCCAATTCTGTACATTGAAGATATTTTGAAAATTTTTATCGGAGGGCACTCTATAATCGATACTGAAGCCAAAACTGCAATTTTTTTCATTTTTGTCTGTCTGTCTGTCTGTCTGTCTGTCTGTCTGTCTGTCTGTCTGTATCTTGGCCGCGCATCACGCCGAAACTACTGAATAGATTCGAATGAAACTTGGTACGATTTGAGTTTATACTCCGAGGTAGGTTATAGGATACTTTTTATCCCGAAATTCAGCACGGTTCCCTTGAGAGAGGGGATGAAAGTTAAAACGTGTATTTAGCTGTAATTCATTAACGCGTTATTCGATTTCACTCATTCTTTTTTTGTTAGAAAGGTAGTACTTTAAGTATTGTCCCGTAAATATTTCAAGGTCATAGGTTTTTTAGTTTAGAAATGACAGGCATTTATTGGGTTCCGTTAACTTGGGACCCGGATCTTTGTACGTACGGCTTATTTTAAACTGGCGTGCGTTTAAATTTATGTTTGTCGTTCTGTCTATTTGTTCCAGCTAATCTCCGAAATGGCTGGATCGATTTTAATGGAACTTTCAATGTTATAAGGAGTAACAGGCTACATTTAGTTTAGGTATATAAAAGAATTATGGGATCCGATCCGATTCTATATAAAACCTATAAACACGCGAACGAAGTCGCGGGGGTCAGCTAGTCTGGAATAAATAGACAGATCGACAAACATAATTTTAAACGCACACCAGTTTAAAATAAGCCTTACGTTCAAAGATCCGGGTCCCAAGTTATTTGAACCCAATAAATGTCTGTCATTTCTGAATAAAATAACCTACGACCTTGAAATATTTACGGGACAATACTTGAAGTACTACCTTTCTAACAAAAAAAGAATGAGTTAAATCGAACTACGCGTTAATGAATTACAGCTAAATACACGTTTTAACTTTCTTCCCCTCTCCCAAGGGAACCGTACTGAATTTCGGGATAAAAAGTATCCTATGTCCTACCTCGGAGTATAAACTCATATTGTACCAAGTATCATTCGAATCCATTCAGTAGTTTCGGTGTGATGCGCGGCCAAGATACAGACAGACAGACAGACAGACAGACAGACAAAAATGATAAAAATTGCAGTTTTGGCTTCAGTATCGATTATGGAGTGCCCTCCAATAAAATAAAAAATTTCAAAATATCTTCAATGTACAGAATTGGATCTGTTACAGTTTTATTATATTATAGATAGATTACAAAAATAAAAATGTAGTAATACAAAACTAAACAAAAATTGAAACAAACATACATACTGTTGATACAAACAGAATAGTGCAACCGTGTTTATTTATTTATTTATTAACTTATTTATTTATTTACCTATGTAAGTAGGTAAGGTCTATCTTATTACCAACAAGCGGACACCCGCGACTTCGTTCGCGTGGATATATATTGGTTTTTAAAAATCCCGTAGGAATCATTTTGTTTTTCCTAAGCTCCTTAGAGCTCATATCATGCTAAAAACTGTTAAAAGTTCACTGGCAGATGTTTAGGTAGATCAAAATGTAAACATCTGCCAGTGAAAGTCCCATCAAAATCGGTCCAGCCTTTTAGAGATTAACCAGTAATCTCTAAAGTATTTCCTTTCTAACAAAAAAAGAATGAATGAAATCGGACCACCCGTTATTGAATTACAGCTAAATACACGGTTTGACTTTCATCCTCTCTCCCTAGGGAACCGTGCTGAATTTCGGGATAAAAAGTATCCTATATGTTAATCCATAATATAAACTTAAATCATACCAAGTTTCGTTTCAATCCATTTAGTAGTTTTTGCGTGATGCGCGCACAAACATACAGACAAACAGATAAACAGACAAACAAACAGACAAAAATTTCAAAAATAGCTTTTTTACGTTCTATTACTTATCCCTAACATCTCCCAGTTATTATTTTGCAAAAATCTTCAATGTACAGATACGGCAAGTCTACGATTTTATTATATGTATAGATAGATGTATAGAAGATATAGATTTCAATTTTCAACAAATCTTGTCATAAAGACACTTAAAATCAGCAGGAGAGCATTCTAGGAGAAATTCCTTTATTGTAAATTTTAGTTTTCTCCGAAGAGGTAAGTGTTGTGCACATAAGATCAAATTAGATGTCTCAAGAGGAAGATTGTTAAAGAGCTTCGGAGCCGCAACTGTAAAATGCCTATTCGTGAATCTAGATGTTCTTAGTGGGATTGTACATCTTTGTTTTTTATTAATAGTTATTTATGCAACTGTTGTGTAATAAGGGGTATTAAAACACGAATGTGGGTTTATCACATGAGGCGAAGCCGAATGTGATAATAGTATCACATGAGTGTTTTAATACCTAATTATCAACAGTTGCATACAAGACTTTATCTACACCCATAATATGAATCCTCTATAAGATTCTAAAACAGTTAGCTTACTGCTAAACCCCCGACATTCGCCATTTTGTGTTGAAGCCATCTTTAATTTGCATTGTGCTATTCTACTAGTCAAGCCCTTTCATTTGATACCCATATTGAGGGAGTTGTGAAAAAATATGTAATCCGCCATTTTGTGGCGGTCCAATTTTCGTGAAACATAGCTAAGAACACTCCCGACTAATTCACCTTTCAAACAAAAAAAAAACGCATTCAAATCGGTTTACCCGTTTGAGCACTACGGTGGAACAGACAAACAGACACACACACACACACACACACTCACACACCCACACCCACACCTCCATCCCCACCCCCGCATTCAAACCGGTTTGAGCGCTACGGGGGAACAGACACACACACACACGCCCACACCCACCCCTCACACCCACACTCCATACTCACCCCCGCATTCAAACCGGTTCACCCGTTTGAGCGCTACGGGGGAACATACAGACACACACACACAACACACACAACCGCATCCACACCCAACTCACGCCCAACCCACGCCCACGCCCACGCCCACGCCCACACCACCATTCCCACCTCCACATTCAAACCGGTTCACCTGTTTAAGCGCTACGGGGGAATAGACACACACACACACAGACACGTCAAACTTAACACCCCGTATTTGCGTCGGGGTTAAAAACGGATGATGTAATATTGTACCGAATTTCATTACATCACTCGTTTGGATGATGTAATGGTTGTTACAACATTGGGTGTTCTAAAGTTGGCAATAAGCTAACTGTTTCAGAATCTTTTATAGAGGATTTAAAGCATGGGTGTAGATAAAAAAGAATAACGATTGATGATCACTAAGTTAGAGAAGGCCAGGGGGTGGCCTTCTCTTACTTAGTGATCATCAATCACTAAATGAAAACCACCGAATTAGTTCGATATATACATTGCTGCTTTACTGTGCGAAATAAAAATAACATTTCATAGCAAACGTTCAATGGATATAAAATAATATAATATGTCAAATAAGCTCGGTGGCTTTAATTTTTAATAGAAACCTAGTTAGAGAATAAATCTGAAAATAATAAATCTGAGCGCGTTTGGAAACCTTGTAGCTTTCGTTTTAAATTCCAGATTAGTTGAAATTAAAGCATTGGTAAAGAAAGGATTGGATACACAAGCTTATGATAAAAATAGACATGTTATCAGCTATATTCTAGAAAACTCTAAATACAGCAATTTGTTCGTGTAGCCCACAGGATACAGAGTATATTTGCAGAGCAACAATAAATAAACCCGCCTGCAGCACCTCGTTAGCGCGACGTAGCCTGTACCTTGTACCGACGAATGTCGCTCGTTATCGCCGTCCACTACAGGCCGACTAATGCCCATATAAGTAGTGCACGAAACAACTTATCCAGATACCAGCCCAGCCCAGCTTCGCACGGGTAGTAATTACCCGCTACTATCCCACCATACATTGTTTTCGTCTTGTTATATCTCAGAGGGGAAGCTAGGCAGCTTAACTTTTTCCAACGTTTTCAACAATTATCGTCATATTTCAATCAATTTACATAAACCGTTAACAAATTATACACTACAACCTTCCTTATGAATCATTCTGTCTATTGCTGAAATCCATATGAAAATCCGTTCAGTGGTTTTTGAGTTTATCACGAACAGGTAGACAGACAGGGCAGGGACTTATTTTATAATATGTAGTGATAAGAACTATTTGCCGTAACATCAGTGGATTTGTTTTTTACGCAGGACGCCTAAATATTACCGGTATAACAAGAAGTCTTGATCTCTCTGTACAATCCTCTAACTGTCTGTGAAAACTACGTCAAAATCAGTTCAGCCATTCTGAAGATTAGACAAACGGACAGACAAAATTTTTGAAAACATATATTTGGTTATGGTACCGTTCAAATAATTATATGAGCTTGATAACAGCAGTTATTTCGAAGACACAGACGGACACATTTTAATTTATCTGTACATAAACTCAAATGCCACTAAGTAATTCTATCCACTCTGAGTTTCGCATAAACGTGGTAAATATGCGAGCAGTTCCAAATGCACAACGAACAAGAATGTCATATCCACAGCAATTTCAAGACGCGGCAAAAATACGCCGAGCGTTTCTGTTCCGACGTTTAGCAATAATACAGTTAAGTCAAGGTTAATTGAAAGCTATCTCTGTATACATATGTATGTATAAAGGTATCTGTGTGTGTATAGAGGTGCAATATGTTAAACTTGGCTAATACTCTTATGTAAGGTTCGTTGCGAATTCAGTATTGCAATAGGACCTCCTTTTGTTGATTTAAGGTATTTTTATGATTAGATTATTGATCTGACAATTTAAAAAAAGAGGATTAGACAGGAGTGAAAATGGCAGACATGAGATGTAAGCGGAAAAGATAATGTTTGGAAAGACTAATAAAATGTAAAATGGTATTAAGAGAATGGAATAATAATAATTAAAGGAAATTATATAATTAAAGAGGATTTTTATTATATCTATGACGAATGTAAGGTGTTTACCGGATGTGTATGAGGACATACACGTTGTCAGGATGGACGAATGTAAGGTTCGTTGCGAATTCAGTATTGCAATAGGACCTCCTTTTGTTGATTTAAGGTATTTTTATGATTATTGATCTGACAATTCAAAAAAAGAGGATTAGACAGGAGTGGAAATGGCAGACATGAGATGTAAGCGGAAAAGATAATGTTTGGAAAGACTAATAAAATGTAAAATGGTATTAAGAGAATGGAATAATAATATAATTAAAGGAAATTATATAATTAAAGAGGATTTTTATTATACTTACTAGCCGACCCCCGCGACTTCGTCCGCCTGGATATAGGTTTTATATAGGATCGGATTGGATCCCATAATCCTTTTTTGTACCTAAACTAAATGTAGCCTAAGTTACTCCTTATAACATCACCTATCTGCCATTGAAAGTTCCATCAAAATTGATCCAGCCGTTTCGGTAATTAGCTGGAACAAATAGACAAATCGACAAACATAAATTTAAACGCACACCAGTTTAAAATAAGCCGTACGTTCAAAGACCCGGGTCCCAAGTTATTTGAACCCAATAAATGTCTGTCATTTCTGAATTAAAACACCTATGACCTTGAAATATTTACGGGACAATACTTAAAGTACTACCTTTCTAACAAAAAAAGAATGAGTTAAATCGAAGTACCCGTTATTGAATTAGAGCTAAATACACGTTTTAACTTTCTTCCCTTCTCCCAAAGGAACCGTGCTGAATTTCGGGATAAAAAGTATCCTATGTCCTACCTCGGAGTATAAACTCAAATCGTACCAAGTCTCATTTGAATCCGTTTAGTAGTTTCGGCGTGATGCGCGGCCAAGATACAGACAGACAGACAGACAGACAGACAGACAGACAAAAATGAAAAAAATTGCAGTTTTGGCTTCAGTATCGATTATAGAGTGCCCTCCAATAAAAATTTTCAAAATATCTTCAATGTACAGAATTGGATCTGTTACAGTTTTATTATATTACGAGCGGATACCCGCGACTTCGTTCGCGTGGATATTGATTTTAATAATCCCGTGGGAATCATTTTGTTTTTCCTATGCTCCTTTGAGCTTAAACCTTGCTAAAAACTGTTAAAAGTTCACTGGCGGATGTTTAGGTACATCAAAATGTAAACATCCGCGAGTGAAAGTCCCATCAAAATCGGTCCAGCCTTTCGGAGATTAGCCAGTAGTCTTTAAAGTATCTACTTTGTAACAAAAAAAGAATGAATGAAATCGGACCACCCGTTAACGAATTACAGCTAAGTACACATTTTGCCTTTCATCCCCTCTCCCAAGGGAACCGTGCTGAATTTCGGGATAAAAAGTATCCTATATGTTACTCCATAGTACTAACTTAAATCATGCCGAGTTTCATTTCAATCCATTCAGTAGTTTTTACGTGATGCGCGCACAAACATACAGACAAACAGACAAACAGATAAACAGACAAACAGACAAACAGATAAACAGACAAACAGACAAACAGACAAAAATTTCAAAAATAGCTTTTTTACGTTCTATTACTTATCCCTAACACCCCCCAGTTATTATTTTGCAAAAATCTTCAATGAACAGATACGGCAATTCTACGATTTTATTATATGTATAGATGTATAGATAGATTTAAAAAAAAATTGACACCTCAGCGTGCAGTTTTAACACAGGTTAAACTGTGTTACGTGTAAACTGCACGCGTCCGCAAATGCAATACTTTGTCGGTAGTACCTACCTACAGTACCTATCTACGCTGGGAACCTCCCACCAGCGCAGATCAGAACCAATTAAGAAGTGAAAATTTTCAAATTGTCCCCGCCAAAAATTAAAAACCAGGATCTTTTGCTAAATTTAACAACACAATGTGGCTAATTCTGTTGTACACAATCTCTAAACCTAAACTAAATTGACAGGTTTAAAAATAGTGCTATCCCCTTCAGCAGGGAGGATTGTGAAAAAGACAGAAATATATTTAGACCTGTCATTTTAGTTTAGATTTAGAGATTGTGTACAACAGAATCGCCCATAGTGCTAACCAAGGGTTACCGTACACTAAATATAAATAAACTCGTCCGAATGGTCGAGTTGTCCTAATTCAATTTTATTAATTTTTTTTGTTCAGGAAGAAAATAAGTATCTTTATGTAAGTATGTAAAACCCTCTATGTGATAGCTAAACTTTGTCTATTCACTCAACTGCATTATTGCTACAGAATAACTAGGCTTTTGTGGGTACGGTTCATACGTTAAACAATTATATATTATGTTATGCATGTTACCTTTCCATTTACTCACTGTTTCCGTATTCTATTTGTTCCCCGGGTATTACACGCGCACTCCGGCTTAGCGTAGAGTACCGGGACGTAACCACAGGGATTTAGTGACATTAAATGGTTTTATTTTTGACTTTGTCAACACTGTATGTACCTAGTATGTACTGTGAAAGTGACAAGCGACATATTTGTGCAACTAGAGAGTAAAGTTCGGTTTTGTTGCGAGTGCTGAGTATGAATTCCGACTCGAGCAAGCGTAGGATTAGGTATATAACTGAAATTACATTAGTAACCACATTAAGTATATTTTTGTAAAATGTAACATTATTCACATTAAAAAAAATATATAGCCCTCAGAAGAAAATGAAAAACAATAACAATAAAAGCAGTCTTGTATTTTAATAAAGCTGCGGAGTTAGAAATAAAATTCGAGAGAGTTCTGAGAACAAGCTATAATTTAAAAAATTTAAAAAAAACCAACTGCCATGCTCAACAACGATTTAAAAAATTAATAAACTAAGTACCCCACACACAGTGAAGTTATTCATTATTATGTTTTCTATGATTTGTCACTCCAAACTGATTTCAAACATATATAGATTGTATATATGTTACAGCCAAAGTAATAAATAAGGATATTATGTATACTATCCAGCCATTATAAATATTATCAACTCAATTTGGATAAAGTAATAATTGACACAGAATTATTAAAATTATCTAGCTATTATAAATAATATTCAGCTATTTTATATAATATCTTGGAAGACTTGGATAAAGTAACAAAACAAGGACTTATGTTTACTCATCACCAGATATTGCAAAATATAACGTCAAATAAACAGTTTATACCACCCAAAAACATAGTTACTTCTGCAACAGCTTCGGCGCTAGGGGAAGTGCAGCCCCATCGCCCAGGTTGTGTAGCAAAGCCCAGGCACCCACGCTCACCACCGCAGCTTCGGCTTGCTGGTCGCCTTCGGCGACCTGCCTCATCCGCTACGGCTCGCGCGGGTGCCTGCGATTTTCTACGGCGGGCGGAGGCGCGTATTTACATAATATACATAGCCAGAATGCACCCATAGGATTCTGCTTATGTATACATTGTAATGCAGTTTTCAAATTTTGTACTACAAAGTATACACGAATTTTGCGTACTACTAGTATATATTTTGTAACGTGGACGCGCGCGTGCATCGTTCCAATATATACAAGGCCAAAACGCAACCATAGGATTTTTTTTTTTCAAAATTAATTAGGTAACTGTTTGAACTTAACCGACTTATTGCTTTGGGTTGGGGTGCTCAGATTTCGTTTTGGACCACATTCTACCTAGGATCCAATAGAACCTAAGTGCCCGGCCGCAGGCCGGGCACCTCAATATTTATGTTCTAACCTAACCTAACCTAGCTTCTGTAAGTGACACGCATCCACTAGTTCATTAATAATACTTATTTTCGTGAGGTACTTATCTTCTGAGGTGTCTCCGGAGAAATTACAACAGCTATGCATATAATATTTCTATCATCAGCTTTGGCACGGTCTACATCAGGAATTTTAGGCTAGGTTACTGGTTAGGTTAGGATAGGGTAGTTTAGATTACGAGATCGTGGTGATCACGCCACACCACAAAGGAATGAGATGCGGGAGGGGAAGCAAGGCGGGCCGTATTTATCATTTTGACCAACGTTCATCTGCTATTATGAATAATGTCTGGTTTGACATGATAGTATGAATAATATCTGGACAATTTAGATATTATTTATAATTGCCAGTCATTATGAATAAAAGCTAATTAATTACTTTGGCTGTAACATATACATATTTTCGTAATCGCCTTTTAAGGCACTTTATTTTGATACCCTACTCGAGCATGCATAAAGCGCAAAAAGTCCGCCATTTTGAGTTTTTCCAAAATTAAGTGCCCAGTGACACTCGCGTCATCAAGACAAATCTAATGACGTATTATTTATCTAAATCCGTTGAGCCGTTGAGTAGTTACAAGCGGACATAGGAATGGGCATACATACACATAGGTCAAACACATAACACAGTCGGGTAAAAAGGGTTGATGCTATAAACCTTGTTACCGTTCCGGGGTGTGCTGTAGCCCTGGGATTCGGCACAGCTTTGAGATAAGCTAATTCACATCGTAAGCCCTTTAACATACCGACATTACCGGGTCTAATTGTGTTTTCAAAGCATCCAGGAACTCATTGAACTACACACACGAAATTTCAACCAAATCAGTTTAACCGTTTTGGAGCAGTTAGGTGACAAATACACGTACAGAAGAATTATGTTTATTAAACTGTAGACTAGGACGACAGACGATATTTTGGAGATGTTTCTCAAAGTTTTACAAGTTCAAAGTTTTTATAAAACTGAAACTTATTGAACAAACATACATATTAGGTACAAGAAAAATACTGTCTTGATAGGAAACTTTGGTAACGAGTTGCTTTAATTATCAATTATTATAGTTTTAATACTTAGTCTTAGTTAAACATATTATTATTGTGACGGCTGAATTTGATGTGGACTCTTCATAGACAAGAACAAGTTTGGAACCCTCGCAACTTTAATTGACAGTTGTCGTTAACAAGTATAAATTAAAAATTTAAAAAACCCCCGACTTTCGCCATTTTGTGGTGGCAGCTATTTTGGATTTGCATAATTCTATTCTACTAGTCAAGCCCTTTCATTTGATACCCATATTAAGGGAGTTGTGAAAAAATATGTAATCCGACATTTTGTAGCGGCGGCCATCTTGGATCGATTTTCATCAAACATAGCTAACAACACTTTCGACTAATTCACCTTTCAAACAAAACACCGCATTCAAATCGGTCCACCCGTTTGAGCGCCACAGGGGAACAGACAGACACACACACACACAGACACACAGACACGTCAAACTTATAACACCCCGTCGTTTTTCGTCGGGGGTTAAAAATGACCACCATTATCACTTCCACATACCTACAAGACTTAAAAATTTATTGACATTTAAAAAGTGTATAATGCAATTTGGCACTGGCAGCCGTCGCGTTGGTACAAGTGGCCAAGGTCGTGTTCTGTGGCGAACCTTGCAAGAGACCTATGTCCAGCAGTGGACCTCTCTCGGTTGAGATGATAACAACAACTTGTTTGAGCTTTGGGCACGCTGAAGTCAAACACTAATCCTATTTCAAGAAACAGCGTAAATGATGAACTTCGAGACGTGAACTAACAAGCTACATAGTTGTTAAAGGAGGATAGTTTATCAATTTGTTTCTATATTAATATGCTTTGTATGTTATGGAATTGTGTTCATATCTAGTAGAGATGGGTGAATGTGAACGATTCCCTCAACCTATTCAAATGATCCTCATACACTCGCCTTCGGCTCGGCCTTAAATTCGTCAACTCGTTCGTAAAAACCAAGAAAATTATATTCTATAGACACTAGAATTTCAAATCCAAACAAAAGTTGAAGCAAAGAAATGTGGCCTTGAACAGCTATTCTTTTTTGTCTCGTTCTCATCCTACTTAAATAGAGTGTATGAACTATGAGGTATAGAAAAACATCACTACACTAGCGGCACGCTATGATGGCCGGTTTGACACATTACAATAGTGATGTGGAATGTCAATTTATTCTCGAACAAAAAACAATTAAGTTTTGTTTTTGTACCTGATTAAATAGGTTTAATAAAACAAAAATGTATATGTTTATTTAATTTATTTGAACGAACTGAATATTTGAACGAAAATGAATATACATACTTTATATGCACACAAGAAACATATGAATACAAAAGATACCAAAAAAGGTGCCACAAAAGGCCATAATTAATCAGATTCGTCCATACTACTATTTTCACTGTCGTCACTGCTATCATCACATACATTAATAATTATATGTTCGTTTTCTATAATATTATCTATTTTCACATCTCTTTCATAATCTTCCCTTATTAATTTAACAGTTCTATTCACAACCTTTTCCCAGTCTCCTTTAGTCACATGTTCACAAGCTTCTTCTAATAATTTTAGCATTTTTTTTGTGGTAAATGGGGGTTCTGTATTGTGTCTTGCAGCATATCCCTTAATTTGAGCCCACACCAACTCAATCGCATTATACTCACAATGGTAAGGCGGTAACCGTATAACTCTGTGCCCATGTTCTAATGCTATTTCGTCAATGACGTATCGGATCTTGGTTGGTTTGTTTTCTTTTAAAAGACGTACTAATTCCGCTTTTAACATATTCATGTTTGCATCTACGCCATTTTTACGAAGCCATGCGACGATATCAGCTTTCTTTTGGGATTGGGCAGGTGGCTTGTCAATTTGCATCGAGTGGTATGGGGCGTTGTCCATAATTATAATAGATGGTTCAGGGAGGCTACACAACATTGAGGTAAACCATTCAGTAAACTTTTCTCCATTCATGTCTTCATGATAGTCTCCAGTGGTTTTTGACGCAAAAGCCATGAGAGAACCTTCGACAAACCCGTTGATGGTTCCGGCGTGACAAATTATAAGTCGCGATCCTTTTCCTACAGGAACTTTGGAAGTAGATGCTGCTGTGTCATCGTTCCAAGAACGGCCTACAGTATGGTTAGCATTAAGCCATGTTTCATCCAAGAACACAACATTTTGCCAATTTTTGATTTCTTTCACTTGCCGTAAAAAAGTATACCTTGCCATCGCTATATCAAATCTTTCCATCAATATTTTGCGTTTGTTACATTTTTTGTATCGAAATCCAATGGTCTTCAAAATCTTCGTTAAAGAACTTTCCCCACCGAAGAATAATCCAGCTTCCTTCAGTGAATGCACCAACTTTTTTCTTGTTGGATACTCCTTCTGTAAATAGTAGCCGTAAACATGTCTTCGGATAGCATCGGCATCAAAGCTATCGATGCCTACGACTGGTTTTGCTCGTTTTCTCTTTTTTGGTGTGTGAAGTTTATTTTCTTCTGTGCCAGTCTCGCCATATTTTTTTTTAGTTATCCGTCTAACAGTTCGTTGTCCAATATTAAGCGCATCAGCTACGCGTTCAACCACTGACGTTATAGGTAAAATTGGCCCTCCATTTTGAGCTTCACGATCGAAATAGTTACGAAGGCGTATTACGAACTCACGTGTCTGACTATTTAGAACAGTTCTCTGCGTACGTTCGGTCATATCGACGAAATCCACAACAAAGGGCTTGAACAGAGTCCAAATTAACGAGCAAGGGTCAACAGTAATGCAGTATCAATATTTGAAATCCAAAGCCAGGTCAAAACTATATCACAATCGCATTGCACTGACAGTTTATACTTTTCGAAGCAACGTCAATTCGAAACTGCTTTGTTTTGCATTGAGCATTGACGCGAGTTTGCCGGAGGTAGTAGTTGTGCTAGCCAGCGATCCTATGTGACGATCGTATTAGATTCCATTTTTAAAAATTTATTGATATTTTTTTGCGATTTCAGAGGTTTGTCCACATAGTGAAAATTGTTCATATTCACAAGTACATTCACCCCTTAAATGGTGTAAACTGATTTTTCTACACTTGTATACATTTAAGAAATCAATTTAATAAATAAATTTTGAGTCCTAAACCTAAAACTACATTCGATAAAATTTATGAATCTCTGCACATCACTATCGTCAATAAAGTAATACAATTATTTCCTTCAAAGTCGTTATCAATTAATACGGAACTTCATGAGCGGACAAACGTCAAACCGGCCATCATAGCGTGCCGCTAGAGTAAGGTGAAGGAACTTGTCTTCACTAAAATGTTTAAGACGCAGTCTCCAGTGTATATTCCTATACAGTCTTATTAATAAACATAGACTAGAGCGAGATTAACTTTATTCCTAGTTTTAAGTCTATACTAGCTAAATTCAGCATTAATAAACACAGAGTAAGCAGGGAGTAAAATAATTCGAACCTACTCTCGGACTAAAACTTATTCCTTGGGACCATATGGTTTAACGACTGAGTAAGGAGAGACACTAGTATTGTGACCCGATGGCGACCACAATATGTCCGCCCTAAAACAATGCCATCCGTATTGTTTGAAGTTTGTGTTTTTATACCTGATTACATAGGTACCTACTTGCTCTTTGCATTTAATTTCGTACTTTTCGTAAAACAAATAACGCAAGATGGATCTAAGAGATTATTTTATTGATGACTTGACGACGCTGGACGAAATCATTGAAGTTGGAAACCGAATTCCAAGGCATATGAAAATTTACAAAACACGTAAAAATCCCATTTCTAATTCAATGCCGTTGCAACTTGTTAAACTTAACTTAAAATATTGTATAGGTACAGAGTGCCTAGTGGGAGATTTTTACTAATTCGGTTGCGATAAATAATTGAACAGCGCCATCTAGTGACAACATTGAGAAAAATGAATACTATGAGACTAGATGGCGCTGTGACAATTTCATAAAAATCAGTTAATATCATGACTGAATAAGTATAAAAATATCTCGAAAATCTCCCACTAGGCACTCTGAATAAAGATCTCTTCTGTCACTTATCATTAATGTCATAATCAAGCATTAAATTTGTTTACAGACTCATTCTTTTTACTTTTAAATTATGTGGGTTGCCATAACGCGTGCGTTAATCCCGGCGTAAGGAATGTATTGTTACTCCGAGCTTACTCCGAATTAATAACATTGTAAAAACGAAATTAATACTAGGCTACTTTGGGATTAACAAGTCCAAGTGTAACTTCGAAGTAAGGTTCGACTAAGCACTTTTTATTAATAAGACCGATAGAGTATAATCTTCTTGGTTAAATCCTACTTAACCTTCTTGTATCACCCGAGACGATACTCCATATCTTTACGGAAATCTTACAAAAAAGAGATATTACACATATTAGTTTCATAGTCTAGGTACAAAGAATTTTCTAATGTAAAAATTACGAGTACATACCACGATTAATTTGTTTTTTGTTTTTGTCGATATTTCGGTCCAGTTACATGGCAGTCTCGTCGCGACCACGGTCCATGTAACTGGACCGAAATATCGACAAAAACAAAAAAACAAATTAATCGTGGTATGTACCCGTAATTTTTACATTAGAATATGTCGATAAACCACGAAATAAGCCTTAAATTACAAAGAATTTGACTTCGATTCGTTTAAATTAAAATCTAAATCAAACTTCGTTAGTATGGTGCGCGTTCTGGAGTGCCTTCTCTTAATTAGAAACACTAATATTGTTTAAGAAACAGGATCAATGATGAACTTTGAAACATGAACTAATAAGCAGTATAGTTGTCAAAGGAAGCTGGCATTTCAATTTGTTATTAATATCTTAGATTTGAAGTAAGCTAGATCACGGGAATTTGCTCAAGTCTAGCTAGTCAGACTGAGCGAAAATTAACGCCAAGCTATGAAGCAATCAATGTAGAACAACCTTGTTGTTTGTCAATTTACGCTAAGATATTTAGTTTCGAGTAGGTTGTTCAAACTAGGTATAATAATGTAAGGTTTGATTACTATGTTTACATTATTTTGTATGAATTTTATATAAAAGTTCGTTAAATCATTAACGGGACTGGATTTACACAGAATTTATGCGATTATATTAATAAGCCGTAGCAGTACTCCATTGTGGGTTGGCGGGCAGCGTAAGCAGCCCACCAACCCACATTGGAGCAGCGTGGCGGATCTAAGCACTAAATCCCTCTCTCCTATGAGAGAGGAGGCCTGTGCCCAGCTGTGGGACGTTAAGAGACTTTAGTGGTGCTGATAAGTCGTAACTTGAAAACTATGGAATTCAGTTTTAATCGGAAATTGTTATAAATTTTTGTTATTATTTTTTTTTATTTACAAGTTTCCAAAATCATCAAGAATTTTTTGTTATATTCGTAAAAAATATGATTTTCTGTTAATTACGCAGCCAAATTGCATTAGTGCCAAATCTTGAATCAAATCTTTTTCTCGGAACAAGGAAGTGTATAAATCTATCATAATTATTAATTTGTTTGATTGTAAGTATATTTGATATTTTTATACAAGTGTAAATTGAAAATTTAAAAAACCCTGATATTCGCCATTTAGTGGCGGCGGCCATCTTGAATTTGCAATAGTGCTATTCTACTAGTCAAGCCCTTTCATTTGATACCCATATCAAGGGAGTTGTGAAAAAATATATCATCCGCCATTTTGTAGCGGCGGCCATCTTGGACCGATTTTCATCAAACATAGCTAAGAACACTCTCGACTAATTCACCTTTCAAACAAAAAAAACCGCATTCAAATCGGTCCACCCGTTTGAGCGCCACAGGGGAACAGACAGACACACACACACACAGACACGTCAAACTTATCACACCCCGTCGTTTTTGCGTCGGGGGTTAATAAAACTAGCTGATCCCCGCGACTTTGTCCGCGTGGATATGGGTTTTTATATAGGATCGGATTGGATCCCATAATCCTATTTTGTACCTAAACTAAACGTAGTCTAAGTAACTCCTTATAACATCACCTATCTGCCATTGAAAGGTTCGTCAAAATCGATCCAGCCGTTACGGAAATTAGCTGAAACAAATAGACAGATCGACAAACATAAATTTAAACGCACACCAGTTTAAAATAAGCCGTACGTTCAAAGATCCGGGTCCCAAGTTATTTGAACCCAATAAATGTCTGTCATTTGTGAACTAAAAAACCTATGGCCTTGAAACATTTACGGGACAATACTTAAAGTACTACCTTTCTAATAAAAAAAGAATGAGTCAAATCGAACTACGCGTTAATGAATTACAGCTAAATACACGTTTTAACTTTCTTCCCCTCTCCCAAGTCCTACCTCGGAGTATAGACTCATATCGTACCAAGTTTCATTCGAATCCATTTAGTAGGTTCGGCGTGATGCGCGGCCAAGATACAGACAGACAGACAGACAGACAAAAATGAAAAAAATGCAGTTTTGGCTTCAGTATCATATAGAGTGCCCTCCAAAAAAATTTTTTTGTACCTACTATGTGCTCCGCCTCTCAGCAATTTCAGCTTCTCTACTCGATGAACGTTGTTCGAATGAACAATTTGCACAATCTAGTACCTATAATGTTATATGTTTTCCGTTTTTCCCGGAGCACATTGCCAGGTTATACAGCCTTTTACTTTTTACGTGTACCCCGTAGGCGGCGGCAACAAAGGGACATTACGTTATCAGCGGTTATTTATCTGCCTCCGCCGAACTCGTTAACGCGGCCACCTGTCCCACATAACTCACCACCTAACTACGACTACCTACCAGCCACTGCTGGTTACCTCGCGAATTAATGCCTCAACCACCCCCACGGAACGATCCATCTTGAGAGGAATTCCTTACAGAGAACTTAGCTCTGCACACTTTGACCTTGCCTTCTACCAATGCGTCCTAATCTTCATTCTTGAGGTTCGCAACTTTAATTTATATTATTCATAGATTTCATGGTAAGAAAGATATTTTCAAAATAATGTCGCAAATAAAAGATTTAATCCGAATGCCAAGGAAGTGATACTGAGGCGTGAACTGAATGTTCAAAAATTTGATTTAAAATAAGAATCTATAAAGTCTAGTAAAACAAGGCAAAGGATAAAATTAATTGAAGGAAATTCAGTAAAGCTTAGACACAGAACTATTAGGTACTAGGCACTTTAGTATCCTAATTATTTTAGTAACATACTTAGGTCCTGTATACACGGAATATAAAAGCAATTTCGAAAATAATTGAACGCAAATTATTGAATACCTCTACCTGGACGTGAAGACAAGTCAAATAAAAGGTTTTTTCCTGGGTTTCTGTGCAACTGGCAGCTATCAGAGTAATACCGGCGTTCAAATACGAAAACCTCGTGAGGAAAACCAACAAAACGCAATTGTTCACTCGTCCTTACTTCATTTGGAAGGCAAAGACAATTTAAATGGCACTTTCGACCTTCAATTCAATAGCGAAAGGCGGCGTCGCCTCGGTGCTAATTGTCTAATTTAGTTCAAGAAACAAAAGTTAATTGCTCGCCCGGCTTTTCTGAAATTCAAAAGCATTGAAAAACGAAATTCCGACGGGGGATTACCACCGTACTACGAGTATTAATTTGGTACCCCAAGTTAGTGGCTTAAACCATTTTGTCATACCTACTCGGAAGATGCAGATAGGTAATTAATTTGAACGTAATATGATCAAGCCTATGAAAAAGAAATACAATATTATGTTTAAAATAGATATTGATTAAGAACTGCGTAAAATAAAATGGTTGTGACAAACTGATGTATGGACAGGCTGACTGAAGCAATAAGCCCTCATACGCATTAGCGGCTAACCGCGCGTGCGGCTAACCGCGCGGCTAGCCGCTTTTATATTTTTACGAGCGGATACCCGCGACTTCGTTCGCGTGGATATTGATTTTAATAATCCCGTGTGAATCATTTTTTTTTTCCTAAGCTCCTTTGAGCTTATGAAACCTTGCTAAAAACTGTAAAAAGTTCACTGGCGGATGTTTAGGTACATCAAAATGTAAACATCCGCCAGTGAAAGTCCCACCAAAATCGGTCCAGCCTTTCAGAGATTAGCCAGTAGTCTTTAAAGTATCTACTTTCTAACAAAAAAGAATGAATGAAATCGGACCACCCGTTAACGAATTACAGCTATGTACACATTTTGCCTTTCATCCCCTCTCCCAAGGGAACCGTGCTCAATTTCGGGATAAAAAGTATCCTATATGTTACTCCATAGTATGAACTTAAATCATGCCGAGTTTCATTTCAATCTATTCAGTAGTTTTTACGTGATGCGCGCACAAACATACAGACAAACAGATAAACAGACAAAAATTTCAAAAATACCTTTTTTACGTTCTATTACTTATCCCTAACATCCCCCAATTATTATTTTGCAAAAATCTTCAATGTACAGATACGGCAATTCTACGATTTTATTATATGTATAGATATGCAACCGTTCATTTTGTACGCACTAAACCGCAACGAAATTCTATACAAGTGCCTAGCCGCGTGGTTAGCCGCATACACGGTTGACCGCTAATGCGTATGAGGGCTAAGAGTTCCTTGTTTTACTACGGATCCTTAGATTGCCTTTAGAAGAATAAAAGTTGGAATAAATAGTCTTGGCAAGACTTGCTTGTCTGAAATTTTGGCAGTACGTTCCTTTTATGATCAAGGCAGTCAGTAATGAAAGAATTAAATATTTGAAATTCTACCCCTAAGTGAAGAAGTAAGAAGAAATATATTTTTAAACCTAAGTCCACGCAAAGTCGTGGGTATCAGCTAGTATTCGTATATAAATGGAATTATTATTTTGAGAGGATACTTTATATTATATCGATTTTAATCGTTAATGTAAAATTACCTTTAGCACAGTCTTACGACACACTCGCTTAATTTTCGAGCAAAAGTTCATTTTATTGAGCAAGTTAAGCATTCTCTAAATTCCAGATTTAGCGCTGAACGTGATCCTACCTTTAATACTTTAAATATTTCTGCGAAAAGTTTCGTCGGATCTCGAACGGAATAATTTAAGAGTTCCCCACAGTTGCCTGAGTGCGACATACAGTAATTACGAATATTTTAACGCTATTCTCTTTGTGATATTAAGATACTTACTGTCGCAAAACGTCAAGTATCATTAATTCTTGAAACCTATTTTAAAGCAATTTGAAAAGGTTGCTGGACTGGAATTAGTACACTGTTACGTTTCGTCTACAAAATGAATTTTATAATACCTATATATTTTGTTTTTTGATCTGTAAGATCGTGGCCGCACTGCGAAAATTATTCGCGCGAATTTTATTCGCGCGGTTTATATTCCGCATTTTAATATATTTATCTCGCGAATTTGAAATCGCATGTGCGTGCAGCTCATACATTCCCATATGTCACAGAATTATGCGAAAAAATTCGCGCGAATAAATTTCGCAGTGCGACCTAGGCCTAACCGTAGACATGCAGTTTTTTTATATTCTTCTACAAGTTAGCCTTTGACTGCAATCTTACCTGTTCATAGGCTATGTTACAATCAACATTGAGTTCCTTTGTCAATTAAACCAGTAGCAGCGGCTGGATTTTAAAGTGATTCTTAGTTTAATAATAATTAATTATTGCCATTTTCATAGGTAGGACACCACAGCAGTCCCGCAGAAGTCGATCGACGTGAATTACATATAAGACAAGACGATCCATGCGAAGCCGTGCTGAGCTTAGTTACTATGACTAGAAAAATAACTTTTATATGCAGCATTCACCTGCACGGTTACGGTTACGTTAACTTTAACTAACGAGCGGAACGAAAGGGCGAATTTTACAATTTTCAACTTTCACCATTGAAAATTTTTAGATTCGTCATTTTTTTTCAAGTTTCACAGTTTGTCTATAATATTAGATAGTAAGTAACTACAGTGAAGCATTTTCGAGAAGAGTTGATCCTATCGACAAAGACTAATATATACACGGGTTAGCGAAACAATTGCTATTGTGTAGTGACGATTTTGCGACTAGATAGCTACTGTATCGCTACAAAAATTGCCGTGGGCTAAGGTTAGGTTAGCCTAAGCTTAGGGTTGCCATATTTTTTGGGAACTGATACGGGAAGTTATAGAATCAAATTTAAATAAACACTGAAAAACCGGCCAAGTGCGTGGCGGGCCACGCGCAGTGTAGGGTTCCGTAGTCACAATCCTCGAAAAACAGATATAACTCCTTAACCTGTGAACCCTACTTAGCCATGATAGTTTTTCTTTAAAATTAATTATATGTATATACTACTGCTGTGAATTTTTTCAAGTTCCTATATACTGCCATTTGGCTGATAGAAGGGGGGGGACACATGACTCTAATAAAAATTAGCACTTTAAAACGTCATATTTTACAAATGGATCTAGAAATAGAAAAATGATGTTCCCACACCCACAGTATTTTTAAAAGATCTATTCAACGATACCCCACACTATGGGGTAGACGAGAAAAAAAAATATTCATCCCCACTTTACATATAGGGGAGCTACCCTAAAAAAAAATATTTATCAAAATTTTATTTCACTACTTTGTCGGCGTGATTAATATTTATACCCATGCCAAATTACAGGTTTCTAGCACTAATAGTCTCTGGGAAACTATAACGAAACTATAAGGGTTCCTTGTTTACTACGGAACCCTAAAAATCGGGTAGTAATGGTTTATATATATATATATATGTTTCATCATATCCGTAAATATGTAGCAATACTGGCTTGATACTCAAATATATGACAGTCCCGTATATGTATACATATTGGCAACCCTAGTCTAAGCTCAACTAAACGGAACAAAGTCTCGCGTCTCATCGCATTGCCAGCAATTCAACACCAGCATCGTACGGGCGGCAACTCAATGCCGGCGTTTAATTCTCCCCCGCCTTCTAAAGTGCAAAGGTGCACTCAATAAAAGAACCATCATTCAATTGTGTCGCTCCCTGTGATCTCAATGATTACAGCCGTTTGCGGCGACGGACTCTGTAATTAAACAGCTCCCTTCTTTAGCATCACTTTGTGATTACATTAAAGACACCTATTTGACTTTTGTTAGTGAATTTAGCATAATTTAGGACGGCTAGGCGGTTAAAGTTAAACTTTTCTCTTTTGGTAAAAGAGAAAAGTTTAACAAAAAAGTTAAAAAAGTTAAAAAAATCCTGTAATCCAAAGCGGCTAATTCGAATGATGCGAATAAATCAAATCAAATCAAATCAAATAAACTATTCAAAATTGAATATACCTAAATATTTATCTTCTATAATATAATAAAACTGTAACAGATCCAATTCTGTACATTGAAGATATTGGAGGGCACTCTATAATCGATACTGAAGCCAAAACTGCAATTTTCTTCATTTTTGTCTGTCTGTCTGTCTGTCTGTCTGTCTGTCTGTATCTTGGCCGCGCATCACGCCGAAACTACTAAATGGATTCGAATGAAACTTGGTACGATTTGAGTTTATACTCCGAGGTACGACATAGGATACTTTTTATCACGAAATCCAGCACCGTTCCCTTGGGAGAGAGGATGAAAGTTAAAACGTGTATTTAGCTGTAATTCATGAACGTGTAGTTCGATTTAACTCATTCTTTTTTTGTTAGAAAGGTAATACTTTAAGTATTGTCCTGTAAATATTACAAGGTCATAAATTTTTTAGTTCAGAAATGACAGACATTGATTGGGTTCAAATAACTTGGGACAAGGATCTTTGTACGTACGGCTTATTTTAAGCTGGCGTGCGTTTAAATTTATGTTTGTCGGCCTGTCTATTTGTTCCAGCTAATCTACGAAACGGCTGGAGCGATTTCGACAGAACTTTCAGTGGCAGATAGGTGATGTTACAAGGAGTATCTTAGGCTACATTTAGTTTAGATACAAAAAAGAATTATGGGATCCGATCCGATCCGATATATAAAAACCTATATCCATGCGAACGAAGTCGCGGGGATCAGCTTGTAGTTTATATAATCCGTTATGCGTTTGCAGTTTATATAATCCGTTATGCGTTTGCAGTTTATATAATCCGTTATGCGTTTGCAGTTTATATAATCCGTTATGCGTTTGCAATTCACTTACTTTCCAGGTGAAAATATCCAGTTTCCAGACAGCTTTTTGAGCTCGTGCTAATTCGGTTTTCACTTTTGTAAATAAACATTAGTTTACTCAAACCTACTACTGCCTCGTTGGTCTAGTGGTTATAGCATATTCGACTGCGATCATTAGGTGCCGGGTTCGATTCCCGCGTTGGAATTGGATCAGCGTGGCGGGTATAAGTTCTAAATCCCTCTCTGCTATGAGAGAGGAGGCTAGTGTTCAGCAGTGGGACGTTGGAAAAAAAGGCTGTAGTGGTGGTACCTACTACCTACTACAATCTAGATTAATTAAATGTATACCTACTGGCAAAATCAACTTTTTGATTAAGTTTTTGTGTCATTGTTAAAAGTCACGTAAAAATAATAGAATAGAATAGAATAGAATAGAATAGAATAGAATAGAATAGAATAGAATAGAATAGAATAGAATAGAATAGAATAGAAAAGTTTTTTATTCAAATAAACTTTTACAAGTGCTTTTGAATCGTCGATTGAGTCTACCACAGGTTCGGAATGCAGTTCCAGCCGAGAAGAACCTGTAAGAAACTCGGCGGTTGCTCTTTTTAAAAATAACATTATAACAATTATTATTATTAATGTACATGATTGAAATGCCGTCTCGCGCATTGCTGGAACGAGTTAAATCCAAGCTTTTTTATCGTTTATATAATCTTCAGTTGTATAATAAGCTTTTTTTATGAGCATACTTTTAAGAAAGTTCTTAAACTTGTGTAAAGGCAAGTCTAAGACATATTTTTTATTCGGATAAACTTTTACAAGTGCTTTTGAATCGACAAATGAATCTACCACTGGTTCAGAATGGTTCAGTAGGTATCGCTCTTAATATCCCGCCGGTGGGAAATCATCTTAAAAATCTATACATATAATAAAATCGTAGACTTGCCGTATGGGATGTTAGGGATAAGTACCTAATGAAATGTAAAAAAGGTATTTTTGAAATTTTTGTCTGTTTGTCTGTATGTTTGTGCGCGCATCACGCAAAAACTACCGAATGAATTGAAACGAAACTTGGTACGATTTAAGTTCATACTACGGAGTAACATATAGGATACTTTTTATCCAGAAATTCAGCACGGTTCCATAGGGAGAGGGGATGAAAGTCAAAACGTGTATTTAGCTGTAATTCAATAACGCGTGGTCCATTCATTCTTTTTTTGTTAGAAAGTAGATACTTTAAATATTACCGACTAATCTCTAAAAGTCTGGATCGATTTTGATGGGTCTTTCACTGGCGGATGTTTACATTTTGATCTACCTAAACATCTGCCAGTGAACTTTTAACAGTTTTTAGCAAGGTATGAGCTCAAAGGAGCTTAGGTTAAACAAAATGATTCCCACAGGATTTTTAAAAACCAATACCTACGCGAAAGAAGTCGCGGGCGTCCGCTTGTCTAAAATAAAAGGGTCCTGTATACATCCGGGACGCAATTATAAATCAAAAGGTTTGAGGGATTGCCGCGGCATAATTCCTGTCAAATTAACTTCCCTTTTATTAATTACAGGCAATGCGACATATTTTTGGTTTGATGTTTTTTTTTTATGACAAATTCTGACGGTGTAACTTGATTTTAAGCGATAATGGAATCAAGATGATAGTGAGGTAGTGAAATGCGTCTTATTATTTCAGAAGGTCTTATTTAAGTACTAAAACTAAAAGACATTTCAATATTTGGAAAATATACAAAACAAAGAAAACTAACTATTAGAATAGAATAGAATAAAATAGAATAGAAAAATCTTTATTCGTAGAAGAGCACTTGTACAAACAAAACTTGAAATGAAATATAACAATTAGAACATAATTTTTAGTGTAACATTTGTCTTGTACAGCAGTGCAATGCCACAAACAGGTAAGTTACTCAGCTTGTGTTGGAGCACAGTATTACTGTGGTATTACTGCGTAAAGATATTACACTGATTTCCTCCCGCAACGTAAGTATAAATACGCCTTGTAGTATTACGCATAGCGTTGTCTTTGTTCCGCCCGATTTACGTATAGCGCTGTCCTTATCGCTTGTATGAAGTATCGGATTGTGCCTGTAACGTGGAGACCTTGCAACGATTTCCTAAGTAGAACTTAAGCAAAGGCCTACATGGGGCGGGCGGGTTACCGTTGTATGTACCTACCTAGATGATAATAATGTTTTCAAGGATGTAATAGTTTCATTCTGAGGTTCCCCGTTTTTTAAGATTATTTATCTTAAAAAACGATAGAAAAAATACAAAATTTGCATTTAGGCTGGACGCTGGACAAATAAAAGCAAAGCATTTGCAAGATGCGGTAGGCTAAACCACAGATGAGAAATTATTTTCTCATCTGTGCGCTAAACCCTCAGGCGAAAGTAGTTAATGTGCGCCCAGCACATAAGTTTAGCATAGGTAGGTACATATCGCGTGTAAAGGAAGGACGCGTTAATTTGTAGGTGATTTAATCCGACAGAACCCGACCTTTAGATTCATAAATGAGCCTTGGCTCTATGAAACGACAATCCATTTGCCTTTGAATTTAGGGACGCGGTTCAGTTAAATTAGAGGAGACATTATTGTTCGCCTTTTTAATTGTATTTAAAAAAAGACGAAAGTTAAAAATGTATTATCAGTCTGATATTTATTATTTTATTATTATTAACCTCATTAGTAACTCTTTTAGACTTAATCTGTATTGTTAGACTTAAACCTCATAAATAAATAGCTCACAACAGGTCTAATTGGACTACCCGTACAGTACAGTCATAAAAACTCATAAGAAATTCAACAAATACATAACACGCAATTAGAGTCAACAAAACAGCTATTTGTTATTTTTAATTACGTAAACGCTAAGCCCGAATCAAAGTGTTCCATGGTAAATGGACTAGACCACGCGAAATATTAATTTCATTATTTTAGTGTCGAAATCGAGTTATCAGTTTATCACTCATTCAACGGCGCGTAACGAACGCTAATCAAGAGCAATACAAAAACTTTTTGAGCAGCTCGGCTAATTTTGATTGGTTGTTTGTTCGAGTACAGACAGCAAAAAATAATTGTACGGGTCGGGATTTTGGGAGCGGTCGGCAACAAGAAAATTTTTAGATAGCGCAAGAGTTCGTCTAGATTCTAGAACCACGACATCGGATAAGATTGTATTTAATGATTTTTAACCGACTTCAAAAAAGGGAGGTTCTGTATTCGACCCGTATGTATGTATGTATGTATGTATGTATGTAAGTATGTTCGCGATTATCTCCGCAACTAATGAACCCATTTTGATGATTGTTTCACTATCGTTATCTACATACTTTCAAGAAGGTTTTAGTATATAACACATCGAGTTATCATTCTTACGTACGAAGTTATAAGCATAAATGTACACATAATACTAATATGTTCTCTGAGATTGCCAGACCTATTGCTGAAGTCTGATATAGCTATTCTGCCCAAAGACTTCACTCTGCTACGCCTACGTAACATTGACCTTTTGCAAAAAGTTTTGGGCCAAAGTCAGTACAGTTCCATATAGAGTGATTCCTTGGAGTTTGTGCATGGTTACGTGTATTTCCATTCTATACAAAGCCAAACTGCAAGGGTGTGAAACTAGTCGCGTATAGATTGTAAATTACGATCTATCCAAATTATACAAGAGTTGTACGCATACAAACTAATCTTTTATAGATCAGAAGTTAGGTTAGGTTGGGTTAGAACATAATAAAACCACTCACCTTAATAGTATGACACATAAAATGTATATGTCACAGGATATTTAATAATAATTAATAATATATAGGTCATAATCTATTTTACATAGTTCTCGTTTATATTATTATTACCTAATATAAAGAAAACAAATCACTAAAAAGCATAAAATAATTTTTTTCAAAGAAAAATGAACCGACTTCAAACGAATCGAACTAAAAAGTTTAAAATAATTTTTTATTCATTTAGATTGACGATTAAACTACCTAACTCAAATGATATATAATTTTTTGAAGTCGGCGCCAAACCACATTCAATTCGTGTAAGTAAAATCAGAATATCCACTTTTGAATGCGAGCGCGGTGAACCTAGTCGCGGAGGGTGAGTCTGGGACCCGGGGGGGCACATTTTCGACTTGAAGTGAACTTGAAGTCATTTGGCGCCGACTTCAAAAAATTATATATCATTTGAGTTAGGTAGTTTAATCGTCAATCTAAATGAATAAAAAATTATTTTAAACTTTTTAGTTCGATTCGTTTGAAGTCGGTTCATTTTTCTTTGAAAAAAATTATTAAAACTGTATTGTGCCAACGGCTTTTAAATTTCAGGTAGGAAAACCGAAATTTAAAAAAAATTGTTGTGCTACTTACTTGAATTTTTGGAATTAAGTTATCGCATGTTACACTCGAATCTAGGATTAGAATAAAACTAATTTTTATCTCAAAAATGTTCAGGGTTGCTGCGTAAAGTTTAAGTTTTCGTAAGTAATTATTACCATTATTTCACTTTCATGTACTCCCAAAAAGTGTACAGTGTAATTTTGAATACATTTTATTTGACTTTGACTTTAAAACATAATGTGGGATTTTTGGCACTAAGATACGAGCTCGGCTTGGCTAATAGCTTCCATTCAGGAGACTTTAATAGGCTACTTTTTAGCAAGATATAGGTACTTATCGGTAAATCAAAGATTTTCACAGGATTCTGAAAAGCCTAACTACCGCCGCACACTGGCCTACTAGTGGCGACGACCTGTGACCGCGTTCGAGCCACAAGAAAATGTATGAAAAATCTCTTGTGGCGGTCGCGACTTCTGGCGGTCACTAATCGTCGCCACTAGTGGCCCAGTGTACGGCGCCTGTTAATCCGTGGGCATCAACTAGTCCAAAATAATATAAAGAACTAGCAGATGCCAGCGACTTCGCCCGCTTGGATTCTTATAAATCTCACTTCGGGGAGAATTTCGAAAATTCCTGAAACACGTAATTCTTTATTTTTAACCGACAACACAAACACCGATTTTCATCGATATAACTTTAAAAATGAGGGGTGGAATTCGCAATAATCCTTTCTTAGTGTGCGCCTAAGTCACAAAAGGAAGCTACTGTGAAAATTTCAAGTTACTAGCTTCAGTGGTTTAGGCTGTGCGTTGATTGTCAGTCAGGACAAGCTACTTTATATTATTATAGATAGATAGATAAGCTTCTTGATTTTCCACGTCAAGGTACTACTTGACTGTCATGATATAATCGAACGCGGTTAAATATTATCTCAAGCAATGTTTTGTTGCTGATTGTACACGCCGTGCAACCAATCCGATAACCGGCCGGCCATGTTTGTTTAACGGCGTTTTAATTATGTATAGTATTTGAATTTGGAACGAGTCGCGTCGGTTAATCAGCGCAAACAACGGCGATGAGTGTACTTTTGATGTAGGGGTGAATTATTTAATAGCAGGGGTGACAGCAAGTTTTAATTTTTAATTAAACAAGATAAACAGTTCCGTCGGTCTACATTCTACGTAACTTACAATAATCTTTTTTATTTACCCGACTGGGTATATGTGTTTCACCTGTGTGTATGTATGTCCATTCCTATGTCCGCTTGTAACTAATCAACGGCTCAACGGATTTTGATAAATGATACGTCATTAGATTTGTCTCAATGACGCGAGTGTTATAGGGTACCTAAATTTAAAAAAAAATCAAAATGGCGGACTTTATGCGCTTTAATGTGCGAGCTGAAAAAAAATTTTTTCTTCAAGACCCTCGAGTGGGGTATCAAAATAAAGGGATTCAAAAGGCAAATACGAAAATGTATAAATTTATATATTTGGAAACAATTTGGAGTGATAAATCGTAGAAAATGACCGTTTCCTATGTCAGTTCGTAACTACTTAACGGCTCAACCTATTTTGATAAATTATACGTCATTAGATTTGTCTTGACGGCGCAAATGTTACTGGGTACATAAAATTCATAAAAAATCAAAATGGCGAATGTTATGCACTTTAATGTGCGGGCTGAAAAAAAATTTTTTCTTCAAGACCCTCGAGTGGGGTATCAAAATAAAGGGCTTTAAAAGGCGAGTACGAAAATGTATACAATCTATATGTTTTAAATCAATTTGGAGTGACAAATCATGAAAAACAAAATAAATAACAACTACACTGTAAGTGGTACGGTGGTAGTTTATTAATTTTTTAGTTAGTTTTTTAGCATGGCAGTCGGGTTTTTTTAATTTTTAAATTATAGCTTGTTTACCTCTATACATATATATACCTAATCGTAGACTTGCCGTATCTGTACATTAAAGATTTTTGCAAAATCTATAATATAATAAAACTGTAACAGATCCAATTCTGTACATTGAAGATATTTTGAAAATTTTTATTGGAGGGCACTCTATAATCGATACTGAAACCAAAACTGCAATTTTTTTCATTTTTGTCTGTCTGTCTGTCTGTCTGTCTGTCTGTCTGTCTGTCTGTCTGTCTGTCTGTATCTTGGCCGCGCATCACGCCGAAACTACTGAATGGATTCGAATGAAACTTGGTACGATTTGAGTTTATACTCCGAGGTAGGTTATAGGATACTTTTTATCCCGAAATTCAGCAGGGTTCCCTAGGGAGAGGGGAAGAAAGTTAAAACGTGTATTTAGCTGTAATTCATTAACGCGTTGTTCGATTTCACTCATTCTTTTTTTGTTAGAAAGGTAGTACTTTATATATTATCCCGTAAATATTTCAAGGTCATAGGTTTGTTAGTTCAGAAATGACAGACATTTATTGGGTTCAAATAACATGGGACCCGGATCTTTGTACGTACGGCTTATTTTAAACTGGCGTACGTTTAAATTTATGTTTGTCGGTCTGTCTATTTGTTTCAACTAATCTCAGAAACGGCTGGATCGATTTTAACGGAACTTTCAATGGCAGATAGGTGTTGTTATAAGGAGTAACTTAGGCTACATTTAGTTTAAGTACATAAAAGAATTATGGGATCCGTTCCGATCCTAGGTATATAAAACCTATAAACACGCGAACGAAGTCGCGGGGGTCAGCTAGTCTTCTATAATATAATAAAACTGTAACAGATCCAATTCTGTACATTGAAGATATTTTGAAAATTTTTATTGGAGGGCACTCTGTAATCGATACTGAATCCAAAACTGCAATTTTTTTCATTTTTGTCTGTCTGTCTGTCTGTCTGTCTGTCTGTCTGTCTGTCTGTCTGTATCTTGGCCGCGCATCACGCCGAAACTACTGAATGGATTCGAATGAAACTTGGTACGATTTGAGTTTGTACTCCGAGGTAGGTTATAGGATACTTTTTATCCCGAAATTCAGCACGGTTCCCTTGGGAGAGGGGATGAAAGTTAAAACGTGTATTTAGCTGTAATTCATTAACGCGTTGTTCGATTTTACTCATTCTTTTTTTGTTAGAAAGATAGTACTTTATATATTGTTCCATAAATATTTCAAGGTCATAGGTTTTTTAGTTCAGAAATGACAGGCATTTATTGGGTTCAAATAACTTGGGACCCGCATCTTTGAACGTACGGCTTATTTTAAACTGGTGTGCGTTTAAATTTATGTTTGTCGATCTGTCTATTTGTTCCAGCTAATTTCCGAAACGGCTGGATCGATTTTGATGGAACTTTCAATGGCAGATAGGTGATGTTATAAAGAGTAACTTAGGCTACATTTAGTTTAGGTACAAAAAAGGATTATGGGATCCAATCCGATCCTATATAAAACCTATATCCAGGCGGACGAAGTCGCGGGGGTCGGCTAGTACTTAATAACTGGGGGATGTTAGGGATAAGTAATAGAACGTAAAAAAGCTATTTTTGAAATTTTTGCCTATTTGTCTGTTTATCTGTTTGTCTGTATGTTTGTGCGCGCATCACGCAAAAACTACTGAATGGATTAAAAATAAAATGAAACTTGGCAGTACCTATAGCAGTAGGATTGATGAGCTGAGACTCGGCATTCAACTATATTGTAGTCTATGCTGGGTATCAATTAGGTACGTGTTTGTCTACTTAGTTCCTAAACTGCAATATTATGACATTCTGTAATGTATCAATGTAATTAATTAATTAATTTTGAACGATTACATTATAGCGATAGTCACTGCATGGATTTTATCCTACTAATCCTACAAATCCTACTAATATTATAAATGTGAAAGTGTGGATGTTTGGATGTTTGGATGTTTAGATGTTTGGATGTTTGGATGTTTGGATGTTTGGATGTTTGGATGTTTGTTACTTAATCACGCCGCAACTACTGAACCGATTTGGCTGAAATTTTGAATGGAGATAGATTATGCCCTGACTTAAAACATAGGCTTTTTATCCTGAAAAAATGCACAGTTCCCACGAGATTTTGAAAAACACGAAATCTATAGCTACAGCTATAGGTAGATTAATATAGCGAACTTCCTTGATAGTAGGTATAAAGGTTGGAAAAGGGAGCGGGAACGGGAACCGGAAATCCACGATTCCCTCGGGATTTGTTTAAAACCGAAATTCACGCGGGCGAAGCCGCGGTCATTCTCTAGTTACTAAATATTTTAAGAATCTGAACGGTTTAAAGTTACTCCAAGAATCTGTACCGTTATAGGTACATACTTACTACCTTGTTTGAAGTGCCCTGTGAAACAGCAGGATCAGACATCAAACAATAAACTCCTCAAAGGAAAGGTCACAGTTAATTGGCCGGAGAACTAATCTAATGGGTAAACAGGACCTCCTTGTTTTAATACTTTATTATTCACTTATTCAGGACCTTTCTGACCCACGGTATATGTAAGGTTAATACAAATTTCATTTTGACTCGAAGGGCACAGGGGACAAATATGTCACACAGAAAATGAATTTAGAAATTATATTATTATTAATAGATTGTAATCCTCCTGAAACACATAAAAATGGGACAATGTTTTTCTCTCTTGTGCCCTTCATTTTATTAATCGACTTTTTATAACTCGGGTATTAGTTCTAGAGGAGCTACAACGATACTGATTTTAGGACAAAGGAGGATGGGCAAAAATGTATGAACTTTGGTCTACCTAATCAACACAAACGCCCTCTATGGAAATAAGAAGCTAATAAGTAGTTAATCAAATTACGTATAGCGTTTATGCCAAAATATATGGGAGTTTTTCAAAATTCACTAAAAAATAAATGTTTTAAAAATACTCTATATTAGTAATTCTACTATGAATTTAATTAATAGTGCGTTGCGTTCTACGTTAAACTGCCTCTTAGGTCTAATTGTTAGCATAATCGACTGCAGATCATGATGTCCCGGGATCGATTCCCGGGTCAGGCAAATAATTGTTAGGTATTGGGTTTTTCTGTCAAGAAATTCTCAGTGCCAGCTCGGAGTTGGTAGTTGGCGCTGTTTCACCCCCGTGCCTCAGAGAGCACGTTAGGCAGTCGGCCCCGGCTAGTATTACTATCATGTGACAATAATCGTTAAAGCCCACCAACCTACATTGGAGCAGCGTGGCGGGTTTAAGCTCTAAGTCCCTCTCCTATAAGAGAGGAGGCCTGTGCCCAGCAGTGGGACGTTAAAAGGCTGTAGGTGGTGGTGGCGTAGCGTCTAGAATTAAATACATTGGTCAAGTTGGCAGCAGGGGGCACAAAACCGGCCTAATGTCGGGCCCAACATAACTAATACAATAGTAATAAGTCGAGATTATTAGCACACAAGTAGATAGGTACAGAGGGAAAGCTTCATACAATCGGCTCGCTGTAGGTAAACTCACACAAACACTCACCAACGGTTCACGGACGCCCGGTGTCCATCGATGTATGTATTAGAACTACATCGATGCCCGCGTCTAATCTCCAACCAGCTCAGTTGGATGACAAAGATGCGCATATATATGTGTGCGTGTACCTACAGCGGGCTGCTTGTAGAAGCTTCCCCTCTGTACCTATCTACTCCTGTGATTATTAGCTTTATCGTTAGAAAGCTGCGAACTATTCCTATCGTTACTAGGTGGCATATTATGTCCTTCATAGCCTAATGCTTCTATATATTGCGGTCATAAAACAGAAAATAAGGTAAGAGGCTGCATTATGTTTTTCTCGAAAATCTCTTAAACCCCAAGACTTACAGCTTTGCTTCCATATAATAAAATTAAGTACTAAAAATAAGCTCTTCATTGAAATAGGATTCATTTGTGTTGAGTAGGTAGACCACTTTGCCCATCCTCCTTTGAGAAGAATAAATTCCCATTACCGTCGTATAGCAAAAAAGAGATGCATGTGAGTTGCGAAGTGGACAAAAATTAAACAAGGTAGGTACTAGTCAATTCTTTCATTTGATACTCAAAAAAAAGCTGTGATAGCCTAGTGGTTAGGACGACCGACTTCTAATCGGAGGTCGTGGGTTCGATCCCGGGCACGCACCTCTAACTTTTCTGAGTTATGTGCGTTTTAAGTATTTAAATATCACTTGCTTTAACGGTGAAGGAAAACATCGTGAGGAAACCTGCATACCTGAGACTGCCTGAGAGTTCTCCATAACGTTCTCAAAGGTGTGTGAAGTCTACCAATCCGCTTGGCCAGCGTGGTAGACTATGGCCAAAACCCTTCTCACTCTGAGAGGAGACCTGTGCTCTGTAGTGAGCCGGTAATGGGTTGATCATGATGATGATGATGGGTATCGAATAAAAGGGATTGACTAGTAGAACAGCACTATGCAAATCCAAGATGGCCGCCATCACAAAATGGCGAATGTCGGGGATTTTTAATTATTTTTTAAATTTATACTTGTTCTATATCGCAGCGAACTTAGATGAATTGCCCAAAAACCATTTTATATTCCAATGCGAAGTCATTGTGTATTATATAATTTTCAAACAAATCGCATAGAATATTATGTCCCCTCAAAGCTCAAGTTTTTCTTTTCTCAAGCAATAAATCATTTAGCAATAGTGCGATATTCGTACCTATATAGTGGAGCAAGTACATTAGGTATGTTTCAATCAGATAAAGTATTGAAAGATGTTTCCTCTTCGAAACATCTCCACAAAATGAGATACATTAATCAGAGCAAAGGAACGCTCTTAGGACAGAGCTTAGGAGAATTTGAAATACTTATATACGGTACGCTTTTAGCGGGCTCATATAAGAGATTTCATTATATTTTTCCAGATACCTATAAAATCATTTAAATTAAGCGTAAAGTTGTACTAGGAATTGGTATGACAATAGTGCTACGGATGAGATTTGAACCGTCGACCTTTCGGTTTTCAGTCCACTCTCTGACCGTTGCGTTATTGACGGGTTTTGTAAACATACACATGACAAACATACGTAGGATAATTAGAACTGATAAAATATCTAATTCTTAGTAAGTTAAAATATATTTAGTCGTTTTGGCGATTAAAGAAGGAACGTTTTCCATGATGGAATATTGACGAAATGAGTTAAAGCTACTTTTTATCACGCGAGTCGCGACATGTGGCAAGTGTAACACTGGCTCCACACGTTGGCCCCTACGCTGGCCTTAATAATGTTCATACGTTGCCGCCAACGTCAGTCTTTTTTCGTGTTTTATGATGTATCGTTATCCACCATCTTCTTTTTTTTGAAATGATAATTCTTTAGGCGAGCTATAAAAAATGTTGAGAGTGAATTTTTATGATTCTTCAACCTAAATTGGCAACCAAGAAGCCTAACAAGAAGCTAACCTCTCGACTTTCAGACGCTTCGCAAACAAACATGGCCGTCTGTCATGTCATCTAGTGTCTGATTGTAATTAATTATTTGCATGAATATAATAACTTCTTACGCATGTACATAAGTACACATACCTTTTTTCATAAATAAATACTAATTATATACTGAGTGCGTACTGTAATATCGCTCTGAGCAGTTTCGATTTCTGCATGAGATATATTCTTGTTGACTCTGACTGGATAGAACTAATATGATAGCCAACATGTTGAACGGGGATGTGGGTAAAATGGTCCTTATACAGGACTGATCACCTGCCTGGCGAAGGCAGGCGTCCCCTCTATAAATACAAATAGAACATGTGGACGCTTCACGAAAATAACCGACCAACATTTGTGAAGAGCGTGAGCGAGCGTACGAGCGTTGGCACCAACATGTGAAGCCGGCTTAAGCGTCGCTTCGTGTATGCTTTTAAGAGCTCAGAGCCGGAAGGCGGGGCGGATATTGCAGCTCGGAAGACGTTTGTTTAGCAGCTTTCAGTGCGAGCTGTTAACAACTGAACTAATACCAGTGCTGATGATGAAATTTCAATAAAATAACTTTATTCTATTATTGGAACTAAATATATTTTGTATACTTAAGTGAAATAAAATAAAGTATAGGTAGGCTCCGATTTTTTACTTCGGATACAGTGAAATAATCCTTACATTAAACTGAGTCGATCAGCATGAAAAAAAATAGTTAACCTAATACTTTTTTTAATGCATTTAAAAAACGGTTTGGTTTGCTTGATGCTTATTCTACACTGTGCCCTCTTTATATGAAGGTATCAATATAATTAGTGACAGGGAAAACAGAAGGTTCCGCTTCGGCAACACCAACTCAAATGATGGAATATAAATTAGAAAAGACAAAGGAAATAGTGGAAGAACTTAAAAAATTTAGGAAGATAAGATGGTGCTCACTTCTGTTTAATAAAATATATCGGAAGAAACATGTTCTTGCCGTAGGAAGCATCGGAACATTCGAAAAAGGCACATTAATAAGTACAAGAGAAAGCTCTCGGAGCGGAGTCGGGGAGTCGTAACTTGAAATATTTATTTATAGTGCGCTTTTAGTGGGCACTCCCGGTCCTGTCCCGAGTCCCGACCCCGTTGGAAATACGACTCACGGACGGAGGGACATCTTAGGGACCTTTCAGATAGACCGGCGCGGAGAGCAGAGCAAATTTTAATCGCATTTAAAATAGAATCTTAAGACATTGAAATAAGCTTTATTTTTACATTTTATCTCTTTTATGATAAGAGGATGCTCGAGGATGCTTCCCATACGCTCGGTGTGAAATATTTCGAGCCGGTCGGCTGCTCCATGCTCGTGCTCTTTCGCGCTCGAGCAACCGACCGGCTCCGTTCGCGTGCTCTTCCATGCTCGCGCAGCCGACCGTAGGCCGACTTGCTGTACAATCCGGCCCAAGAGCGTACGCTCGGCTCCGAACACATCCGCGTGTCCGTTCACACAGACCGGCGCGGAGAGCAGAGCAAGTTTGAACGGCCGGTCTGTGTGAAAGAAAAAATGCTCTCCGACGCTTTCCGCGCCGGTCTATCTGAACGGTCCCTTATACTTGTATTTCAGTGCCTTATTTGATTTGGGATTTGTTCTAATTTTGTTTTCATCGTACCCGTAGAACATAGAACTACTTAAATCTTCTTCAGATTGCCTTTCCAGAAGGGATATGTATGTATGTATTACGTATTATTTTGATCATTATTTATACGCAATAACAAACATACTTATTTGCCATTGAAAAGAAACCTTTCTATGACAACAGAATCAAAATTGCTTGTAAAATTAAGCAGTAATGAATTAGAAAAGGCATGCGGAATATTTTGGGGCCATCCCGCATCCCTCTCGTACGCCCGCACACCTACATTACGTCACGAGGTCCTTTTCTGTCATTTGGCAAGTACCCTCATCATCAGAATTAAAATACCTACTTTTAACTTATTCAATTTAAAGCGGCTTTACTTTCTTTCTAATTTAGATAAAGACTTAAGTAACTTTGATATAAAAACAATTAAAAAAAAGTCAAGTCCTATACTTCTTATATACCCTATAATTAGAAGTATACCCTATACTTCTAATACATTTACCACCATTACTTACTTTGTTCCTATTCGTCAGCCACCCGGTAAACACTCATTCTTGTAACGAACACCTAATGGCTGCGCAAACAAGCCATTGTTAGCAAATAACAACTAATTGTACCTGAATCTAATTCAAGAGTCACAGGCGAAGTCCATTAACGTATTTGTATAGTTGAGAAGCCATTAAGTAATTCGCTAGAGACAAAGCGGTTTCAGCAAACAATGCAGCGCTCTAAAGCGAATGGATTCTTTCCACGGCTTCCTAATTGCCGCCTTTGTGTGCGTCCTCCCGCGGTAAGGCTGAAACAGACGAGACGCGCAGCGATAGCGTGTACTTCGTGTAGTACGCAACTTCGGGGAACAAGGAACTGATGGTATCTGCACACCCCTAAAACTTTATACAAGCGAACCTACTACTGGCAAAGAATATAAAGAAAGTAACCTTTTTTGATTGACAAGGACAACCACCACCACTACAGCCTTTTACGTCCCACTGCTGGGTACAGGCCTCCTTTCTCATAGGAGAGAGGGATTTAAGGCTTAGACCCTCCACGCTGCTCTAATGCGGGTTGGGGCGGGCTTTAACGATTATTTTCACATGATAGTGATAATAACCGGAACCGACTGCTCAACGTGCTCTCCGAGGCACGGGGGTAAGACACCGCCAATTACCAACTCCGGGCTGGTACAGTGAATTTCTTGACAGAAAACCCCAATACCTAACAATTATTTGTCCGACCCGGGAATTGAACCCGGGACCTCGTGGTCTGCAGTCGAATATGCAAACCACTAGACCAACGAGGCAGTTGACAAGGACAACGATTTATACATAAATCGAGCGAGACAAGGACTGCTATACTTAATGCTACTAGGCGTACTTGTACGTTGTGGTCGACGGCGGGCGATGATTGACGGTGAGAATAAACGTCGCTTCTTTACGCAGTTACGCATATTTTCACTGGAGTGAGGTATCGGGGGTGTGGCTGAGTAGGGTGCTCCTGTCGTGCCGTCGCGCGTTCTTTTTGATTCAAACTCTAAAGCGAATGGATTAATTTCGACGGCTTGGTAAAATTGTCGTCTTTGTATTCTTTGTCTTTACGTTAATGTAATTAAAGAATGCCTTGTAAAAATAAAGGTTTATTTTAATGTTTTTGATCATAAACATCTTATTATTTTATACATTTAGAGATCTTAATAATATTAAGTAATAGACGAAAAAACTTAAATCCCATGTTGATTACAATTTTATTTTTAAAATCGCTTTGAACGCTCGAACATACCTACATATTTCCTCAAGATCCGGTTCAGTGTGAAAATATAAGGTCCATACGAATTAGGTATAAGTACCAGTTGTAATAATTTATAGTAGCTAATTGTAAGTAGCTATATGGATGATATTTTCACCAACAATTATTGGTCTACTTAGCATAAAAAGGCACATAAACTTGGCACAATAGCCAAGAACAAACTTCACAATTTCAAATCTATCTACTTCCTGGATTGGGAAACTGTTGCGATTCTCGAATTTTCTCGAATATTCCGGAATATTCCGAGTGGAAACCGGAGCGGACGTGTGAGGTAGATAGTGGGTAGGTACAATTCGCGAAATTCCCGCCACATTATTACTGTTCGGAAGCGCGCCACGCGATACCAAAGATATCACTGCTTTAATTGATATCGACATATGTACACAATTGTACAGCGGTAAAGGAATTTTAAAGGAAATAGCCATGTGAAAGTGTCTATAATATGTCTGTTTGTTATAATTTAAATTACTTACTTATTACTTATTTTCCTAAACGTTAAGAGTAATATGAGTGATCGTACAATTAAATAAATTAACTTCTCTGCTAACCCTATTTACTACTCTTAACTACCCGTCTCTACTAATGTCCCCATATCCTAAGATATTGTAATATATACTCTAAATAGATGTCACGTTTACATCTGTCTGTGGTCACAAGTTTTTTAATGACACTTGACGATGACACGTGACGTGCTAGTGATGTAACTATCGATATTTTGACTGTGAGGATCTATAGGGACACAAATACAATATGCGTGTTTAAATATGTGGACCATACTCTAATATTACATTATGCGAAAGTGTGTCTTTCTGTCTTTTACCTTTTCAGGGCCCATCCGATTTGGACGAAATTTTGTACACAGACAGCTTGCATCCCGGGAACCGATATCTAAGGCTACTTTTGTCTTGCAGTATCAAAGCGTTCCTACAAGATTAATAAAATAAAAACCTAAGCTCACGTGAATGAAGTCTCGGGCATCATCTTGTTAGGAAATACAAGAATAATATGTTTCATATTATAGTATATTTTTAACCAACTTCAAAAAAGGAGGTTGTATGTATGTATATATGTATGTATAGAAGTATGTTCGCGATTATCTCCGCAACTAATGAACCGATTTTGATGATTTTTTCACTATCATAATCTACATACTTTCAGAAAGGTTTTAGTGTACACATCGAAAAATATACATATATATATATATATATATAAAACACAAAATATACATATCCTTCTAAAACCTTTGTTGTGCCTTCTAGAACTGAAATAAAATCGAGTCTTTTTGGAGTCGATGAAACTTTATAAACGGTGTTTCGAAAATACGATCATACAAGCTATTTTTAAGAAAAATTAAACCGACTTCGGTCCAGCAATCTCAGAGGAACCGCGGTGCACCAGTCAAAAATATTAGTGACATGTGGGTACATTTATGCGTGTAACTTCGCATATACGAATGGTAACTAGGTGTGTTATACATATACTAAAACCTTCCTGAAAGTACTATGTAGATTACAATAGTGAATTGTTTTGTCTCGAAATACAAAATATTTATAAATTTAAACCTATTTATATTAATAGGTAGTAATATTATACTTCGTGCAATTTGCACATTGCACACGTTGCACATTGCACGAAGAACCGATGGACGTTGGGGTCCCAAGGTGCTTGAATGGCGACCTCGCACCAGCAAAGGAAGCGTAGGTAGACCCCTCCACTCGATGGACAGACGATTTCAAGCGAGTCGCTGGTAGCCGCTGGAATCAGGCGGCACAAGATCGTGTGCTGTGGCGATCCTTGCAAGAGACCTATGTCCAGCAGTGGACGTCCATTGTTTGAAACGAACGAACGAATATTATACACTTACTAAATTTCTTTGAACATTAATGTTTATACGTCACTCCGTTAATGTGCGAATGAAAACTTCATTGGCGGAATTTTCTTCTGCATTACAGACATCCATTGGTAACGGTTCTCTTGCCTTAAATTAAAAAAATCAGACGTGGTAGAACATTTTTCACGTTTCGCTTCAGCGTTTTTCATACACCAATAATAGCTTTTAGGGTAAAACTTTTAAAACGTGCCGCCTTGATAATATGGGTTATGGGATGGGGGGAGGGAGAGGGTAAATCATCCAGTGTTGAGGTTAGAATTGATTTTCGTTGTTTTCTTGAAAACGATGAATTACCTTATTATAAGAGTGTTAGCATTATACTCGTGGACCAAACATCTATCACTAATGACTATTTTATCTCTGAATTCGTGCCAAAGACTATTAAGTCCAACCCTAGTATTTGCATGTATTTTGCACCTTCACACAACACTAGCATGAAATTATGGTATTATTACAAATATTTGATATTATTATAATTACCAATGTGTCTATATGCGGCAAAAATAATAGCGTTTGCTTTTAAGCGCCTCCATTTTAAATTGTTTTTGGGCACAAATCAATTAAGTGTGAAGTGTTTTGAACAAATATGACTGTGTTTCTGCGATGTCCAATATTGCGGTCTTATTCTTTGTGCCCATTCATTTCTTATTTTTGGGTTCTTTGGAAATCTGTAACAAATAAAAATTTAGCGATCATGATACAACAATCTAGCACGCGGAAATACACGTAAGTATTCATTGTGTGTAGTGGCTACGGAATCTAATGTTCAAAAATTAAAAAAAAACCCCGACATTCACCATTTTTTGATCGCGGCCATCTTGGATTTGCATGGTGTTGTTATTCTACTAGTCAAGCCCTTTCATTTGATACCCATATTAACGGAGTTGTGAAAAATAAATAATCTACCATTTTGTAGCGGCGGCCATCTTGCATCGATTTTCATCAAAATAGCTGACAACACTTTCGACTAATTCACCTTTCAAACAAAAAAACCGCGTTCAAATCGGTTCACCCGTTTTAGCGCTACAGAGGAACAGACAGACAGACAGACACACACACATACACACACACACACAACATATACAGACAGACACATCAAACTTATAACACCCCGTCGTTTTTGCGTCGGAGGTTAAAAATTTTATCGCACGTAATCGATATGCAATTTTAGTACATCACTATGCTAAAAAACATAACCTTTATTAGTCAACAGAAAATATTTAAAAAATAGGCAAAAATGGGTGTAGAATTGAACACGATGATGGTTTCCAAAAACTACAAATAACGTTACATAATTTTAGATTATATTTACATACAAAACTATCAAAACTCACCGATGAAATGATAATATTTCTTTAAAATTTTCTTTTCGGCCCCTATAGGAATTACATTCTTTCACAGCACAGGACATTATAATAAAACTACGGAAAATTTATCAAAAATAACTTAAGATCAAACATTTATAAATTCTTGGAAGAAGAACACCAAAATAATAAACATTTATCAGCCTCGTGATTGATGTTTTTGGAAAATTATGATGCGACTAAATAAGGACTAAATTCAATTATGACACATCCAAAAACAATATAGTAATGATGATTTATGAGACATACCTATTTAATTTGGTAGGATTAAATTTATTAAAATTTAACAAATAAGTCCATTTGACAATCAAATTAGTGACATGCTTAGAAATAATAAAAAGCAAGTGCGATTCGGTGTTTCATTTACACCTAGACAGGAGTCATTTAGGTTAGGTGAGTACAATAACTGTACCTCAAGTTAATTTTTAGCTTCAGATCTCTTAGTTAATAGATCAATGCCCATATCATAATCCTCTCTTTCTTTCAAATTCAAAATTCAAATTCAAATGTCTTTATTGCGAATATGGGTAAACCACAGGTAAACAGTGGAGATATTACAGAAACAAAAAGGTACAGCCAAATTCTGCCTATTGGCATGCAATATTTTATGATATACCTAATAAAGTTTACATAGTTTGATAATTTAAATTAAATTAATTAGTTTTAAATTAGACATAGACTTTTGCGATAATCTTTACGTTACATGATTCCAAGGTACCTATCACCTGTTTCCACCAGTTCTAATTTTCATGTCACTATATTCCATACTTAAGCGGATACCCGCGACTTCTTTCGCGTGGATATTGGTTTTTAAAAATCCCGTGGGAATTATTTTGTTTTTCCTACGATCTTTTGAGCTCATACCTTGCTAAAAACGGTTAAAAGTTCACTGGCGGATGTTTAGGTAGATTAAAATGTAAACATCCGCCAGCGAAAGTCCCATCAAAACCGATCCAGCCTTTCAGATTCGATTTTTGATTAGCCAGTAATCTTTAAAGTATCTCCTTTCTATCAAAAAAATAATGAATGAAATCGGACCACGCGTTAATGAATTACAGCTAAGTACACATTTTGATCCCCATCCTCTCTCCCAAGGGAACCGTGCTGAATTTCGGGATAAAAAGTATCCTATATGTTAGTCCGTAGTATGAAATTAAATCATGCTAAGTTTCATTTCAATCCATTCAGTAGTTTTTGCGTGATGCGCGCACAAACATACAGAAAACAGACAAACAGATAAACAGACAAAAATTTCAAAAATATAAATCTTTTTTACAGATAGATATAAAAATCGCAGAAAATTACTCTAAGAGATGCGGAAGTACTTTGTCTAGTGCTTCATACACTCTTCATCAGAATTTTACTTGTACACGGTTTTATAGTTAGGTCGCGGTAAGCAAGCGCCTATGCGCCGCGCAAGGAACGTGGTGACGTTAATGCAATTCTTCCAGAAGCGACTTGTTTATACCTTTTTAAATCAGATAACGAGTAATAGGTTGTACGAATTGCTTTATACGAATTTAATTCTTGCGAATCAGGGGAAAAAGCTACTCAAAGTTAGAATAATATTCCACTTTACTGATAAATATATTATTAATTAACACATAAAAGTTTAGCAGCGTTGAAACGAAACTTAGCCATGAAACTGTACAACTTAACATAATCGGCGAGAACCGGGATAACTTTGCCGTTTCACTTCTGCTCGTATCGACCGAATTCGAGTTGAATTTAACGAATATTTCGACTGAGGGTCGAAGCGGGCGTGAACTATAAAATTCATCTATAATATAATAAGACTGTAACAGATCCAATTCTGTACATTGAAGATATTTTGAAAATTTTTATTGGAGGGCATTCTATAATCGATACTGAAGCCAAAACTGCAATTTTTTTCATTTTTGTCTGTCTGTCTGTCTGTCTGTCTGTCTGTCTGTCTGTCTGTCTGTCTGTCTGTCTGTATCTTGGCCGCGCATCACGCCGAAACTACTGAATGGATTCGAATGAAACTTGGTACGATTTGAGTTTATACTCCGAGGTAGGACATAGGATACTTTTTATCCCGAAATTCAGCACGGTTCCCTTGGGAGAGGGGATGAAAGTTAAAACGTGTATTTAGCTGTAATTCATTAATGCGTTGTTCGATTTCACTCATTCTTTCTTTGTTAGAAAGGTACTACTTTATATATTGTCCCGTAAATATTTCAAGGTTATAGGTTTTTTAGTTCAGTAATGACAGACATTACAACCCTCACTATTGGGTTCAAATAACTTGGGACCCGGATCTTTGAACGTACGGCTTATTTTAAACTGGTGTGCGCTTAAATTTATGTTTGTCGGTTTGTTTATTTGTTCCAGCTAATCTCCGAAACGGCTGGATCGATTTTAATGGAACTTTCAATGTTATAAGGAGTAACTTAGGCTACATTTAGTTTAGGTACATAAAAGAATTATGGGATCCGATCCGATCCTATATAAAAACCTATATCTACGCGAACGAAGTTGCGGGGGTCAGCTAGTACATAATAAGAACTCAAATAACCGATGTTTCACGAAAATTTCCCCGCTGGGATCCATGTTATACATAATAAGAACTCAAATAACCGATGTTTCACGAAAATTTCCCCGCTGGGATCCATGTTAACGAGAATATAAAAGACACGATGTTTTATTGAGTACGTAATGTTACACGGTGGTACGTAAAAGTAACGTGAGTTTTTCATTTCCTTACCTACGAGATCAAAATTAATTACTATTGAAATATGGTAATGGTTTTGGCAATTACTATTAATATGTTAAAGTAAATGAATAATTTTTTTTGTGTATAACAGGTATCTTTATTATTTCATTCTACTTTTTTTTTAAATCTGCGAAAATTGCGACTCGGCTCCCATTCTAAGGGTGCCATTTATTTGATCTTCCAAAAAATATTAATTGTTTATTTTGATCACAACTATATTAACTTTCAAACTACATTATGAGTTATCTAACTGAACTCAGCCATTATCTAACTTAACTGAACTATAGTAAGACCGCGATTAACTTGGCTCTCCCATGATCTGCGGGACGAGGGAGGGGGGGAAATTCTCATTGATAAATTAATAATCAATGGATGTGCTCGTACTATAATGTATGACAAGCATTTTTGACGCCCCTGTGAGTGTGTGTGTGTGTGTTGCTACTGTAAGGACATGACACTAAATTAGGGAAAAAGAAATTTTATAATAATTATAATAATTTTAATTATCATAGTTATTCTATTATTTGCGTAATCGCAATTTAGTCTTTCATCTGTGTCTCTTTAAGTTTGCTCAATACTTTTCTATAGTAGTAGTAGTTAGTACTATACATTTAAAGTTAAGTAGGTACGTTTCAGGATATAGAAAAAAGATTTTCCATAACCAAGAAAGAAGAAGATACGTTATTAAATATAATTTATACCCCATTTTTTAAATTTTATACATATTATACTCATAATAAAATAATTTATTTAATACATCTACTAAATACAAGTAAAGTTCGTGAACTAAAACCCGACTACGCTTAATAATTTAATAATAATTTAGTGGGCAAATGCGCGGGGCAAGGAGCTAGTGGTGCCATCTGTTATTCTTATCCGAAACTAATTTTACAAGTATAAATTAAAAATTTAAAACCCCCGACATTCGCCATTTTGTGGCGGCAGCCATCTTGGATTTGTATAATGCTATTCTACTAGTCATGCCCTTTCATTTGATACCCATATTAAGGGAGTTGTGAAAAAATATGTAATCCACCATTTTGTAGCGGCGGCCATCTTGGATCGATTTTCATCAAACATAGCTAACAACACTCTCGATTAATTCACCTTTCAAACAAAAAAAATCGCATTCAAATCAGTTCACCCGTTTGAGCTGAGCGCTACAGGGGAACAGACGGACAGACAGACAGACACACACACACACACAGACACGTCAAACTTATAACACCCCGTCGTTTTTGCGTCGGGGGTTAAAAATCTAGAAAGCCGCGCAAAGCTGACTTCTCGATTTTTTTCGTAGATAAAATGTAGCCTATGTCACCCTGATAATAACAACGAATCAATAGACACCTCATTCATCAAAATCGGTCCAGCAGTTTAGGCGCTACATTAGTACACACAGAATCTCATACAAAAATCGGTTACAAACATCCATACATAAATATATACATACGTAATCTTGGAAATAAAAGAGGATTCTCCGTGGATCAATATATTTAATTTTAATTAGCACTGTTATACCAATGGCCGACGAGACGCCGAGGCAGAGAGCAAGCAGAGAGCCAGAGAAGATAAAGTACAATTCGAGTTTCGACACCACAGATAAAACTTATGCAACAGATCTGTAGCATCAATAGTCACAGATAATAAATCAGTGTTGACAATTCTTTATAAAAACAAATCGCAACTTAATTATTTACAACACGTAAATACATAGACTGCTAAAATCATAACCCTTCCTTTTGGCTTTGCCGTAGTCGGGTAAAAAAAAACCAGACGTTTAGATTAGTACGGCATGGAGATGTTAGGAGATGGAATAAAACAAAGATAAAAAAACTATTAGGATTCGTCGAGACGTGTTCTTCTATATCTTAAAATTTCAATGCATTGCTGTCAGATGATGTGTCACTTTCGCTATCAATAACTATATTATAATTCACTAATTCATCGTCGTCATTCTGCAATCTCTCAACGTGAACTTATTGTTGTGATTTCACGTAGCCTCCGTTACAGCTTGAAAAGCATCTTGCACCAGATTTAATATTTTTGTTTCGAAACGCCAACGAAATAATTTAAAATGTTGTCTTGAAATTATTGGTCCACATTATAGTTTTTTTTATAATAATTGAGAGGCCGTTTTAACCAATATCTGACGATGCGTGATGTATTCAATGGGTATGGAAATTTTTCACATGAAGCTGACAACACTTACTTGACACAGTCGTCAGCCTCATATTTATTATTATGATATTTATTTTAGAGATATTTGTTCTTTTCTCTCACATTCTTGAGCACAAAACGAACGCACTACCATAACAATTTTTCTAGCACAACTTTTTATCACATAAGAACTGGTTACTGCTATGTATTTCACAAAATTTTCGTAACGATGTAAACAATGAACTTTGAAGTTTCAAAGTGACTTTTCAATATGACAGATTTCAACTGCCCTAGTGATATAAACAAAGTAACTGACATTTTTTGTGAAATTGACTTTTTTGCATTAACAAAAGTTTAATGTCGAGTAGTTTTTTAACACAGTGTCCACAGTATAATATTTCAAATAACTTGAACAGTTTACTGAAATTTGAATTGCCCAAACAAATAACTGCACACTGAGACTGGAATTTAGGGTATTACTTTATGTACTTATAAATAATCGTTTTAATTGTTATCGGTTACTTACTATTTTAAAATGTTTCTACTGAAGGTAGGTGCAGAATTTTAGATACCTACGTACATAATTAACTAATAGGGACATTACTTTACAGGAATATAACTAAAAATAGACACAATACTGTAAATTATAACTTTACAAGATAAACATAGTTGATTATGAATTATGATGCCCACGACTCCGTCCGCGTGTATTTAGGTTTTTGAAATTCTAGTCTAAGCTCTTAATTTACCAGGATAAAAAAGTAGCTTATGTCCTTTCCAAAAATGAAACTTATCTTTATACCTCGTTAAGATCGGTTGAACAGTTGGTGCGTGAAGACTTAGTAGACAGATATACTTTCGCATTTATAATATTAGTAGGTAAGTATAGATATGGTATAGATTCTTGAGTTGTAATAAGCTCTAACTTAAGTCTCTGAGTGAACTAGGTTGGATATGCTTTGTCCGTCTGACTGTCACAGCCTTATAACTTCTGATTTAATGAACAGAATTACTTCAAATTCACCGATAATATGTAGAATAACATTCAGAATTACGACCTAAAGCCGGTGATTACATAAAAAATTATAAAAATAGTTATTTGAGTTATTTGGGGAGGGCCCGGGTGCCCATTAAAGCAAATGGGGGGGGGACAATTGTATTAGTCGCAATATCACAATCACAATATCACACACACACAAACGCACACGCACACGCACATTAAACTAACTTACAAAACATTAAATTAAAGTAACTATTTGTATCTGAATAACATAGTAAACTCTTTGTAATAAATTGAAAAATTATTTTTGGAAGAAATTATCAAGCAATATACAAACGAAGTAAATGACTTAATATCTTTTTAAAGATGAAACATTAATTTTTTTGTATTTTATTTGCAATTAGAAAAACCATATTTTTAATTTTAAACAAAATTAAAAGCGAAGGAGTTAGGAATAAATACTGTTATTTATAAATTAAAATATATTATTTTGCAATTTATTACAGAGATAAATAAGTAGATATTTTGTAGAAAGGTTGCCTTCAAATAAGAGTTTCAATGTTTATGCTTGTCCTGTAAAATTGTTCTGAATGTAGTTACTTTGTTTATCACTAGGGCAGCCGATTTATCAATGAATTTATCAATGAACTTATGAATGAACAAATCGCTGCGCGGGGAGCAGGGAGGGCCCCAGGAGGGTTATCTTTATCGTGGTCGAGGTATAACATCACAATAGTAAAATTATAATACTATACACTTGATTCTGAACATCTTATTTTAGTTAAACATTTAAAAGAACTTCAGCGATAAAGAAGATTGGTATAAACAAATACATGTACCGAACTGAGAAGCACCTTTTTAAATTCGGTTCGCAAAAAAGAGTCATTTTACAATATTTTCCTTGTTTGACCAATCCTCTTAGGACAAGATAATCCTTTGTAATGCAGAGTAAGGTTAATGGGCTATTATTTTCTCTTTTCAATAATAATTTAATGGGAATAAAATTGAGGAAAATCATTATTAAATACTTGGTCCCGATGCGATATTCTTTTCTTTACGCTTTAATAGGTTTTCGGAACAATGCTTGCTCCGGGAAAACGAGCCATGTTTTCTCTATAAGGATTATTAAAAGTATAATAATAAGAAACTATATATTATTATGTGCTTTTATGTTGTATCCCATTTCTGATAATAATAATAATCAATTAGGTATATCTTCATTCCAAGGCCTTTTATTATTTATTTTTCAATAAAAGTAATGTTTTACCCAAAAGCTTATTACACTTACAAGTTACGAAATACTGACAAATAGACTAATATCTCTTGTACATACGAAGACATTATACATTCAAATTCAAATTCAAATTCAAAATTCATTTATTCAAAGTAGGTACACTGTACACTTTTTGAACGTCAATTTAGGAACAGGCAATGGTGATAATTACTTACGGAAACTTAAAACTAAAGCTACGAGGGTTCCAAACGCGCCCTGGTCTGAGGAGAGCCCACAACAAACTCAGCCGGGTTTTTTATTTTTATTATCACCATCTTACAATATGGTATAGCCATAAAAATTATTTGAACTGTTGGCTTTTAGAGCAATCTATGTCCATGGATTTTTGGCATTAAAAAAAATCTTTTAAGCTATAGTAAGATTTTTCAACTAATTTGCGTTTAATAAAACCCTTGAACTTATTGAGAGACATATCCAAAATGTTCTCTGGCAACATATTATAAAAAAGTACAGAACTACCAACAAATGATTTTCCAACTTTCCGCAGCCTAGTAGTGGGCAACACAAGTTTATCTTTATTTCTAAGATTAATGTTATGACTTATGACAGTGACTTATATATACATACATAATACATAATAAGTATTCTCACAATTAGCGTTAAATTTAATTATCTGCGACATTATCTTTCTGCTTCGTCATCAAAACCAAACCTTAATCTTAATCTACCAAATACTCGTCAGGTCATAGGCAGGAAATGAATCCAACAAGTTTCATGCTCTATCGCTAGATATCGAAATCGTAGAAATATAACAGACTAAACTTGGCGTTTCAAATAGCGTGTAGGTGATTTGAAACGCCGAGTTTAGTAACTATAGTTCGACTTTTAATTATCTGCAGTAATCTGACGTTTCCTAATGTCATTCCGTAAAATAATGTTGCCAACCACATTTCTATAGGGATGTGATACGTTCAATTCATTCAATTTTATTCACAAAAGTTTCGTTCTAAGTTACTCCTTCATTATCATCATAATTTTATTTATCTACTAAGTAAATCGATGGCTCCTACGTATAGATGTAAGGCGTAGAATAATACGAATAATACCAATCGGAATAATACGAAAAATCCGGTATAATTCTGTAAAATTCCAAAAATTCCGGTATAATACAGTTGGTTTTGATGACTATGTTTTTCATTTTCTTGATTTTACCGAGTACCGGATAAAGTATGTAACGGTTTTTTAAATGTGTGATATATACTGATATTGATATATTTAGCGAGTAGATCAATTTAATATGTAAATAAACATTAATACAATAATTTTTCATTGATTTCAAACAATATACCTACATTACCTAACCTACCTAATTACTAATTAAAACCTATACTAATATACCTAATTAAAACAAAATATGACGTCAGATGACCAAAAATTGCCCATAATGAAGATATGTAAAACACACTTCTTGCATTTTTGTAGGCGAGTATTATTCCGCATAATACGGTATATTTGAGGAATAATACCGCAAAATTTGGAATAATACGTATTATTCCGGTATTTTTACATCTATACTCCTACGTATGAAAGCCAAATTAACAATTTTGTCATCTTGGCTTTTTTGTGGCAAACGCATCCTATTGGTACAATTAATAATATGAGCTTAAATTGAAAAAAAGTAAGAAGTACTATTTTCCATTGCAGTATAATAGCCTATATTATGTCGTAAAATAAACGTACAAGGGCCAAATGGTAATTTTAGACTTACACTTGTTTAAATGCTTCCGGTCAACTTCCAGCCAACAAACAAGAATCAAAACTACTTATTTTGATTCTTGTTTGTTGAATCTTGTTCAGCACGATTTCCTTGGAAGAGGGGATGGAAGTTTCTTTTGTACAACTCAGCATTAGTGTAAAACTCAGCGTTAGTGTACTGGTTTCTTGAGATGCTTTTTTACGCCAGTTAAGAATTTTTTTTTAATTAATTTGCGATTTTACTAACAAACAATATAAAAGACTTTTTGTATAATTTTAGGTAATTTTATTGATTAAAATATGATCTTTAAAAAAACTTGCTTTTGTTAACTAGGTATTTCTTAAGAAAACACAATATGTTTTAAATACGGGCCCATAACTATAATTTTTGAAGATTGAAGACTTATTACTCAAAGCATCTAACTGAAAACCAGATCATATAAGTATCATGATGAGGGCATTTTCATTTTTCACTGTCCATTTTCATTTTTACGTTCTGAGTGTATGAATATTTCCATTTTGCCTACTGCGCGTTGTATTTGTTACCAGTTGTTAAGTTTTTGTAACGTTGTGTTTGTTTTTCATTATCTATTTTTGTTAAATTTGCCATTTCGTTTTGTTAAGCATAATAAACAAAGAAATTAATGCTCAGCCAAGCACATCGCATGCTGAGGATACATTTTTACCTCCTAATAAAAAAAACCGCGTAAGAATCTAAGTACCAATGAGAAACTTTGGATTAGAAACGTTTATAAATATGTGTTTGAAGTGAAATCATCATAGAATCAAACATTGAAGTTCCAAAAACCAACTCGGCTCCACTCGCTCGTCTTCGTATCGCAGCAATTCAGTGCTGTGTTCGGATATAGGATGGATAGGAATTTAAGGAACGCATTCGAATTTTCGTGAAATTAAAAATAACTAAAAATATACATGAATTCTGGCGTAACCAATATTAAAGTTATATGTATTTATATATATACTATATATATAGGTAAACTTTGTACATAAAATATAACAATTACTTAAAATATAAACTTTAATTTAAATAAAATAATTGAATGATTCAAATCAATCACCTGCAACCCCATCCCTATTTTATTTTCATTAAAAAGTGACAACCCACGAAACTTCACTTTACTGCACACAATTAAAAGTCGAAGTATAGTAGAGTTTAGTAACTAAACTCGGCGTTTCAAATCAAACAGGTCTATCTAGTATTCCTACGACCTATATGTTAATAAATACTTTGATTTGACTGCTGAACCCCAAAAACGCTAAACAAGGCTATGCGACAACTTCAAGTAAAGATACAGAGATAAGCCAATGAGGGTAGCGCTCCATCTTGGGAGTGCTCAGAAATGTTTATTCCTGCGTTACTCCTGATATTTTCGTTTCTCTTTGATAGATGAGAGGCACGGTGTAATCTGTCACGAGCCGGGAGGCTGTGTCAGTCATTTATGTTGGAAAATATGAGTCTGGAAATTACTGAGGTAGTCTATTTACTTTGATAATGAAGCAGAGAATTTGTATTAGTTTAATTTTGTTTAGGCTCGTGGCTCGACTTCACTTACTATAATATTATATTTGGACATCGGAGAGTTCCTCTTTATCCAGTGAACCTAGAATCGGACATTTTGTAGATCGTTACCAAAATTATCAGCCCTTATACCATAATAAAGAGCAGTATTTAGCCACGTAATCTAAAATCAAAAGGATAAAATGTTGTAATTTCCTGCGGGCAAAAATTACGGCGGCGGCGCGGTAACGGCGCATTAGCAGGTGTTGAGCGCACCCGCGCGCTATCGGAACCGTTTACCCGCCACTTTAATACTCATACATTAACCTCCTGATCGCAGATATGCGGCTAAATACCGTCTGCTAATCTTTCACACTTTGCTTTAACAATTGGGGGCTATACGTATCTACAGCAGAAGAGATTGGCGGCGGTCTCTGAGACGACAACTGAAACTATACTGTATCTTTTTCGCACTAAGTCGTAGTTTTACTTACTTAGGTACCTACTTACTTACGTCCAGTACAGTACAGTACATCCATTGTATGTGAGACCACTGGTGTTACGACTATGTAGCTCCTCGCGTACCAAACCACTCCAACCGGCTAAGCTCAAAGGTCTCTGACCACCACGTCAGAGGACAACTTGTCTTTTATATAAAAAAAAAAAAAAAAAAAAAACCGGCTAAGCTCACTCCATGATTCAAGTAGTGTTGCCGTGGACCCAATGTTTCGCGTTTATAGAAAACTTCGCAACATAATTTGAACAGGTCCATATTCCGGTGTTTTTCCACTATTCATGCATGCTCTACATAAACTTCAAATGGTGAAATTATAATTAAAAAATGTTTACAAACCATGACTTGATTTTAGAAAGACAAAGAAACCTTTATGCTGGAGTTTTTCTGAAATCTGAAACTATGTACGTACGAGCCATAATGATAATACCTCCATAATATATAGTACCTCCTAGCAGATAACCGAAACTTCATCCTCAAGGATGTAGGTTTTTAAAAATTCTATGGGAGTTCTTCAATTTTAAGCTCTAAACTGAAACCGCCTGGCAACTTGTTACGCCACTTGTCATGAAAACGTCAATTTAGCTCGTTCATCCGATCGACGCCGCCTCGGGGGACACGAGTCAATCGTCGAACATTACACATGACGCCCCATCGACCGCACTATAGTGTTCCGCCATGCGACGTTTAGTGCATTCAGTGCAGTTTACAAATCAAATTCAGCCTAGTAACACTGTAAATTCACTCTGTTTTTAACCCCCGACGCAAAAACGACGGGGTGTTATAAGTTTGACGTATCTGTGTGTGTATGTGTGTGTGTGTGTATGTGTGCGTGTGTGTGTGCACTATGCAAATCCAATATGGCCGCCACCCCAAAATCGCGAATGTCGGTTTTTTTTTTAATTTTTAATTTATACTTGTTTGGTGTAAAGTAGGCCGGACCTATTGATAATAATAATGACATCCAAAGAATTCCAACTAAATTTCGATCACGGCGTAACGGCTAATCTCAATGGAGGTGCAAATTACGCAGGAGATATAGTGCACAAGTGTGCGCGTAAACCCCGTTCTTTGACTCTCAGTTGCCAATGCGACATGACTGGAGAGAGATCACGGCTGTCGGCTTTACGAGCTCTCCGAGGCACAAGGGTGACCTAAGGGCACCGCCAGCTTCCCACCTCAGGGCTGCTTCTGAGAAATGTGCTGAGTCATTTGAGCAACTTGGGCCCCCAAAGTCTATCGGTTCTTCGAGCCATGATCATTTTGATCCTGCGGGGATACTGTGACCATAATATTTTAGTCCTCTCTCTCATCATGCATCCATTGAATCGAATATTAATTATTATTTAGTAATTCCATGATCTAGTTGCATATTTTAAATGAAGAGTTTCATTATTATATTATTTACACCAATTGCAAGCAAGAAGTGTGATGCAATTCTTAACAGATTTTCTTAACAGACATGGTCTGTGGCCAATGCGAAATGTCCGCCGCCAGTCGGTGTAAACCGCACGCCTCGGCCTGAGACATGCATTCAATATCGCCGGCATTGTCAAGATATCCGAATCCAACTCAGCCGGGGCAAATCCTGGGAGAAATATCTGTTCAGACATCCTGAGTAGGTATTACGCAATATTCACGATATTTCAACTTCTAATAGATGTTAATGTATTTTATATACACCACAATATACATATAACATATACATAATAACATAAACAATTAGTATAACCATGTAACCTACATGGTTATACTAATTATTTATGTTATAAGTGCGATAAGTTGAAAATTACTACTCCAATGTGGGTTGGCGGGCTATCAATTACCAAGTCTTACATTTTAGTATTACTGCACAGTGCACATGTTTAATAATGATTATTATTATCAGACGATTTTTGTAGATGGCCAATCTTACGAGCTAATGCACTAAAAATAACTTATCGTAAAGTGAAGATTTTTATCTTGTATGTAGAATAGAATAGAATAGTTTATTTTGTGTTATTTTAACTTCAGAATTTTATGTTTAGGTTTCCAATATTATTTCTCTATTATAAGATAATTAATAAAGATCTGATATCTAACAAAGATAAAAATAATGTTGAGTGCTGTTTTGATATACTTTTTCTTACATTTTCTTCCAAGTAATAAAATATATTTGTATTGAAAAACTTTGAGCGTGAGCTGATAAAAATGTATTCCCACTAAACAAACACTCTAGCATAAGTAGTAACGTAAGCAACGTTGAAAATAGGCTCCTCTATCGGATATTGGGTATTGACAACGTGAATAAAATTGAATTAATTTTGCAAAACAATAATTAACAATGATTTCATCATGTGATTCTGAAATTTTAACGTCTACTTCAATAAAAATAGAGGCAAAAGCAATTATAGAGTATATTTTACCTCCTATTTCAGAAGAAAAATATATTATACAAACATAATATAAAAAATTTATGAAGTTGTGGAATTTTACTATTAATTTTAAATAATTGTAGTTAAACTACTTTTTCAATAAATTTTTGATCTAATATTCTGATCGCATTCATTTTTCCTCATAATCAATAACATTAAAATTAGTTTCTAGAGTCTGGCCAATTAAACGGAAATGAAAAATAGCGGCAAATTAAATAAGAAGTCTTGTATCCACGGATTAAAGGAAAAATAATCTATATCTATACATATAATAAAATCGTAGAATTGCCGTATCTGTACATTGAAGATTTTTGCAAAATAATAACTGGGGGATGTTAGGGATAAGTAATAGAACGTAAAAAAGCTATTTTTGAAATTTTTGTCTGTTTGTCTGTTTATCTGTTTGTCTGTTTGTCTATATGTTTGTGCGCACATCACGCAAAAACTACTAAATGGATTGAAACGAAACTTGGTACGATTTAAGTTCATACTACGGAGTAACTTATAGGATACTTTTTATCCCGAAATTCAGTACGGTTCCCTAGAGAGAGGGGATGAAAGTCAAAACGTGTATTTAGTTGTAATTCAATAACGCGTGGTCCGATTTCATTCATTCTTTTTTTGTTAGAAAGGAAATACTTTAAAGATTACCGAATAATCTCTAAAAGGCTGGATCGATTTTGATGGGACTTTCACTGGCGGATGTTTTCATTTTTATCTACCTAAACATCCGCCAGTGAACTTTCGCTTGTGCCCAGCAGTGGGACGTTAAAAAAAACTGCAGTAGTGGTGGCGGCTGATCTAAGTTCACTCTATTGACGTTATAAATTTAACTATAAACTATCTAAATATAATAATTACTTATATATACTTTATAAACCATTTTTTAGACAGAAGTAACACCTTTATCCAGAAATTGCCTTTAACGTCGCCTCATAAAAATTGTTATTTGTATTCCGTAGATATAACGGAGTAAATAGATGGTCTACAATAGCAATGATAAATGTAGATAAATCTGTTTTCTTAAATTCACTTTTAAAATCTAAATCAACACGGACAAAGTCATGTAGCTCAGTTAAATTATAATGCAACCACGTTATTACACGTCTGAGGCGTGTTACACAGACAATGATCCGTACACGAGGCGTAGATCACGTCGAGCGACGCGGACGCGACGTCAACGTCAGCCGCACGCCTCGCTTCGACGCCGAACGTCGCGAATGAATAAATGTAAACGAATTAAAGGAAAACACAATCCAATAACGGATTGTGCTGTTCAATCTTTCTGGAATCGAAAAATTCCGTTCCACGTATTGCTTTATACATAAATCCAATACGTTTCCCCGATATTAATGTAAAAAAGGATGTATTTTTTTTTTCACTTCAACAAGCTTTCTACACGTTTTCTATTTAAAATAAGTATATGGCAATCAAAACTTCGAATCAATCTTTCTGTCACAGTAATAAATAAATGAAGTAGCTAAAGATAGAATTTGGAATACTATTCCGTATTAATTACTTTGAAATAGTTCAAAAAGCGTGGAAAAAATTCTTCAATTCTACAATCCATATACTACTTATGCATAACACAATAGAAACATTTTTATTCAGATGAACTTAAACAAAGTGCTTCAATCACTAGTGATCAAATGAATTTACCCACACTGGTTCGCTGTGCCTTGTCTATTAAAAAGTTCCAGCTTTTCTATCAATTACGTACCTACTGGTAGATGGGTGTAAACAAATTCCAATCTCCATTCCCATCAGATTTGGTTATGACGCTTACGCCCCGCAGACGTCAGCGCTCCGCTCTCACATGAATAACTGAATTAAACATCTGCACGATCCAATATTTCCAATATCGGATTGCGGTGTTCAGTCTTGCTGGAATCAGGACCGACTTAAATACATAAATCAATTACCATTTTTATTGCTGTACAGTTTAAGAGACAGAATTGTGATTGGTACTACTAAATCTTGAAGTGACTTTATTCTTCTTACATATTCTTAAATGGCTATAAATGTAGGAACATCAATCTTCTAAATGTTTTCAGTATTACAATTTACAGTTAAGTTTATTCTTTTCACTTGGATCTCACAATATTTATTTATAAACTTTTTTAGGGTTCGAACATACTTTTTATATTAGTTGATTGGTCATACGTGCAAAATACTAACAAAATGAAGACCGACTCGCACTTGGCTGATTTTTTCCTCTAAGTAAGCTTATGCTACAGGTGCCTTTGTTCAACGTATTAACAACTACAAGAGACCTCGCAGTTGACGGTTATTGGTTGATTACGTATAGATTTTAGGATGTAGAAAATTTCAACACCGCCATCGTAACAACGAGATGTGATCTTAAAAGTTAAAACACTTTCCCTGTTTACGGTAAATTATGCTCAAAATTAACTTACACAGCAAGTCTTGTAATTATAATCCAATTATAATTAAACCCAACCCACGCTCGAGCTGACTCCAGCACAAATTAATAGCTCAAACATGTACGACCTCGCAATAACGGTAATTATATTTATCTGCACAATATCAGGCGACAGAACACAATCAGAACCCTCAACTTTGAACCTGAATAATTACGAGGCTCCAAAAGTTGGTGTTGTATTTTGATTTGAATAGCTTGAATGCTTGGATGAAATTTTCCATTGTTTTAATTATAAATAGTTCAACCATAGCGTAGGCAGATTATATCAGGATACCATTTTTGGATATTGTCCATCCATTTTCCCGTTTTAATACGTACATAGTTTCTGTTGGCTGCAACATTTAAACTTTGATATTTTTATAAACAAATAAAGTTCCCAATGACTATGGGTCTTGGTTCCCAATGGGTCTTTTGACACCATAATTTTTTTCCTAGTCTCTGAAATTTTCGTGTGATATTTTACACTGCTGTGCTGAAGACGCGAGCGAGACTTTGAGTGAGATTAGCAATCCACCTCGCGCTCTTTATCTAAGTCAATGCATAGTTTGGAAACCCGCAATTTGTGAGTGAAGTCTCTTAGAAGATATAGAATCTTTACTTACTTCATTGCTCAGTAATCTAAACAGGATCTTAGCTTTCGACATTGGAAACTCTCACTAATACTATGTGTTGCGCCGCTTCCCGCCAATTGGATCTTCTGATGGCTATAGCAGATCTTTGCTCACTTTGTTCCACCAGTGCAGCGTTACCATATGGGGATCCGATAGGACGCTTTTCTATTAGTCAACCCAAGTAACGTTGTTGAGGTCGTCTCAATTGTCCATATAGAATAGAATAGAATAGAAAAGTTTTTTTTATTCAAATAAACTTTTACAAGTGCTTTTGAATCGTCGATTGAGTCTACCACAGGTTCGGAATGCAGTTCCAGCCGAGAAGAACCTGCAAGAAACTCGGCGGTTGCTCTTTTTTAAAAATAACATTATAACAATTATTATTATTAATTTACATGATTGAAATGCCGTCTCGCGCATTGCTGGAACGAGTTAAATCCAAGCTTTTTTATCGTTTATATAATCTTCAATTGTATAATAAGCTTTTTTTATGAGCATACTTTTAATAAAGTTCTTAAACTTGTGTAAAGGCAAGTCTAAGACATATTTTTTATTCAGATAAACTTTTACAAGTGCTTTTGAATCGACAAATGAATCTACCACTGGTTCGGAATGGTGCTTACAATTCTACACGTTAAGAAGGGCAGACAAAAGTAGCCCCATTTCCGACGGCGGCACCCGTTCACGAGCATGACGCATGATCCAGCCATTGCTTCGCTCAACCATATTTGAGGGAACGTAACATATGTCATGGTCTTGCACCACTTGTGACTCGTCTGATGTCATCGGTCCACCTATTAGGGGGTTTCCCAACACTGCGCTTTCCATTGCAGTTACCATCAATTTAAGACCCCAACGTTCATCGGTTCTTCAAACTATGTGTCCCGCCCGTTGCCATTTCAGCTTCTCAACTCGTTGGAGCTATGTCGGTGCCTCTCGCTCTTCCACGGATTTCCTCATTTCTGATTTGAGCACGTAGAGAAAGTCCGAGTATAGCTGTCTCCATCACCCGCTGAGTGAGCTTTCTATTTTTGCACATATTTAGTCCACTGGTAGACCAAGTCGCAGAGCCTAGGTATATCAAGTATGCTGAGAGTTGAGATTTAATATATTTCAATTCTACATAAACTAATATACTTATGATTATTTTATTAGTATTCGGTACGTATTTCTCGTTGTATGAATTCAAGCTATTGTTCGCTAAGTCACGTTTTTTTCATTTAAGCAATAGTAGCCGAATATAGAAGCAAAAGCAGCAACTGGGCGTTAAGAGGAAACACGGATGGTCATTTCTCCATACAAACGCTCTCGGGTGTTTTCTCCCTGGTTTATGATCCTAAAGCAATGATTTTTTACAATAAAATAAATATCAACCTCTTCTATGCCCCTATGTTTTCCTTTTTGAAGATACATTATTTTTATAAGCACTAGAACCGTTACAAAATGCTCAAAATTGCCTATTTTAGATCGCTTGCAACAGAGGCCTAATGTACAAATTTGACAATTAATAATGAAAAAAGCAAAACATAGAGTCACAGTATATATCCTCTATATTCAGTTTACGAAATATCTTTTAAATTGGTCCAATATTGGAGGAGGAAACACTAGAGAGCCAAACCTCGAATTATGACTTTTTACTTGCGGCTATTGAGTCGGGCCTGCAGTTGTCCTTATTGCACGAATTTGAGAGCGGGGACGCGGGACGAGCGGATTACACATATACAGATCGAAGTGATGCGTAGTAGTTGAAAATAATATCGATAAATTAGTGTTGTAAACAATTATCGATAAACATTTTTAGGGTTCCATAACTTAAAAGGAAAAAGGAACCCTTATAAGATCACTTTGTTGTCTGTATGTAGACGTGTGCGCCGATGCTAAAATCTCCGGCGGCGCACGCCGGTCAAAAATCGGCGGCGGCGGCGTGTTTTCGGCGTAAATTCGGCGCGGATAATTTTAATAAAACTGTCTAACTTGTAGAATTATTTTTACTGAAAATCAGATAGGTACAATTAAATAAAACTCTTGCAATAACAACAACTTGCCAAATAGTCCAGTAACTTTAACGTTTGCAAGTATGGGGTACCTAGCGTTCAGATTTTGGCGATTTTGGCGAACCGTAAAGGACTAGTTTATGATAGTACATTTTAAGGACGTTTACAATAACTTCTATTTATGATAAATGAGTAAATAATTATAATTGTGATGTAGGGGCCCACTAAAAAAGGATTATTGGAATCTATTGGAATCTACCCCTAAGGGGGTTAAATAGGGGATAAAAGTTTGTATGAAAGTCTATCATTTTTTTAAGTTATATCCATGAAAATTGGTATTTAGGCTTGCGATAAAAAATAAAAATAAAATATATTTCAGGATTTTTGAAAATTCTATCCCCAAGTACGTTAAATAGGGGATGAAAATTTAAATGAGACCCCGTCACGTTTTTACATCATTTATGAAGTTATATCCATGAAAATTGGTATTTCGATTTTCGGTTAAAAATGAAGAATTACGTGTTTAAGAAATTTTGGAAAAACTACCCCCAAGTTGGTTTAATAGGAGATGGAAGTTTTTATGACATTAAGAAGATACGCGGGCGAAGTCACGAGCATCTCAGTAAGTAATGTATCTACAGAGCTGGTTCTGGTCTTCAATTATAGCAATTTTATTCTACTAGGTACTCAAACAAATTAAGGACAACAAGGTGCCAGGTGATGACGGAATCACAGCGGAACTCCTGAAAGCAGGTGGAAAACCAGTTCTTAAAGTCTTTCAGCGATTGTTCAATTCCATCATCGACGAGGGCATAACGCCAGAGGCATGGCACAGACGCATGGTGGTTCTTTTCTTCAAAAAGGGCAATAATACCCTGTTGAAGAATTATAGACCCATCTTGCTGCTGAGCTATGTCTATAAGTTGTTCTCGAGAGTCATTACGAATCGTCTCGCTTGTAGGTTCGATGACTTCCAGCTTCCCGAACAGACCGGGTTCCGAAAAGACTTCAGTACCATAGACCACATTCATACGCTGCGGCAGATTATACAGAAGACTGAAGACTATAACCGACCACTTTGCTAGCGTTGAAGTGTTTGTACGAAAACGCCACTATGTCAGTCCGTATACAGGACCAGATTACGAGGCTAATCCGTCAGGGAGATGTTATCTTCCCGAAGATATTTACCGCTGCGTTGGAAGAGGTCTTTAACCTTCTGGACTGGAACGGACTTGGCATCAACATAAACGGTGAGTACATCACTCACCTACGGTTTGCCGATGATATAGTCGTGATGGCAGATACTCTGGAAGACCTCAGTACAATGCTCAATGATCTCAGCAGAGTTTCTCAACAGGTGGGCTTAAAAATGAACATGAGTAAGACGAAAGTCAATGCTCATGTTCCGCTCTACCCGGTAATCGTTGAGAACTCGGCACTCGAAATTGTAGACTAGTACATATACCTGGGACACACGGTCCAGCTAGGTAGATCCAATTTTGAGAAAGAGATCAACTGTCGAATCCAACTCGTCTGGGCAACGTTCGGGAAACTTCGAGATGTATTTTCGTCCAATATTCCTCAGTGTCTCGTGTTGCCAGTGATGACTTACGGATCTGAGACATGGTCGCTAACAATGGGCCTCATAAGAAGGCTCAGGGTCACTCAGCGGGCGATGGAGAGAGCTATGCTCCGAGTATCCCTGCGGGATCAAATTAGAAATGAGGAGATCCGCAGGAGAACCAGAGTTACCGACATAGCTCAACGAGTCGCGAAATTGAAGTAGCAAAGAGCGGGGCACATTTCTCGGAGAACCGATGGACGTTGGGTCCCAAGGTGCTTGAATTGCGACCTCGCACCAGTAAACGAAGCATAGGTAGACCCCCCACTCGATGGACAGACGAGTTCAAAGTTACTGGACTAAAGGTCTGTTGTGAGAACTGCATAGGTCTGAATTTTTGCCAATATAATATCTTGTTACGTGTGTGTTAACATGGAGTCGTATAATAAATCAGTTCAAGGCTTCTCTAGAGATAGTGGTTCGAGTCGGTATTATCTTCTTTTCTATAATTATTGACCTCATATTTCGTCAATAGATTGATACCAGTGGTAGATTCAATTGACGATTCAAAAGTAGGTAAAAGTTTATTTGAATAAAAAACATTTCTACTCTAATAAGTAGGTATTCTAACCCCTCGTTAGATACACTATCGAAAGGCATGAGTGATCTACAAATCGACAAACATAAATCCCTTGCGAGAAGATTCTCGGAAAGCCAAAATAAATGGATATTTATTTTGGCTTTTATCCATTTATTTTGGCTTTTACAAAATGATGAAGCAGATGTTGTCGGAGTAAGTTTTTTAGTTAGGTAAGTAAGTAGTAAGGTAATTAGTTAAGTTTTATTATGAATAGGAAGGTATAACTTCATATCGATCGTATTTTTTTGTAATTTATTGTATAGAAATATGGAATATGAGTGGTGTAATCGTTAGGTTATTTGGTATAGAAGAAGGTGAATGATGTTGGAGGGTGTTCTAAAACATTTAGAACTCGCGCCGATTTTACGCCGATCGGCGGCGGCGGCGTCCAAAAAATGACGGCGGCGGCGGCGGGTCGGCGCGGCGCACACGTCTATCTGTATGTATGTCATGTCTGTCAAAAAAAGGGAATCGAAACCTATAGGGTACTTCTCGTTGACCTAGGTAGAATCATGAAAGCCAGGTAGTAGTAGTCATACAATTCAGAGGCCTAGCTTAATAAAATTAGCACCTTACCTTTTAAGACAAACTAATGAAAAACAGATTGTACTTATATATCTGGAGTACGGAACCCTCGGTACGCGAGTCTGACTCGCACTTGACCGGTTTATTTTTTTGCATAAATATGACCTTTAGTGGAAAATTCAATTACTTTTTTTAATAGGTAGGTAATGAATATAAAATAAAATTAATTTTAAGTCTATAAATGTTTATTAATAACAATAATAATAAATTACTATCAAAAGTTTTTAAAAAAAAAACTGTACCGTACAAATTACATTTTCAGAGTTGCCATTCGAAGTTATAAGTTACATAAACTATACAAGAGTACATAGTACGCAAATACTCGTATACGTCTTGCTTTACTCTTACTTACTATACACTTTATACTTTGTAGTGACCTAAGTATCTACTTGTTCCATAATATACAGTGCTTGTACGCATACAAACTAATCTTGTATTGATCGGAAGTTAGGTTAGGTTGAGTTAGAAAATTATAAAACCATTCACCTATATTGTGACACAAAAAATGTCACATGATAATTAGTAACTACTATTATATAGGTCAAAATCTATTTTGAAAATTAAATAACTAACTAATCTAGTAAATGGTTAAATAACGTTCTAATGTTATTTACCCATTTACTAGTCTGACAAAAAAAAGGTATATGTCACAAGATAATTAATTAATAATAATTAATTATATATAGGTCGCAATCTAATTTACACAGTTCTTATTTATATTATCATTGCTTATATTATATAAGAAAATATATAAATGAGTTAATGAAACACTAAAAACTTAAAATAATTACTTATTATTTATTATTTATATATTATTTATTATTATTATTATTAAGTAGGTAATAGCTGTATCGAGTTCTTGGGTTTTATAAAAACACGGTCCAATAAACATAATCCGAATCAAAAGAGTAGCAGGGTAAACATAAGTCCAAATAAACAAGCCAAAATCGTATGAAATATATAAATTATCACTTTGCTTAGGCAATGATGCGAACACCAAAAAATTGAGAAATGAACGGAGCGCGCGATGCGGCAACAACGCGCGCTGCGGACACGCACACACTGTCAACTTACACACACATGAATAGGGCGGCCGCCAGCGCTGTGAGCGGTCGCAGCGCGACAGCAATAGTATCTTCAAATACCTAATTTTCAAAAGTCTCTTCGACCACATTTCCTCTTAAACAATGAACTAGTGAGTCATTTAGCGGCTTCCTTTCATCCCCCTCGAGACGCTAATTGTGCCCGACGTGACCTGGATATACTGACTGCAGAGAATAAACGGAATTTAGGGGAGTTTTTGTTTCAAAATAGGTTAGATTCTGATTTTAAACAATACATATTTTTCTCTTTAACAAATCTACTTCTTCTTTTATCTTTTCTTTAGTCAATACAAATCAACTACGCAATTGCGTTGTTACATTGGCCTCGTGTCAACAGGGAGAAAACATCAAAACCGAGAGCCGCAATTGAACTGGCTGAATCCAGTAAGCAGCGCAATTATGCTTCTTTCATCGAGAGTTCCGTTTGCCGTAAAACCTGGGGCCTGCATAAAATCTTAGTACTGAAAAATTCTTTCGAGTCATTTCACCATAGTTAATTGCCTCATTTGAGGACAGAAGGGCTGGTTCTTTTTTTGTGCAAAGAATCTGCCTTGCTGTTCAGCGCGGAAATGCAGCCAGTATTCTTGGCACCATTTCACGCAGACACGACTTATTTATAAACAAGCGGATACCCGCGACTTCGTTCGCGTGGATATTGGTTTTTAAAAATCCCGTGGGAATAATTTTGTTTTTCCTAAGCTCTTTTGAGCTCATACCTTGCTAAAAACTGTTAAAAGTTCACTGGCGGATGTTTAGGTAGATCAAAATGTAAACATCCGGCAGTGAAAGTCCCATCAAAATTGATCCACCCTTTCAGAGGTTAGCCAGTTATCTTTAAAGTATCATCTTTCGTACACATTATGAATTTCATCCCCTCTCCCAAGGGAACCGTGCTGAATTTCGGGATAAGGAGTATCCTATATGGTACTCCGTAGTATGAACTTTAATCATGCCAAGTTTAATTGCAATCCATACAGTAGTTTTTGCGTGATGCGCGCACAAACATACAGACAAACAGACAAACAAATAAACAGACAAACATAAACAGACAAAAATGTCAAAAATAGCTTTTTTACGTTCTATTACTTATCCCTAACATCCCCCAGTTATTATTTTGCAAAAATCTTTAATGTACAAATACGGCAAGTCTACGATTTTATTATATGTATAGTTATAGATGGAAGATAGAAGATTAGGTTAAGCTGTTTTTAAGTTTTATTGTAACATTCTTATTAAAAAAAATTTGGTTGTCTGTAAAGTCGGTTTAAGGGCGATAATTTTAGGTGATTGAAAACATAATATCTTCTCTATCGCTTGTTCCCCGTTCTGGCTTGCTCGCTCGACTAACATTGCTTCTCTATCGCTTGTTCCGCCCTCTCCCTTCCCTCGCCTTCTAGGATGCTAGAAGATAAAATAGACGAAGAATTAATATTGAGTGGTATTTTTAGTAGCTAACATGCAAGAAGTCGTGAGCGTTGCATCCCTATGTGGTTGACGTCCAATTTATTCCCACAAAACGGTTTCGTTCCACGTTTCTCATACGAACCACTAGGGTGTGGAACGCTCTTCCGGCTTCCGTGTTTCCCGCCTCGTACGACTCGAGTACGTTCAAGGCAAGAGTGAATTCAACCTAGACCTCATCTTTGCTTTCCATTAGACATCATCATCGTCAAGCGTAAGCCTTTATTGCAATAAAAAAATTAAAATTTTATCTCCAACATATCAATTTTGAAAACCTTTCAAAATAATTAAGTTATTCATGAAAAAAAGGAACCAACTATACAAGGACCTCCTTCTGCCGTGAATCGCTGATCTAATAAAAGCCTCCACTCCCCGGCTTCGTCCCGATGAATATTCATATCGCTTTCTACCCGGATCTTCCATTTAAGGGTTGAATACTGGATTAAGTGAGAGAGTTTCTGCCTTGAAATACGTTTTACGTAAGTTTTTGAATGTACATAGGACATAGGTACATACAAAAATTTACGATAAATTGAGGTTAAAAATATTGGTTAGCTATAGCCTACCCGAGATAATTTTGCAGAAATGCAAATATATAATGACATAGGCTACGGAAGCGCTCTAGTAAATAGTATTTACTAGAGCGCTAGTATTCACTTTACACATCTGTTTTATTTGATGAGTTAGTATTTACTAAATACTAACTCATCAAATAAAACAGATGTGTAAAGTGAAATGAGATTCGTATTCCTAATTGCTTAAACTTTAAGCTAAATTTCTTAAGTAACAAGGAATACGAATCTCATACAAGTGATAATCTAAAAGATTGAAAGTTCCGACTTATCTCGGAAACTATGAAATCGATTTTGATGAAATTTGCAATGTTCCCTAAGTTGAAAAAAAATTATGCCAACAAAAAGAACGGTCCAAATCAAATCAATAGTTTTGGAGAAATCTGCAGACAAACATACATACATACATACTATATACATATACAATTATGAAATTTTGTATTTTGTTTGGAAGCCTTTGCAGTTCCAATAATATTACCTACGTACTGTCGAACTGATAACCTCTTTTTTTGAAGTTGGTTAAAAATATGATGAAAAGAAAATTCAGTAAAAGCTACACTAACTAATCCGTAGCTTTGGCAAAAACATAACTAGCTCACCAGCGATAGCTAGACAAAACCGCGGTGTCAGATTACAAAGTCTACGAGACACTGTAGGCGACTCCGGCGCGGGAGATTAATTTACTGCGGGGGATTATGGCACTTGGCACCGCCGCCAACTGAGGAGTAGGTAGGCTACGGCTTACCTGAAAATCGCTACCCTTGATAGTTGATAACAAATACTTACACTTACACTTAAGTAGTTAACTGATATAGGCGTTACGAGTATATTAAAGTTTTATATAATACTAGTTTTATATAATGCCCGCGACTTCGGCCACGTGGATTCATATAAAACTTATATAAACTTTCAACCGCTGTTTAACCCCCTTAGGGGTCGAATTTTCAAATCAACCCCTTAGGGGTTGAGATTTAATAATATTTCAATTTTACATAAACATTTAAATATGATTATTTTATTAGTATTCGGTACGTATTTCTCGTTTGTGTAATTTTTCTCCTTTCTTAACGGATGCCTACGTCATAATAGCTAAAATTTTACCCCGATCCGTCCAGTTGTTTGAGCTGTGCGTTGATAGATCAGTCAGTCAGTCACCTTTTCCTGTTATATGAATGACATGACAAAGAATGCATAGACTAAGGTTTCACTTTGAAAATTATTGAAAACTGAATACTGAGTTAGTCGCACGGATTTACCAGTAGGGTGATATCTAGTTACGGCCAAAACCTACCACCATACTAGACGAGACAGCGTCAATTGATTTAGAAATTATAAATACCCAAATTCTGGCAACCCTACTCAGTACTGCGCCAGGGATGTCATAAAACAGACAATTTTGAGTTTGAATCTTGGAGCGTAGTTAGAACTGTAAGTAGGTAATTTTATAACAGCAAAATGTCAGATTAGAGTTTCGGAGAAGCTCTAGCCGAGTGCAGCTTTGGAGATTAATTTACTGCTGAGGATTTCCGGTCTTGCGCCCGTGCCAATTAGTAAAGGCTTACCTGGAGACAGAGTGCAGTAAATAAAGCGTTGAACGTCCCGGGACTTCTTAACAATGAGATATAATCTACCACCACATAGTCGCACTACAATGTGAAATAGAAATAAAACCATTTGCAGACTTTAACTGTTCAAGTACCAACTAACAACTGTACTCAGTAAAGTACAGTTTTTAGGGATATTAGAATTGACTTCGTCATACACAGCTGGACATAGTTCTTCAACGGGACTTCCAATGGACTTCCACAAGCTATGATCTTGCGCTGCATGTATCCAGCGGCTCTCTGCATCTCATCTTAGGGGAGGTCTGTACGAGTTTGCCATTCGAGCAACTTGAAACCCTAACGTCTGTCGGTTCTTCGAACTATGTACCTACTTCGCCTTTTGCCACTTCAGCTTTTATATTACAATGTCTAGAGGTGCTTACTTCTTGTAAGTGATAAAATCAAAGCTTATATACTTACGGCTGATACCTTTTATACTCGTATCTTATCATTCACTGCAATTTAGAAAGAAGGAAGAAAATATGTTTAATTTATCTCCATTATTACCATATTATCTTTAGATCATCTTAAGTTTTTTTTTCAACATCATTCCTAATCTTCAATCAATTATTATTAGTCTAATGAACGATCTTGATTATTAAGTTGAAACCGATGATGTAGCAGACTCGTCGAAGTACGGAGGAAAGCTAAAGGTAACCTATCTATTTCCAGACCTAGATCAACATTATTGGCACAATCAATTGATCGACAATGCATATATGTACATAGGTATATGTATTTTCACAGCTGGACCACACCACTCTCAAAAAATCGTAATTAAAATATTTATATTTCACATAGACCAACCTATAAAATATGTAGCTGATGGTACACTTCTGCCACTGGTTCGGAAAGCAGACTCACCTGAGAAGAGCTGACAACAAGCTCAACAGTCACTCTTTTTAAAAAGACAACAATCACTTTAAAGCTACATCAAAGCATCAAATAAATAATTAATTCTGTGTGTAATTAAAAGTAAAGCCGAAAGCTTTCATGCAATTTTCATTTATATTATTTCAAACTCGATTCACCATGTGTTGTTACTCTCTTGAATTGTTAATTTTTCTAATTTTCATTCGCTCCGTTATTTTTAGGGTCTCCCTTTTGTTTATTTTTTAAACAGCACTTCGCACTTTGCAGTGCCTAATCCGCGCTACCTAAATTTTAAACAAGTAAATTAAAAATTCAAATCATCCCTGACATGTAGAATGTGGTTTGATATACCCAACATCCTGCTTTTTTGAGTCTGTTTTAATCTTGTTGTGTCTACCAAGAGTAGGTAATCCAAAGAGTACAAACACGGTGGACTTCCGTTTGGTTTGACTTCCTGTGAACACATTCCTGCTACCATCATCATCATCAGCATCTTTGCAGCATCAGGTCATCGGGTTTATTTAGTACACCAAACCAGTCCATTAATCCATAAAAGAGACTTAAAATGTATGTTAGAGATCATCATGAATAAAATTAATTAATCCGTTCCAGTAAGTGGGCACGCAGTAAATAGGTCGAGCGAAGTGGTCCTCAAACTTAGTTGCTATTATCAGTTCATATGAAGTCATCCAAGAGCCATCAACGATGCTCGTAATCAGATTGGGGTGTCCTAACGAGTTCAATCAAACTTTGCATCTGATACCGGCAATATTAGTTTAAACCATTTGCTTGTATCGGATCTTTAATCTTCAAATTCTCAGATAAAGCTATCTGAGAATTTGAAGATTAAAGATCGAGAGGTAATCGTTGTGTCTTTAATTCTGCTTCTATGTAAGTATTTCTGATTATGCGACTGAATTTTTTTTCTTTTAACTTCTAGTGCCATTTGCTAGAGGAAACCTGGAGGTTGGCTACCATTCAGGCTAGATGAAGTTTATTCTCCACTCCCCTAAACGATGAGCTGAAACTTAGATTAAACCACTGCGAAGTTTTTTAAGCAGCATTCGTCTTTTATCAGGCCTTCGTTTGCTTAATAAAATATACTGTGTGTATACCATAGATAAAATGAATAAGAAGAGATATGGCAAGGGGGCGTGGTTCCTGAGAACTCTTCTGGCGTTAAATACACCTGAGAACCGTTTTTGTCTTTAGTCGAATGTCGTCCAACGATCGCTTCACCGCTCTCGATTTTTAACAAAATGCCGTGTTGTTCAGTGGTTGTTTGCAAAAAATCAAGCAAAAAAGTGAATCATACGAAAGATGGCATCTCATTTCACACGTAAGTACAAGCTATTGTTGTTATTTTCCATAAAAAACAAGAAAACATTATTTTGTATATTTACATTATGCTAAAAATGTGCTAAATTGAGAAGTCTATATCTCATTATGAACAAAATCCATTGCTTGCTTAGTAGAAATCAATCATTGAATCGGTCGGTCTTAGGACGCAATGGACTTGTACTATATAAATATATTCCTTCACTAAAACGTTAGACTCACGGTACGGACGCCGATCGGGTGGTCGTGGTCGTAGAGATGTCATGATGTTAGCTAAGTACATTGTTATCGATATTTTAACGACCAAACGATGATTTTTGATACAGTTATTATTAATTAACCCCCGAAGCAAAAACGACGGGGTGTTATAAGTTTGACGTGTCTGTGTGTGTGTGTGTGTGTGTGTGTGTGTGTGTATCTGTCTGTTCCCCTGTGGAGCACAAACGGGTGGACCGATTTGAATGCGGTTTTTTTCGTTTGAAAGGTGAATTAGTCGAGAGTGTTGTTAGCTATGTTTGAAGAAAATCGGTCCAAGATGGCCGCCGCTACAAAATGGCGGATTACATATTTTTTCACAACCCCCTTAATATGGGTATCAAATGAAAGGGCTTGACTAGTAGAATAGCACTATGCAAATACAAGATTGCCGCCGCCACAAAATGGCGAATGTTGGGGGTTTTTTAAATTTTTAATTTATACTTGTTTTTCATGACGTATCTTTACGAATTTTTCCGAGATTCCTAAACAATTTAAAAAATATTTTTTTCAATGGTTAGAAAACGCTTACAAAATGGTCCCATAAAAATTCTGACTGCAACTCCTCAACCCTGATGCTGCAGGGTACAGAACTCCTTAACAATAGAAGTTTAGGATTTTTATGGTGACTTGATACAGTATATACCAAGAAACAAATACACGACTGAAGTCACAATCTTTTTATTTAATATTAATACTTTAGATACCCGAAGGTTGCTCAAATAAAAGAAAAGTGGATAGATGCTACAGGAAGGGGTCCAAACTGGTTTCCGACGAAAAATAGCACAATATGCTCGTCTCACTTTGAGCCAAAGTGTTTTCAACCATTGAAGAAAGTTCGTCGGCTCTTCGAATGGTCAATCCTAACATTAAACTTGCGTTCGATGTTGACGGTAAGCTAATAATACCTACTTATTATTGTTACGAATTATGATCTATAATATTTTCTATACGTATCTCGAAAACCAATTAAACTGGATTTAATGAGACCATGCTGTTATGCCCAGTAGAATTGTTTTCTTCAGTGAAAATATAATTAAAGAACGGACTGAATAATAGTCTTAGTTTGCTTACAGAGCCTTAAATTGCAATGTATGATGTTGTTGACAGAATTATTTGGAACCTTCCACGTCCAAAGTACGTGTTGATTATGAACTGGATATAGATGATGAGAATAAACTTAATTTGGTAAGTTGAAGCTTGTCTCATACCAAAAATTGGCACACAGCTTGTACTTATTATGTATAAAACGAAGATGAGATTCATATAAAATAGTAAAAAGTGGAGGCAAAAATAGTCTTACATTATGAAATTCACAAAATAAGTATTGGAAAGACCAGTGACTAGGCGGACTGGCAAAATTTTGGACAGTCCAGTGTCGTGAGTTGTGCCTAATAGTTAACCATCATAATTTAAAACATGCATTTAAATTTTATTTCATTCTTAAGCTAAAGTAATTCCGTTTTTAAATTTTTTATGTCTGAAGTAGTTAATTATTCTTATTATAACTATAGCTAGAAAAAAAATTATGTAAACCCATACTAATATTATAAATGTGAAAGTGTGTCTGTCTGTTTGTCTGCTGGCTTTTCACGGCTCAACAGTTTAACGGATTTTGATGAAATTTGGTACAGATGTAGCTTACATCCCGGGGATGGATATACTTTTTATCCCGGAAAATTAAAGAATTACCAAGGGATTCTTAAAGGTCCATCCGTTTAAGCAATTTATACGGGTAACGGGTATCACGGAAACGTAAAGAGTTCCCGTGGGATTTATAAAAAACTTAAACCCACGCGGACGAAGTCACGGGCATCATCTAGTATTTTTCTTCATTGCAGACTAATGATGCAAATCCTCCAGTGGGAACTGAATTACAAACCTTCACTTGTGAGCAAAACGATGATTCTGTAAGTTAATAAATACAGTTATTTCAGTTACTCGATTAAAATTCTAACTTTACGTAATTTTATCTCTGTATAGCCAGCATTTATTTAACATTATTAGGTACTTAACTTTTGCGCTAGTTAATTATTTATTATTTTAGCTACATATTGTGTCTTTTGTTAGCACTTATTTTTGTATTTTTAGCAAACTGCTGTCCCAACGTTTCCGCTGGATACTAACGATACTAATTTAAACGTTCGACAAAGCATTTTGGCATAGTAGTAATCATTTGTTTCCTTTCAAGAACTGTTCTTTTATCAAATAATGCTACAATAATAAGTTATTTTCATTCATTTTAAGATAAAATAATAAAAAATTATTTGTTGCAGGAGTATCCAGAGACCTTAGAAATTTGTGAAACACCTCGAAAGCAGAAATTACGCCAATTTATTAACAGACAAGAGAGTCTAATTAAAAAACAAAAATTAATAATTAAAAAACTTCAGAAAAATACTAGTCGTTATCGCAAAAAAATTGCCAGTTTAAAAGATATTTTGGATAATCTCAAAGAAAAAAATTACATTGGTGCTGATTACGTTACGCAATTAGAAAATCTTGGAGTTAGTGATCTTATGCAGCGATATGAGGAAAATATTTCATCGGGTCAAAAGACAAATAAAAAGTATTCTCCTTCTTTAAGAATTTTTGCTTGTACTCTGCACTTTTACTCGCCAAAGGCGTACGCATATGTGAGGCAAAAATTCCAAACAGCTCTGCCTCATGTCCGAACAATAAAAAAATGGTATCAGTCAATCGATGCTCAGCCAGGATTTACGCAAGAATCATTAAAAGCCTTAAAAATTAAAGCTGCCAGCACTAAACATAAATTACTGTGTAATTTAGTTATTGATGAAATGGCAATCAAACAGCGTGTAGAATGGGATGGAAATAAAATGCACGGGTATGTTGATATATCTAATTCAGCAGCGCAAGGGGATTGTTTACCGGAAGCTAAAGAAGTTCTTGTATTTTTACTTACTGCAATTAATGGAGCTTGGAAAATACCAGTGGGATATTTTCTCGTCGACGGTATCACAGGGGAACAGCGGGCTAACCTTGTTCTGCAGTGTTTAGAATTACTACAAGATACAGGTATACAAGTCACTTCTATGACCTTTGACGGCTGTCCAGCCAACATTACGATGGCTAAGGAACTTGGTTGCTCGTTTGATGTGGAAAACTTGAAAACAAATTTTGATCACCCAGTTACTCGTCAGCCAGTATATGTATTCCTTGATCCATGCCATATGCTCAAACTGTTACGAAATGCGTTTGAAGCATATGGATGTTTTGTGGATGATTCAAATAAATATATAAAATGGAGTCATTTAAAAAATCTCAATGAAATTCAAGAAAAAGAAAAGCTGCATCTAGCAAATAAATTACGTAAGGGCCACATCTATTTTAAAAACCAAAAAATGAAAGTGCGCTTAGCCTCGCAGTTATTTAGTAACAGTGTTGCAGATGCTCTTTCTTTTTGTTGCGAACTACAAATGGTTGGTTTTAACGATGTAGAAGGTACCGTTCAATATTTAAAAACCATCAACAACTTGTTTGATGTGTTGAACTCAAGACATATGGCTCAACTGCATTATAAAAAACCTGTTTTCTCAAGGAACAGAGACATGGTATTCCAATTTTTAGAAAAGGTGAAACGGTATCTAACTTCTTTAAAACTTCCAAATGGTACTAAGGTCATCAACACCCCAAGAAAAACTGGTTTTATTGGTTTTCTAGTCTGCATAGAAAGCCTTAATGCATTTTACATTCAACACGTTGAAAAAGAGCAGCAATTAAAGTACGTTCCAGTTTACAAGATTAGCCAAGATCACTTGGAGTTTATGTTTGGACACATTAGATCTCATGGTGGGTGTAACACTAACCCAACAGCGCGACAGTTTCAAGCGATATATAAAAAGCTCTTGGTAAAGTCAGAGCTTCGAGATTTTGACCAGGGAAATTGTACATCCCTTGAAGAAGTTTGTATTTTAACATGCTCCTCCGCTGTAAAAAATATAAATCTTTCGATCGAACCTTCAAAGTTAGATGAAAGTAAAGATGAAGACGAAATTACTTCATTATATGAACAAGCCATATTTGATGAAGAAATAAGTATACTTGTAGAAGATACTACAGAATTTAATAGTCAGGTAGTATCGTACATTGCAGGCTTCCTCGTACATCGGTTGCTAAAATTATTAAAATGTGATACATGCTGTAGCGGTTTGATTGCGGATACAACTGATGACAAGCACCTTCGGTTTATAAAATTAAAGGATAAAGGTGGACTTATATATCCTTCCAATGACGTAATAACCATTTGTAAACATATGGAAGTAATTATAAAATCCTCCATTCTTTCAAATGATAAAATAATATCATCTAAAAATATAAAACAAATGCTAATGTCAAAATCCTTACCACATTTTATTGGTATGAATCTTTTTGAAAACATAAATTTTCACCAATATAACCAATCACCAATGAATAACCATTTAATAATGCTCATGAAAGCGGTGATGGAAAAATATATAAACGTAAGACTGCATTATTTAACAAAGAACGCAACACCTAAATTATCTAAGCGGCAAGTGTTGAATAAATATTTGCATTTCACAGGTCAGTAATACTCATAGCACAGCAAGATTAACGAGTATAAATTAAAAATTTAAAAACCCCCAACATTCGCCATTTTGTGGTGGCGGCCATCTTGGATTTGTATTCTACTAGTTTTTGTATAAAACATTTTGTATGTGCCTAATTGCTACTTACTATACTATACTTTTCCTGTTATAAAAAGTAGGAAAAGAAAGGTGACGTTTATTGAGATATTAGTCAGTTAGTAGTTTTGTTTGATTTAATTAGTCTTAAGGAGAAGTCCATTATTTTTGTTTTATTTGATTAGTATGAAACAAACTTGTCACTATTATTTATTTTATTATTAGTCTTAATTAAAAACTGCTATTATTCTTGTTTGATAAATGCTGTTATTTTTGTACAAAACGTTTTGTTTGTGCCTAATTCCTACTATTCATGTTATAAAAAAAGGAAAAGAAAGGTGACGTTTATTGAGATATTATGTTGATTATGTTTTAAAGTTTTGATTAGTCTTGAGGATTATTATTTTCAATTAGTTTTGTATGATTTAATTAGTCTTAAGAAGTCCATTATTTTTGTTTATTTGTTGTATTTGTTTTATTTGATTAGTACCAAAGAAACTTGTCACTATTATTTATTTTATTATTATACTTAATAATAACTGCTTTTATTCTTCTTTGATAAATACTGTTATTTTTATATAAAACATTTTGTTTGTGCCTAATTGTTACTTTTCATATTATAAAAAGAAGGAAAAGAAAGGTGACGTTTATTGAGATATTATATTGATTATGTTTTAAAGTTTTGATTAGTCTTAAGAATTAATATTTTCTATTAGTTTTGTTTGATTTAATTAATCTTAAAGATAAGTCCATTATTTTTGTTTATTTGTTGTTTTTGTTTTATTTGATTAGTACCAAAGAAATTTGTCACTATTATTTATTTTATTATTACTCTTAATAAGTGCCTAATGGATACTCTTCATGTTATAAATATATATGTACCTACTATCATAATTTTTACAGTGCTATGTCCATAGGTACAATGTACATAGCTGTCCTTAGCTACGTTTATGCCGTCCAAAGATACATTCACTGGTTGTACTTGAGAACAAAATTAGAGTTAATAAAACAATGTTCATATGTTTATAATTACAAAAGATATTTAAACGAATCCTATCAAAGTATTGTTTTGCATTGTTCCCAGCTTGTAGTCTCTTCTATATTCGCCATATTATATTTTGTATGGAAAAATAAATTCCACCATTGATTTTTTCTGTTCTTCATGTAGGTATTCCTTAGTCTTGATCATCTTTTGCCAAACAATTACTCTTCCATCTTTTATAGTTAGTGAGATATACTTCGACGAAATTTGTATGGCCGCCATCTATATCCTACTATCATATACTTTTTTTCTTAAGAGCCACCGTTTTTGAGATATAACGATTCAAAAGTTAAGTGTCAAAGTAAAAATGAGGGACTGGGTTTCTTTTTACCCGAAATTCTGATATTTCCAACATTTTATGAGTGTAAGTATGTAACTTATATGTGTAAGTTATGTGTAAGTTACATACTTACACATAATATAAAATATTACAAATAACAGAATTTCGGGTAAAAAGAAACCCAGCCCCTCAATTTTATTTCGAAATTAATCTTTTTGAATCGTTATATCTCAAAAACGGTGGCTCTTAGGAAAAAAAGTATTCATACATTTTTTATAGATAATTATCTGATCTACAATTTTGTTGAAAATAATTTTATGATAAGACTTACCGTTTTGCTGAAAAATTTCCCGTGAAAACTTTGACACCGAGTAATTTTTTTCCAGGTGTCGGATCGATGAGGACTTTTCACATTTCATTTATAATAGTGTTTTGAACAATCCTACCAATTCTCAGCCAGGTGTGAATATTGTAATCTTGGAAGTCTAAATTGATCGTATTATATATGAGCGGATACCCGCGACTTCGTTCGCGTGAATATTGATTTTAATAATCCCGTAGGAATCATTTTGTTTTTCCTATGCTCCTTTGAGCTTAAACCTTGCTAAAAACTGTTAAAAGTTCACTGGCGGATGTTTAGGTACATCAAAATGTAAATATCCGCCAGTGAAAGTCCCATAAAAATCGGTCCAGCCTTTCGGAGATAAGCCAGTAGTCTTTAAAGTATCTACTTTCTAACAAAAAAAGAATGAATCAAATCGGACCACCCGTTAACGAATTACAGCTAATTACACATTTTGCCTTTCATCCCCTCTCCCAAGGGAACCGTGCTGAATTTCGGGATAAAAAGTATCCTATATGTTACTCCATAGTATTAACTTAAATCATGCCGAGTTTCATTTCAATCCATTCAGTAGTTTTTACGTGATGCGCGCACAAACATACAGACAAACAGACAAACAGATAAACAGACAAACAGACAAAAATTTCAAAAATAGCTTTTTTACGTTCTATTACTTATCCCTAACATCCCCCAGTTATTATTTTGCAAAAATCTTCAATGTACAGATACGGCAATTCTACGATTTTATTATACGTATAGAATATAGATAGATATAGAAGAAGTAGGCATTTTTTATATCGTATTATTTTTGATTCATAATAATAATATATCGCTTTTCTTAATATATAAGTCATTATCAAAACCCAAATAGTAAAAAATTTAAGAATCGATAACTTTAAATTTTAGTCAATCACTAAAGTTTTAATGGCTTTTACTCAACATTTTTATTTACTCATCAGTGCATACATACCAGCACTTTTATTTAATTTTATAATTACCTTTTTTAATTTTCTTTTTGCGAATGAACAAAATAACGAGTATCTATCGATATCGATAGATAATTCAATGAGCTACGTGGTGCGGCCCTAAATTAGTAGCAATACAGCGCCATCTATGGTCAAGTAGCGGAATTAATTGGACAATCGAATCTAGTGTGACTATAGCTCATAAATACATTCTTTCGTTAAAGCAAAATAAATCTTATTTCTAGAACTTCAGGGTTTGTTTCCAAATCTGTGAGTTCTGTGAAGTAGGCTAGTTTTGACTTAACTTAAAACGACAAATCAAACGATTTGTTTCTTTGTAGTGCAATATATGATTATCGGTATATTTGTATGAGTTTGGCGACAGCGGTTCCTATAGTAGTTTTGGTGCATTTCACTTCCCCTGCCTTCTCTCTTCCGTGGTGTATACCTACAAAAGAAAACATCAGGTGAAACATTACCAAAATAGCATAGCATTTTAGCGGTTCGCGAAATGTGCTCGAATAACAAACAAGGCGGTGCTTATAAAAAATTCAAGTGAATTGCAGCGGTCAGTGCTGGCTGCAGGCGGGCGGCCAAGTGGCGGCGCGGGGCGAGTATAATAGCCACCCACGGCTCTTATTGCCGTTGGAAGTTTTAAGCTTCGTTTAATGTTTTTATACACAAAAACACTTTAACTACTAAATTAGACTAATACCTTTTCTCATTCGTCAATTCTAGCTCGTCCTCGTGATTAAGGATATGATTTTCTTTTATGAAAATCGTATACGAACATGTTCTTCGAGATGAAAACTATTCTATATCCATCTCCAGGATGCAAGCTATCTCCGCACTTTTTGTCAAGATCCGTACATCCTACGTTGCGTAGGGCATGTTCACTCGTGCAGATAAGGGATCATACGAGCGCCTCCACGGAGCACCACAGCTCACCAGTCCAACAAACGGACACCCACTAGCTCCTCTCCTATAATCATCTCCATCACTCAACAGCGCGGTAGCCCGCAGGTAAAGATGATCCTATCGCCCATAGCGCAGGAGTCCCGGATTTGACAACCAATATCGGGGACCCAGCCATGACGGCAGGCCTTAGCGGAAACGAGCGGCTTGAAAACAACACCAGGGAGGAGTTATTTTCTATAATCAAGTAAGGTGGTTCTGCATCATGGCCCGCACCTCCCAATGACGCCTTGACCCTCTAAGTGACAAGAGTGCCAAGATCAATTCACTCCATTGCATGGCTTGCGACCACATGTACAGGTCTCTATCAGTTTCAGACGTATATTTTTTAATTATTATCAAAATATACTTAAGTAGCTCACCACCCAACATAAGTACTTTGTTTTTAAAATAAAAAATATTGTACAAATTTTTAAACATAAATTCAATTTCAGTGGAGCGAGACCGCAAAATAAAGTTAGTTGGATACGAGAACTTCGTTACAGTTAAGACGAGTGCTATTGTTTGGTCAACAGTCGTGCACTTTACCTACTTAGTTAGTGAGTTTTACTGAAATATAAACATACCGAATTTCAACTATGTACTTGCCTTCTTACTTTAATTTTACAAGCTCCTAAATACTTACGAGTGGAACATTAAAAGGATGAATTCCAATCATATTTTCTAACAGTTATTAATTCTGTGTTCATATACAATTTATGTACCTAATACAAATCATAGATAATACACTACTACCTGCTATAGATGCGAAACGTTAAGATGTATTTAAAAGTTTTTCCTCCACCGTCTAAAGATGGCGTTAGTATTGAAACCACATTTAGATTCCAAATAGACCGATAGATGGCGCTTTTCGTACATGTCGACCTTGGGGGCTCGGCTTATAAATAATTACTATTCAGGGTAAATAAATAATCCGTTTTAAAATTCAGATCGATTTTCCTTTAAATATATTTTGGAAAATAACTCTAAATTTTAAAACGGATTATTTATTTGTTTTTTAATTGAAAATAGTAAAAATGAAACACAAAGTATTTATTTTGTTTTATATTTTGTATGAATGTTATAAATACATATAAGCATGTTCTTTTATTAAATCATTTTTTTTTTAACATTGTAATTTTATCTTTTAATATTTTGTTTACCCCCATACACCAACTGTGAAGTAAGTATTAGTTTAATAGTCAATGATATAATGAATAGTTTAAGTTTAGAAAAATGCGCTTTACATTTAGACAAGATATCAAAATTACAATATATTGTTATATCCTTGAGTTGTTAAACTTAACACACTCTTCCAAGTTTCAAACTTTTCCTTGTGGGAATACTCCCATTTAGGGAATCTATGCAATGTACCTGAAAAAATTAAGAATTGGTCACAATCTTAGATGATATGGATATCATTGGATTTTTACGTGGGATTTAAGTACCTACAAAATATAGTATAAACTTTATAGAAACAAACATACCATCAACAGTACACCCAAAATAAAATTCCGTTCCAATAGTTCCGAAGTTCCGATTTTTTAGGCATTTTGTCAAGAAACCGAAAATAGATGCCAGGTATATATCAGGAAACAGAAATCAATTTGCAAGGTCGGGTAAAATCGTTTGGAGAAGAAATCACAGAGTCCATTAACAGTCCAAGTCGTCGTTATAAACAAAAACCACTATTAATAAAACAAAGACAATGATAAAACTAAGAAATAATGCACTGCAAATAACCGTTGTAAGAGTTTGTAAAACTTCAGTTTTTGACACTTGATTTAATTGAACTTTGATAAGTGACGGATTAGATAAGCATCAGGCGAACATCCTGCCATCTAGTTTCACATTTAAACAATTTCTTGAAAGTTGTACCACCCCGGACGCTAGAGGTCACTCGTATATTTGAAAATTTTCGACTTCGAATTTGTATGACAGTTTCATCCCCATGATACAAATGATGAGGTAGGTACTACCTAATTGTTCGAACAAATATTTATCAACCTTATTTTAAAATTGACAATAACAATTTACAGACATTTAAAAACCAAAAACACGAACTCAAACAGTATTAAAATAATGTTAAGCCCCCTAACATGAATCTTAATATAGCTCTTGAATATATAAATAAACAGATTAAACTCGAGACGTAACAAAATGGATGGCGTTTCTTGTAAAAAGTAACAAAGCGGCAAACATCAATCATAGCCGACGTAAATACAACGAGTGGTCTCACTGATGAGCCCGCTTTTCCTTCACTTAGCGCCTTCAGGGGAAACAGCGGAACTGCCGTTTGTGAGCGCTTTGTTCCCCACTGACTAACTAATATAACAATAAATGATGATAAATAATGAGTCGATGGAAATCAGCATGAAATTATTACAAAGGTACCACAAAGGCACATTTTCTTTAGTTCATTAGATGATTGTTTATAAGTTAAAAATACCTGGTCTGAGTAGCTCAGTGATCTTGTCATTTAGTACTTCTATACACTCCGCTTTTTGACCAATAACTGCGTTACGGACTATGCCGAGATTCGAGATTCTATCACCGAGATTCAGTACCTTTGATGTAATCTCGCAATAGTTTCCTTGGTACTGATACTGGTAGTTATACTTACCAATTAGGTTGTGCGCTACCATTAACCTATGCGCTCATTGAATTTGATTAGTTAATATCTATATTTAAAGAATTGGTTGTCTGTAAAGTCGGTTTACGGACGATAATTTTACGTGATAACGTCATAAGAAAACCAAAAGAAAACATTGCCTCTCTATCGCTTGTTCCGCGCTCTCGCTTAAACGCGGTACGTGACAATGAGTCATGCTTTTTCATGCGTACGGCTGGCGTTCATCGATTTATAAGAAGACGAAATCACGTCAATAAACAAACTACGCTCGAGAGAGAGATATCTTAACTTCTACGTATACCCTTATTGCCGATTTCAATATATCCTTTAATCGAAACCTTAATGTAAATTACGACATAAGACTTGAAACTATAGCACTATCTATGACGTCCCCTGTATAGAAAGCAACATCAATCATGTCCTGACACAAATACGACGAGCCGTTTGAGCCTCGCCGAGGAGTTCGCTGTTCCTTCACTTAGCGCCCAGTGAACAATCGAATGGCCATTTGGCCGGCTTTTTGTTCTTACAACTGACAGGCTAACAGATGGGCCGATCAATACTTCTGTAAACACCAAAGTGACTCGGCAAAGCTATTATTGTATGACAGTTGAGACAGAGGTTTCTGTGGTCATGCCAAGGAAAGTTAAATGGAGTGAGTCAAGCGTACCTATGTTGTGACTTTTTAGGGTTCTATATTAAAAAAGTAACCCTTATAATTTTCGTTCAGTCTGCCTGTCTGCAGTCTGTCTATCTATCTGTACGTCTGGGTCGCATAGCCTTTTCAGAAAACATTCGAGCTACAAAGGAAAGACACAGGCTTAGAAGCTTTTTAAAAATATGTGACCATTAAACCATGGGTTAATAAAAACGTGCCAGATATTTCAGGCACGTACACAAATAAAACGCGTACGGAGATATTTTATCTCGTGAAATCACGCATCCGATTGTCCCCGGAGGCGACTAATCCTGCCTTAATAATAAATAAAGGAAGCCCATAAAATAGTTTACGATTTGTATCGGAGCTTCATCCTGAGAGTAGGTACAGGCTCGTTCAGCCTCCGAGGACATAAAGATTTGATGGCGGACATTATGAAATATCGCAATGACCCAGCGAGGCAATCGAGATAATGCGTCGCGGGCGGCGTTATGAGCCACTCTCAATAAAATCAGCCGTTATGATAGTGACGCGTGTATAAAACTAAATGTACGGACGTTAAGGGAACCGCCACGTGATCACAATTAAGTGGATAATTTTACAGCACGGGAACGTCGGCGTAATCAGAATACAGGAGGTTGGTAATTTAAATTAAATGTTAATAAGCTTCCGCCTTGATGGTTATGGAGAGATAATTATAATTATTACTTTAGGAGTAATTTTATCAAGTGTTAGCTGTAGACTATAGAAGCACACTCCACTAACATAACAGAATAGAATAGAATAGAAAAGTTTTTTATTCAAATAAACTTTTACAAGTACTTTTGAATCGTCAATTGAATCTACCACTGGTTCGGAATGCCGTTCCAACCGAGAAGAACCAGCAAGAAACTCGGTGGTTGCTCTTTTTAAAAAATAACAATATAACAATTTATGTACTTGTACATGATTGAAATGCCGTCTCGCGCATTGCTGGAAACTTCTACTGATAAGGATAACGTTATACGTAAATCGAGTGGGACAAGGACCATGCTATATGCAATATTAATAGACATACTTGGTTGTGTTAATTTGTATCTTGTAGGCATTTCCACAATGTGTAGACCAGTTTTGTAGACAAAGAAAGCGTTACGTAAACTTTAAGTAGGTAGTTAAAGACGAAGTTGCTTGTTATAAGGTCTAGGTGACATTTTTGGATCTTTTGGTTTTCGGATTTTTCCATGTTCGCTGGCACCACCGCAGTTCCCTCAAACCATAAATCGAAGCAATCAAGTGACAAGTGTAAATTGAAAATTTAAAAAACCCCCGACATTCGCCATTTTGTGGTGGCGGCCATCTTGGATTTGTAATAGTGCTATTCTACTAGTCAAGCCCTTTCATTTGATACCCATATTAAGGGAGTTGTGAAAAAATATGTAATCCGCCATTTTGTAGCGGCGGCCATCTTGGACCGATTTTCATCAAACATAGCTAACAACACTCTCGACTAAATCACCTTTCAAACAAAAAAAACCGCATTCAAATCGGTCCACCCGTTTGAGCGCCACAGGGGAACAGACAGACACACACACACACACACACACACACACACACACACACACACACACACACACACACACACACACACACACAGACACGTCAAACTTATAACACCCCGTCGTTTTTGCGTCGTTCGTTCGTTCGTTCGTTTCAACCAATAGACGTCCACTGCTGGACATAGGTCTCTTGCAAGGATCGCCACAGCACACGATCTTGTGCCGCCTGACTCCAGCGGCTGCCAGCGACTCGCTTGAGATCGTCTGTCCAACGAGTGGGGGGTCTACCTGCGCTTCGTTTACCGGTGCGAGGTCGCCATTCAAGCACCTTGGGACCCCAACGTCCATCGGTTCTTCGAGCAATGTGCCCCGCCCATTGCCACTTCAGCTTCGCGACTCGACGAGCTATGTCGGTAACTCTGGTTCTCCTGCGGATCTCCTCATTTCTGATTTGATCCCGCAGGGATACTCCGAGCATAGCTCTCTCCATCGCCCGCTGAGTGACCCTGAGCCTTCTTATGAGGCCCATTGTCAGCGACCATGTCTCAGATCCGTAAGTCATCACTGGCAACACGCACTGTTCGAAGACTTTCGTCTTCAGACACTGAGGGATATTGGACGAAAAGACATCTCGAAGTTTCCCGAACGCTGCCCAGCCGAGTTGGATTCGGCGGTTGATCTCTTTCTCAAAATTGGACCTACCTAGCTGGACCGTGTGTCCCAGGTAAATGTACTCGTCTACAATTTCGAGTGCAGAGTTCTCAACGATTACCGGGTGGAGCGGAACATGAGCATTAGACATGACCTTCGTCTTACTCATGTTCATTTTTAGGCCCACCTGTTGAGAAACTCTGCTGAGATCGTTGAGCATTGTATTGAGGTCTCCCAGAGTCTCTGCCATCACGACTATATCATCGGCAAACCGTAGGTGAGTGATGTACTCGCCGTTTATGTTGATGCCAAGTCCGTTCCAGTCCAGAAGCTTAAAGATGTCTTCCAACGCTGCGGTAAATAGCTTCGGGGAGATAACATCTCCCTGACGCACTCCTCGCTGCAATTGGATTGGCCTCGTATTCTGGTCCTGTATACGGACTGACATAGTGGCGTTTTCGTACAAACACTTCAGCGCTTGGATGTACCGATAGTCGATCCGGCATCTCTGCAGTGATCTCAATACAGCCCAAGTTTCCACCGAATCAAAGGCTTTCTCATAGTCCACAAACGCTAAGCAAAGTGGTCGGTTATACTCTTCGGTCTTCTGTATAACCTGCCGCAGCGTATGGATGTGGTCTATGGTACTGAAGCCTTTTCGGAACCCGGCTTGTTCGGGAGGCTGGAAGTCGTCGAACCTACGTGCGAGACGATTCGTAATGACTCTCGAGAACAACTTATAGACATGGCTCAGCAGCGAGATGGGTCTATAATTCTTCAGCAGGGTATTATCGCCCTTTTTGAAGAAAAGAACCACCACGCTTCTGTGCCATGCCTCTGGCGTTATGCCCTCGTCGATGACGGAATTGAACAGTCGCTGAAAGACTTTAAGAACCGGTTTTCCACCTGCTTTCAGGAGTTCCACTGTGATTCCGTCATCACCTGGTGCCTTGTTGTCCTTGAGTTGTTTAAGAGCCATACTAATCTCGTATAGGCTGACGTCCGGGATATCTTCGGTATAGTGTCGGGTCAATTTGGCTCTGGGATCTTTAGCCAAATCTTCAACAGGCTTCTGTGTTGACGTGTATAACTGTTCGTAGAACTTCTCGACCTCTCTCAAAATCTCATGTTTAGACGAAATGAGACTACCGCTGTCGGCCTTCAGTCGCGTCAGCTGGCTCTGACCGATAGACAGATCTCTCGCGAACACCTTTGAGCCCTTGTTCCGCTCAATGGTTTCTTTGATACGCACGGTGTTGAAGTATCGCAGATCGCGTGTCTGTGATTTAGAGATCTGTCTATTAATCCGCCGATAAGCAAGGGCGTCTCCTGAAGACTGCAGTCTCATTTCATGTCTTTGTTCCATGAGATTGAGAGTATGGTCTGAGAATTTTTTGGTTCTATTCCTACGGTGGGTCTTAAAGAACTTAGACCCGACCGCATGGACAGTTTCCACCAGCCTGTTGTTCAATTCGTCCACAGAATCGCAATCTGCCAGGCAAGCGAATCGGTTTTGCAATTCAAGTTGGAAGCTCTCGGGGTTCTGGATATGGGCACGAGAAGGTCGGAGCGTTGACTTCATCAGTCTGGCCCTTTCAAGCTTTATTTTGAGATTCAATGTGCCTCTTACCATACGGTGATCGCTGCCGGTTTTTACCCTGTTGATCACAGAGACATCATTGAATACGTGCCGTTTTGTAGACATGATGAAGTCAATCTCATTTCTCGTAGAACCGTCGGGGCTCATCCAGGTCCATTTCCTGTGTGGCCGCTTCTCGAAGAAAGAGTTCATCATATAGAGGCCCTCTTTCTCCATGAAGTCGGCCAACATTTGGCCCCTATGGTTCCGTCGCCCATAGCCAAATTGTCCCACTTTCAACTCTACACCGCTTCGCTTACCCAGCCTTGCGTTGAAGTCCCCCATCACAACATTGTAGTAGGTGTTAGAGGCATGCATGGCTTTTGATATATCCTCATACATGACCTCTACCTCCTCGTCGGTATGTGTCGATGTCGGTGCGTAGACCTGTATGACCTTCAGCGAATACCGTTTGGTTATTCTGAGTATAAGGTACGCTACCCTGCTCGACACACTTTCGACTTGCACAATGCTGTTAACGAGGGACCTGTGGACGAGAAACCCGACACCACCCTGGGATTTTTGATCACCCTCCCGGTAGTAAAGCAAGTTGCCGGATTTAAGGATTATCGAGTCCTCCCCCTCTCTTCGGACTTCAGATAATCCTATGACACCCCATTTCAACTTGCTCACTGCTTCTTCCAGCTCGATAATCTTTTCGTCGGTCCTCAAAGTGCGTGCGTTATATGTTGCCAGGTCCAGTCGTCGGGGTTGGCAGCGGAATCTCTTCCGGAGATTCTTGACACCCCCTGCCCCGCCGTTACCGTAACCGCTGCCAGAGCTAGGAATAGCGGGGCCGCCGGGGACTAGGGGCTGTGGCTTTGTTTTAATATCCATGTAAGGGTATGCCCATAATCGCCACGCTGGGCAGGCGGGTTGGCGATCGCAGGGCTAGACTATTGCACCGATGTCGCTGCTGCCCGACATCGGCCCTTGCCATTTCTGTAGTCTAGCCGATATGAAATGGTTATACCGCCATTTGTCGGTCGTCAGAGCCTCGTCTGTTGATTAGCAGGGGGCACCACGTGCAGGTGAGGTTGACAATTGGAGTGCTGAGATGGAGGTGCACTCCCTTACCCCCGTTACCCCGTTTTTGCGTCGGGGGTTAAAAAATGAAGACTACTCGTTCAAGTTCCGATATAAATTGCATAGCGGTGGCAACTTTTCAAATTAAAGCCCGAGACCAGCCGAGACAAGTCCTGCAATCAGCCGGGTAATAGGAAAACTTTAAGAATATTGCCTTCCAATAGTTCATATTAACTGTTTGTGCGGCTCCTCTATTAGTCTTTGTCTTTCGTTGCAAAAGTTGCTGCGGTTTCAAAACTAAAGTTCAAAGTCAAAGAGAAATTCAGCTGTTCTATTCATATTTTAATTCAGAATTGAACCTTTTGGTTATGATTTCTGCGAGAGCATTTCAATTAATTGTCAAAGTTATATATCAAAGTTATATGGAAACACCTCCAAAAGGAATTGGCTGTGGTTCCACAGTGTTTGAGTGCGCAGAAGGAATGACCTCGCGCAACGTTTTTTTTATGTATGACAATGATCCAGGTGGTGACGATGATAGCATTTTCGGTGAGACTGATATACTTGGTATCGGAAAGCTCATCAGGATTTCGGAGTTTGTTATTCATTACCTTTTGGCTCGTTATTCGGAGACCCAATGATCTTGTATTGTTTATTTTAGGAGCTTTCTCTCATATTTTGTTCGGTTAAATATAATTTTGTACGAAGTCATCAGTCGTTTGAGCGTACACAAACAACAGAAGCCGAAACGGGACAAATCAGCAACACAAATAGAAACTGGCAACCGCATGTTTGGTTATAATCCACGGAAGCCCTGAAACGGCGCTCTGATCCCGCGAGCCGCGACCCGAAGCGCTAAAAACAATAAACGCTCAGAGGTTGTTAATTAGCGCACAGTTCCGCCGACGATGGAGTTTCTAATCTTGTTTACAGTTTCCCACCGGATAAACTTCGCACTCTGATGAATTGGGACAATAACGATGAGCTTAAGGCACATAATAATAACATTTGACGTGTACACAAACTGGCAGTTCTCGATGTGTTCCCGATAAACAACAAGATCATTCCAAACGCGACGACCTTACCGGCGCAGTGGTGAGTTCTGTGCTCCTATAGGTAGGAATCGGGTTCGATTCCCGGTAGGGAGACTTTAAGAATTTATGGTCTCTGGTCTGATCTGATGTGAGACTCCGATCAGAGGAATGGATTTAATACAGACTGCTGTCTTTTATCATACACTGTATCATCATTTAACTACCACGAGGTGAGATCGGAGGCAATCATACTAAACTTGTAAGTAAATAAAAAAAATCGTATATCCATCCATACGCGCAGTGGTGACTGCATTAAGTACTCTATAAAGTTAACAATCAGCCAGATATAATTTCGCATTTTGTGAAATCCTTTTAACTCAAATAGGTTGAAAAGTTTGTACGTTTAAATCAGCCCGGCGGTTTGGACAGATTGTAATTATTGACTCTGGACCAATTACAGACGGCAGCAGCCGGCGACCGACGGGGCCCGGCACCCGGCACTCGCCAGTGGCAAGCCTCGTTAAAACACAATAATTGACGGGCGACAAAAGGGCCGAAGTGACGCGCTCCCGGCAATTAAACACCCGATTGTGCTAATTGATGGCGCCGAGTGCACCTTATCGCCGCGAAAACTGACGCTCCAATTGACATTTTTGGATATAGATCGTTATTCGTTCCATAAATGTATATGTAGGAACAAGAATTCTAGTTCCTTTGTACTATAAAAACAGCACTTGTTAAGTATGTTCTAACTTCGAACGTGCTCACACGCATAAAAAACAGCAGCGTTCTTTCTTAACATTTAATTCGTTTTAGATTATGTTACTATAGCTGTTCTAATATTATTCTGAAGGTGACTGCATGCCGGCTTGAACAGAAAAGTTAAAACTTTTCTGTTAAAGTTCGGAACCAAATAAGAAATTTCGGAATACCAAAAACCATCCCGATATATTATTATTTACCCATACATCCCATTTCTTCGAAATACGTTAGGCATACTAACTAATTCGATGCTCAATAATCATGAATATCACATCATAAGAGCCAATTCACACGGCGTATTTTCTGCGCGGAGACAACGCGATTTAAATGCGAATCACACGTGTGTCAGTCGATTTTGGACGGTGTAAAAACCTTCAGTCACGCGTTCGTATCATAGTGACATACGGTGGCATGCATGCCCTGCGTCTCTTTGCGATGCACTGCTTGCGAGAGTTTATATCGAATAACGATAGAAACTTTGCTTTAGATCGAAAACACGCGTTGTGTGCGCAATATACGACGTATGAATAAGGCCTAAGTGTCGAACCATTTAAATTGAAGCCAGCATTGCCTGCAGCTCAATCGTTACAGCCTAACTGCATTAGGATCCAGATAATCGCTCCAAACAAAACAGTTCTTCCGCGAAAACCCATTAGCAATGCAAGCGAGGCCTTTATTCGTGCAAAATACCGCCTGGCTGCGATACAATAAAATCTTATTTGCTTTATTGCCTAAATTTATCTCTTAAATAACCTCCCGTAGGGCCCCGAGCGCATTATATTGCGCTAATGAATTTTAAATTCGCCTTTTTTGTTACGGCACCATGTTTTCAGATTGTTTTTTTTTTACGGACAACATTTTGTGTTTTTATTGTGTTCAAGATTTTTATTTTGCGTATGTTGCGATAAACTCTAAATGTTCGATGTCTGCAAATATCATAATTATTGTTCAGCAAGATGTCAGCAACTAAATATTCATTACATTATGTTGGTCGGCGGTAACTTTGTTTTGTTTAGCTAATTAAATAATATGGGAGCAATTTATTAATACAGTAAAAAATGGTAGTAAGTAGGGCTACATTTATTAATATTTTGACGTCTGTTTTTAATTTTTACAAAGGCTGAAAAACGCTTTGTTTCTTCTCGTTTCTTTAGAAAATTTTCTCTGATGAAAATGAATATAAGACTTACTTAAGAGCACTTTTAATAGATAACAATAATATAAAAAACGTATACCAACCTAAGTAAATAATTTTTTTGCAAAAGTAATATTATAAAATAAACTGTAGGTAAGTTCCTGCTGTTATATAAAATACAAAGTCATAATCCAGTGCGCCGGCGGGCATTGTTATAAACAACATTACCGTGGCGTAATTACGCACTAGATGGTGAACTAGTTCAGCCAGAACGGCCACAAAATAGCTCTAATATTCTGCTAAACTACTTTCATAAAATGTATTAATGAATACTATTCATTTATTCGATGACAACTTAAAACTATAGCAGATGGCATAAAACTAGCAGCCGCATCAGGAAGTGTGCTATTCTATGTTTCAAAACGCCAGAGCAGCCTTGCTTATTAGGAGCTAAGGGATTGGAGTGATTGGACAAGTCAAGTGTGCCGTTACCAGATCACTTGTGGGTAGAATTTACTTCTTTCTGGACCCCCAAAATTATAGCGGTATTCGTGTGCCGAAGCGACAAACGATGGAAACATGTTTGGTCATTGGGACCCAAAGACACCAAATAGAGAGTTGTAATTAAATTGAAGGGTGCTTGCACAGTCTTTTGATAGTACGCGCTACTTTACATTAGACTGGACATTGGACAACTAAGTACTTGACCGCAGAGCCAGCTATCTTAGATTAAGGATTGGTCGCCATCCTTAATCTAAGCCAGCTGATGAAAACGAGGTTCATTCAGATGAAAGTCCATTCATAAGTTTTAAACGCGGCACACATTTAAAAATATCGCTCATCATAATTGTGCTCTTATTAGGAATCTGGTTGACTGTGCTTTGAGGACTTTCTTCCTCCTTTTATGAAAGATCTTCACCTTTATGAAACGATCTTTGAGAAGTAAATTATTAGATAAAATACGGATCACTCGACTTGATCGACTCAATTAAAAGTTACGCGCGAACAACTGATAATGGGTTAAATTGATAAACACCTTTTTCTTCATTATAGATACTGCCTTGGCCGTCATCACACCTGATGGCAAGTGATGACGTGGCCTATGATGTTACGCGTTTGCCTAGAAGATGTCTATTCATTTGCCTATTTTTGCAGTCGACATTTTCCATTGTTGCAGGTGGCGGGGGTGGTGGGTCGCGCTGACGTGTTGGCGTGTGTATTCTTCTTGTCTTCTCTGCTTCTCTATCATGGGTGAGATATGATTAAATAAACTTTCAGAAAAAAGAAAAGAAGATGAACACACAATAAAGAAAATATTATATTGCTAGAAAATAAATCAATAAAAATTATTATTAGGTAGGTACTAGTTTAAACGATGTACAAAGAAATGCGCAACTGGAGCTTTACTATAGTTTGCTAGTTTCAAATTGGTACTACAGTATTATAAGTGGATGAAAAGTAAGTTGTAAGGTTCCATTAGTTACATTGTTACGAAGTTACAAGTTATAAAGCATGTACGAGTAAAATGGAGTGCCGTAACTAAATTTAAATCACCCTCCATGTAAACCTGCCAATCAGCGAACTAGAACATTGTCTAGGATACGAATTCATCCTCGAGCCCTCCCGAGCGCGCCCCATACAAATTAGTTTTGATTCTTATTTGAATATGAACATATTTCAGGAACTTATATCTGTAGTTGTGATTTGTCAGATTTCAGATAGAAAATTTCTGATTCCACGAGAGCAATGAGACATCGGGCGGTCGCGAGTATTCAAGTAAGAATCAAACTTCGTTTGTACAGGGTGTACTCGAGATAAACTCTTAAGAAGTCCCAAGATATCTTGAAGAAGCCCTACAAATAGGGTTCTAATGTACAAATAGTTTGTACACCCGCCTCTCCTTTAATATTGTTACGCACTTCGTCCCTTGTCTCCGCAAAGTCGGAACTTTGCAAAGAATGGTAGGGATGTTGTAGGGCTCCCAAAACTTGTGGAACCATATTACGCCTGCCCGGCGAAAGGTTGCGAACTGCTCGTAATTGTGTTAGAAAGTCGACGCTTCTATCTTGTTTCCGAATTCTGAGTAATACCTCCACGATTTCTTTACATGGAAAAGTTACGTAGGTAGGCATCGAAACCATAATTCTTATGAAAATATTTCTGTAGGTAATTATTTGTGCGTCCTTTCGCAATACTAAGTAGCCCTTTCATAAGACTCCTGTCATTTAATTGTTATTTTATTTATTTTTTAAATTTTAGTCATGATGAACATGACTAATATTCCCTCCAAATAAACAAATGCTTGCATTAGGAGTGGGTACGACATAATGTAACGGGTGAGGTTTGAACTGTCAACCTTTCGGTTTTCGATCCACGCCCTACGACCGTTGCGCTATGGAAGCTATAAAACGTTTCTTAAACATTATTCGTTATTATTTTTGTTTCTGATGATTATGAGAGTCACTTTCTTTCTAGAGATATCTAAGTTTTTTCATTATTCTTCCAGGTCATCCGGCAGAAGGCGAGTGTGGTCGAGCGTGGTGCTAGCTGCTCTGAGCATGCTGGCCAAAGAGACGGGCCTCACCGCGCTCGTGTTCAACTTGGCTTTCGACATCTACAGGAGTTGGAGCTCCATGAACAGGTATTTTGACATCATATTAAAGCTATGCTTCTCACGCTGGGCCTGGCGGATGCACCTAACTTGGAAAAACGACACCGTAAAATCCCTTCTCCTTTCTAGCGCTGCAGATAGAGCGTGTGAGAGAGGGCGAGAGAATGGGTGAGTGAGAATGGGCGAGGCGAGAAGAAAGAGAGCTGTCCACTGTGCGGAATGCTGATTTTCCGTTAAGAAGCATAGCTTCTACCGACAGTCCCATGTCTGTCCAATTTCAATCTAACTATATATCTATGATTCTACCACAAAGTAGAGAATTTTGATCTTTATATGGTTGACATCAAAACAACTCAGCACGTTTTTCATTCACGTCTCTGATACGAATCGCTAATTGCTACGTATAACTCTTAATTATACCGTCAAAGCAAGAGTAAATAAATAGGCATTCGTTAGGCAAGCACGTTCCAACCTTGACACTATTCAGTTCTGATTGCAGTCAAGTCTCTTGAATAAAAAATGCTATCATTTTTGACTTGCACTTGGCTGCGACCTTACTTGAATGTAACTGACCTGACAGTGTATAATCTGTGTTCGAAAAGATACGATTTTTAATTTTTACGTGCTCTCTCAGATTTGTATCGGAACAGTGCATAAGCACTCAAAGATCGCAGCGGGCATCACTGCGCTAGAAAAGTGGCTATATTCAAGTTGTTAAAGATATTTGTATGAATTCCAGGTCGCCAGTGAAATGTCGCTGGAAAACCGACAATGTATGGGGCAGGGTTGCCAAAGGCCTCCTAGTTCTCATGCTACTGGCGGTAGGCAGACTAGCCCTCCTGCAAGGTTCCTTGCCAGCTTTCTCGCCGCAGGACAACCCTCCTGCCTTCCATCCATCGTTTGCAATCAGGTTAAGTATATACATAATTTATTAGTGTTCATAGACTCAATAGCGCAATAGTCGGGGGCATAGACGGTTTAAACCCTACTTGTATTGTCAACTGTTTAATAGGATTTTTTCCTATTAAACAGTTTAGGATAGGGTTGAAATGATATCAAGGAGGACGAATTTAGAAGATAGATTAAAGATGTTAAGCAAGACAGTCTGCTCAACTTCTCAATGACTTGCAGCAGATGTTACGTGGTTTAAGTTCATCAAATTGAGTTTTGATGACGAATTAGCTTATTGACAGTGATCAGGGTCTGATGATGGAACAGGAAGGTAGTCACAGGAACTCAGCTGTATTAAACGTACGTAGGTACACTAAGTTACATGAATATAATTATGAACTAATTTAAAAATTAATTAATTGATCGTCTAAATACACTATGGTTCATCTTATTCCAGGTTAATGACATTCTGCTACCTGGCAGCGTTTAACTGGTGGTTACTGCTGTGCCCGTGGAGCCTCAGCCACGACTGGCAGATGGGCTCCATACCTCTGATCACCAGCGGCTGGGACCCCAGGAACCTGGTGACGTGCGCGGCGCTGATCGCACTCCTCGCGCTGTCTTACCGCTGCTTGATGGATTTAGAGGTATATTATGTTTTAGGTATACCTACTTACCCCGGATTATTAAACAGGGAATCCTATATATAACGACTAATACGATAATAAAAAAGCTGTGATAGCCTAGTGGTTAGGACGACCGACTTCTAATCGGAGGTCGTGGGTTCGATCCCGGGGCGCGCACCTCTAACTTTTCGGAGTTATGTGCGTTTTAAGTATTTAAATATCACTTGCTTTAACGGTGAAGGAAAACATCGTGAGGAAACCTGCATGCCTGAGAGTTCTCCATAACGTTCTCAAAGGTGTGTGAAATCTGCCAATCCGCTTGGCCAGCGTGGTAGACTGTGGCCAAAACCCTTCTCACTCTGAGAGGAGACCCGTGCTCTGCAGTGAGCCAGTAATGGGTTGATCATGATGAATACGATAATAATATAACGACTAGTATTCAATGATCGAAGCCGTGGTTGATCCAGGTGGAGAAGCACCTTTGAGGCCGATCGAGCTATGTATATCTGGATTAAGAGGATTGTGAAATGACAATTTAAAATTTTATTTGCATTTTATGTTCATTTGTTGCAGTTGCAACGACACACACCTCTCGTGGTAGGCTTGATGTTGCTGGTCATTCCTTATCTACCTGCGTCCAACTTACTGGTGACCGTGGGTTTCGTGGTAGCTGAAAGGGTTCTGTATATTCCTAGGTAAGGCTATATTATTATCAACAAAAAGATTTTCCATTCCAACTATAATATAATTTCGCGACTGTACTGGGAAATGCAGCATTGGGAGACCTCCCTCCGTAGATGTTTCTCAGTATCCTCGGGTCTTCATTAGATGAACGGACAATCTCAAGCGACTGGACACAAACGGCACAAGTGACCTGCGGTGACCTTGCAAGAGACCTATGTTAGTCCAGCAGTGGACGTCTATCGATTGAAATGACGATGGGACTATTCAAGAGGCGAATAAACAAAGAAACCGGCTAAACACAATATCTTCAAATCAATTTCTACTAAGATAATATTTTTATCACAACTTTTTACTCCTGAAGGTTTAGTTTATATTATGTATGCAACTGAATCTAATCCAAAAGAAAAATATTTGTGCTGTAAAAATATTTTTCAAATATTTCCATTGTTATTTCGGAGCCTTTGATTATCTAATACTTTCTCAAAGTTTGGAGCGTTTCTTCGCCGTTGATGCGTCATTATATTTCTATTTACAGCGTTGGTTCCGTAGTGATCACAGTATACGGGGTCCAGCTGATGTGGAAGCGAGGCGGCAATAGCAGAAGGCTGTTGGTTGTGAGTGTCGCTATCCTTGTCGCTTCCGGTGCTGCCCGGACTTACCTGAGGAACATGGATTGGAGAACTAGGGAGAGTTTATTGAGGTAAGAATGATGAATAAATGAAATTGCCTGCAAACATAAGTTTATTTCGTGATGATCTGAATGATGATCGAGATTTTAAATGAAGGAAATTAAGAATTATGGAATTTATTCTTTCAATGTTGCAACACAAGTTGTGCTGATAGAGCTACATATATACCTTCCTATAGTGTCCATTATGAAGTATAGTGTCCTCACTAAAAATAATGAAATTAAAGTGTGAATTGAAAAATTAGAATCACATGTTAAATCCATTAAATTGTAATTTTCAGGGCCGACCTAGCAGTTCTACCGCACAACGCAAAACTTCACTACAATTTCGCAAACTTCTTGAAGGATATTGAACAGCAAGAGAATGCTATCAAACATTACAAAGAAGCCTTAAAGTATGTACCTAGTATTATTAGTATTATTCTGTACACTCCAGACTTACCATACCACCTGTACACTCCAGAATGGGAATGGGCGGGACACATAGCTCCAAGCTGGCTGTACTAAGTAGCTGACTGTACTGTGTACTGACTATATTTTTAGGGTTCCGTACCCAAAGGGTAAAAACGGAGCCCTATTAATGTCACTCGGCTGTCTGTCTGTCTGTCTGTCTGTCTGTCTGTCTGTCTGTCTGTCCGTCTGTCCGCCGGTCACAGGTCTCTAGCTCGCAGACGAAATGAGTTACAAACCTGAAATTTTGGTATTTGGTGTAAAACGTTGACCCAAAATCAAATATTGAATTAAAAATTGAATTAAATTATTTTTCAGGGGGGCTCCCATACATAAGAAAGGAGCCCGAAAAAAATTTTTTTTTCTTACCCTAGCTTGTGGGGTATCATTGTTTAGAGCTCATTAAGTAGAGTACAAATATATATTTTTTTAATTTTTATCTCAAAAAATAAGGGAATGGGAGGCCATCAAAACTGTCAGTTTTAGACCATTTTTGTGACGGGGGCTATCTCAAAAACTAAACTAGTTGGGAATATGATATTTCAGTATATTATGTACTATATGCTCTATTTAAACAACAAATACTGAAAACAACGATTTATTAAATAGTTTATAAGCTGTGACCAAAATAAACGAACATTTTTTTGGGTTTTTCTTTCACGGTTTGTTGCGATATCTAGCTCGGAAATTAAATATTTCTTAGACCCAAAATATTATATTGTTCATAATTATGTACGGAACCCTGAAAGAGCGAGGCCCGACTCGCACTTGGCTGATTTTATTTATTAACTGCCTCGTTGGTCTATGCGTATAGTGAGCAGCATATTCAACTGCACATCACGAGGTCCCGGGTTCGATTCCCGGGTCAGACAAAAATTGTTAGGTATTGGGTTTTTCTGCAAAGAAAGTTTCAATGCCAGCCCGGAGTTGATAGTTGGCGGTGTTTCACTCCCGTGCCTCGGAGAGCACGTTAAGCAGTAGATCCCGGTTATTATCACTATCATGTGACAATAGTCGTTAAAGCCCGCCAACCCGCATTGGAGCAGAGTGACGGGTCTAAGCTCTTTCTTTTAAATGAGAGAGGAGGCCTGTGCGCAGGTGTGGGACGTTAAATAAAGGCTGTAATGGTGGTGGTATATTGTGCAGATTATGGCCGAGCTACGCCAGCGCGCACAACAACCTGGGCACGTTGGTGCTGGCGTCGGGCCGCGCGGAGCACCACTTCCTGCAAGCGCTCAAGTACAACAGAGACCACGTCAACGCGCACTACAATCTAGCCAAACTTTATCGGTACGTTCAACTGCTTTTGATACGGTTTCATTAACCCCCGACGCAAAAATGACGGGGTGCTATAAGTTTGACGTGTCTGTGTGTGTGTGTGTGTGTGTGTGTCTGTCTGTTCCCCTGTAGCGCTCAAACGGGTGGACCGATTTGAATGCGGTTTTTTTTTGTTTTAAAGGTGAATTAGTCGAGAGTTTTGTTAGCTATGTTTGATGAAAATCGATTCAAGATGGCCGCCGCTACAAAATGGCGGATTACATACTTTTTCACAATTCCCTTAATATAAATATCAAATGAAAGGGCTTGAATAGTAGAATAGCATTATACAAATCCAAGATGGCCGCCGCCACAAAATGACGAATATCGGGGTTTTTTTTAATTTTTAATTTAAACTTGTTCAGAAGTATGCTAATGTGATGAAAGACGACATAAAAAGAGGTTGCTGTTGCACATGACGTCGAAAAGTAGGAGTTTGCATGCTGATGTTTAAGGAGTAAAAAAAACTAAATAAAAAACATTGTTTATTCAGTAAGGCTATGAATAAGATACCTAATAGGTTTAACGGTGTAAAATGTATTCTCGTGGTGTACACAAAATCACCGTCAAGATCGATTCGGCACGGCGGTTAGACCGTGATAATGTAAATTAAAATAAAATATATTAAATCAACAGGAACCCTAAATATTTGTGGGGTATAAAAGGCCCAGATCACTCCTTGTATGATTCTCGACCAGTCTATGAAAAAGGCTAGGTACTTCACCTATTTTAGTTCCATAGCTTTCATGTCAAACCCTTAATCCTTTGTTTCACTTTAATATTTGGATTAACAAAACAAATAATAGTTCTGTATACTTTGGCATTGACGTCATACAAAGCAAGTAAACACTTTAATATTTATTTTTGCACCAGGACTTGACTGATAAGGGTTGTTATATGGGTCTATTTGTGTCTCGTTAAAGATGTTTGTCTGTCATATCTCGAGATCTAGGGCACACACTAAATGACCAACAAAACTTTGCTAACTCGTGTTTATACTTTTGCTGTACAATATCTCTATTTATGATGTTTCATTCTTGTGTTTCACAATTCAAGAATGAGATACCTACTTACATATTTTATTGAGAAAACTTTAATTGACAATGCTTTGTTCTATATTATCTTGCTTTTAATTTATTATTGAGTTGTTTTGCCCCCTTTAGCAACTCAAATTTCACCTCAGGTTAACCGACTTTAATTTATGTTAAAAATTAAAATAAATTCAATCGATTTTTTGACGTATTCCCACCTGTTAGATAAAATATAATTCACGCGTGTTCAAAATATGATGGAACCAGGTCGAAGTAAACTGAAAATGATAGTTCTAGAGCAAAACAGGGTTAGCAAATTTATTTGGTGTTAAGAAAATATTTTTATATTCACTCACATATTTTTATCGGTGTTACGAAAATATTCAAAAGTGTTTCATATTTGTAGTTATTTATACTTTAAAAAAATAATTCTACTTGTTCAATGTCAATCTTAACAGATTCGAACACAGCACCTAAATAAATGCCAAAAGTATCAGTAAACTAGCATTTGATGATTGTGGTAACGTTGCAGGAAGAAGAATCGAATACCCGAATCGCTGAAGATGTTGGAGCGGTGCATATCGCTGGAGCCGAGGTTCGTGCAGGCCCACCTGGAGCTGTTGCTCGTGACGCCCGACCACGAGAAGAGGCCCGCGCTGGACCGGCTGCTGGAGTTGGAGCCCAACAACTGGGAACACTACCATCTGTATGGGAACTGGTTCAAAGGGAGAGGTATACCAGATAAACTTACTAACCACTCACTTTGCTGATACAATAAATCAACAACTGGGAACACTACCATCTGTATGGGAACTGGTTCAAAGGGAGAGGTATACCAGATAAACTTACTAACCACTCACTTTGCTGATACAATAAATCAACAACTGGGAACACTACCATCTGTATGGGAACTGGTTCAAAGGGAGAGGTATACCAGATAAACTTACTAACCACTCACTTTGCTGATACAATAAATCAACAACTGGGAACACTACCATCTGTATGGGAACTGGTTCAAAGGGAGAGGTATACCAGATAAACTTACTAACCACTCACTTTGCTGATACAATAAATCAACAACTGGGAACACTACCATCTGTATGGGAACTGGTTCAAAGGGAGAGGTATACCAGATAAACTTACTAACCACTCACTTTGCTGATACAATAAATCAACAACTGGGAACACTACCATCTGTATGGGAACTGGTTCAAAGGGAGAGGTATACCAGATAAACTTACTAACCACTCACTTTGCTGATACAATAAATCAACAACTGGGAACACTACCATCTGTATGGGAACTGGTTCAAAGGGAGAGGTATACCAGATAAACTTACTAACCACTCACTTTGCTGATACAATAAATCAACAACTGGGAACACTACCATGTATGGGAACTAATTAACGAAGAGCTATAACATGTATACCTGATCCGATTCTCCCCCGTATACACGGACGGTTTATTCGGTTTCTACTTTATAGGTACGCTCTGCAGTCGTATGCCAGACATTGTAATGATCGTGGCATGTAAATAAGCATTGAATTGAGTAACGACATGAACGGTGTGGATTGCTTCCATCTTATTACAAAAAAAAAACAAAAGGCGACGACATTGGGTTCAAGTTACAAACATTTTAGTAAAGATAAAAAAAGAAAATTACGGTTTTGATAGTGTTCATGAGCAAAGTTCCTTAAACATGGATTCTTCTCGAAAGCTAACTAGTAGCTCAACACTGCGAACAACTGATCTTGTGGACTGGAACAACTGCGAACAACTGAAGTTGTACCCATGAAACTGTAGTCCAGTTAAATCCAACAAAGTTCCTGGTACGACATTGCGGTGTTGCTTTTGACTAATTTTTCTGCTCTAGCTATACGTCGAAAAACACACGAACGTGATATAATTTTTGGTGTGCAGGTCTGTGGCCGCTGTCACTGACGTACTACTCAACGGCAGTGCGGTTGTCGTTCGACAAGGGTGAGCGCGGGGCGCTGCCGGCCCTGCGCGCCGCGTGCCTCGCGCTGAGGAGCGCCGGCCAACAGGCGAGACTGCTGCAACTGCTTACGAGGCAAGCTTTGATTTAACTCTAACAAGCTTGAAATTATTAAAGTCGCTGCAGTCTAGAGTCTAGACAATAACATCATAGTCTAAGTGGATAATATATCTTGTCACTCAGGCTAGGTGTTTTTTCGTGTGGTCAAATGAGAAATGAAGACATTCGTAAAAAAAACTAAACACTGACGTAGCTCAACGGGACCCAAAGCGGAAGTGACAATACCTGAGGCACACTTCGAAGAACCGATAGATGTTAGGGTCCCAAGATATTGGAATGGTGAATAGGTGGACAGACGACATCAAACGAGTCGCAGGCAGCCGCTAAGATCGAGGCCTGTTGAAGCCCGTACAAGAGACCTACACCTAGCAGACCTACACCAAGAAGATCTATCAAGCCCCTAGTTGAGTTACCTAGATACTAATCTATAGGTACTAATAAATAAAATTGAAGTGTCTGTCTGTAATTTCGAAATAACTACCTCATATTAAGCTCATACGGTTATTTGAACTGTACCATAACCGAAACACACGTTTTTAAAAATTTTGTCTGTCTGTCTGTCTGTTTGAACGGGGTAATCTTAGGAACGGCTCAACCGATTTTGACGGGACTTTCACATACAAGTAGAGAATTAACCAGGGAGTAACATAGGCTACTTTTTTAACCGACTTTCAGAAAAGGAGGAGTTGTGTTTTTCTACCTATGTACACCGATATCTCGGAGATTTCTGAACCGATTTAAGTAATTATTTTTTTAATCGATAGAAAAACTTTGCAACCCTGTTCTGTAAAAAATTTGGATTCCAACTCCTCAATCCTGATGCTGTGGGGGACCTGATCCTCAAAACTAATGGGATTCAGAAACTGTCGGTTATTTAAATTGATATTGATATATACCAATTAAAGACTTTATCATTGAATGAACTCGATTAGGTACATATCCAACTCATCAACCCTGATGCTGTAAGGAATTGCATTCCGAAATCGTGGGGATCCCACGGGATTTTTCCGTTTTGGAGACGGGTTACTTAACAAATAAGCTACTTTTTGTTCTGTAAAATCAAAAGTTCTCACGGGATTTTTAAAAACCTAAATCCACACGGGCGAAGCCGTGGGCATCATCTAGTATTATGATACAAAGAAGAATGTTTATATTAGATGGCAAGGCGCGGGCGGCGGCGCCGCGGCCGCGGAGAGGCGGCGCGCCGCGGCGGCGGCGTGGCGGCTGCGCAGCGAGCTGCAGGGCCGCGCCGCCAAGTACGCGCGCGCGCCGCTGGTAAACTATTTCTATTATTATATTTAAGGGATTTCAAAGCAACTTGAAAAGGTATACGATAATTTCATAATTTTACAAAATAAGATCCATATCTACCTACTACATACTATTGGGTATATTATGGTCTCGAGAGATTAAAGTGACTGAGAGCCTGTTTCACCACCTTCTGATAAGTGTCGGATAGCTTATTCACAACTTTTTTCTTTGTCACATGGCATAGACAAAAGTTGTGAATAAGTAAGAAAGTGACAAAACTATGTTTAAGCTATCCGTCACTTATCCGAAGGTGGTGAAATAGGTCCTAAAATCTATTAGTTTTTAAGCCCCGACGCAAAAATGACGGGGTGTTATAAGTTTGACGTGTCTATGTGTGTGTGTGTCTGTCTGTTCCCCTGTGGCGCTCAAACGGGTGGATCGATTTGAATGCGGTTTTTAGGGTTCCGTACCCGAAGGGTAAAAAACGGAGCCCTATTAATGTCACTCGGCTGTCTGTCTGTCTGTCTGTCTGTCTGTCCGTCTGTCCGCCGGTCACAGGTCTCTAGCTCGCAGACGAAATGAGTTACAAACCTGAAATTTTGGTATTTAGTGTAAAACGTTAACCCAAAATCAAATATTTAATTAGAAATTGAATTAAATTATTTTTCAGGGGGGCTCCCATACATGAAAAGGGAGCCGGAAAAAAAAAAATTTTTCTTTACCCTAGCTTGTGGGGTATCATTGTTTAGAGCTCATTAAGTAGAGTACAAATATATATTATTTTAATTTTTATCTCAAAAAATAAGGGAATGGGAGGCCATCAAAGTTGTCAGTTTTAGACCATTTTTGTGACGGGGGCTATCTCAAAAACTAAAATAGTTGCGAATATGATATTTCAGTATATTATGTACTATATGCTCTATTTAAACAACAAATACTGAAAACAACGATTTATTAAATAGTTTATAAGCTGTGACCAAAATAAACGAACATTTTTTTGGGTTTTTCTTTCACGGTTTGTTGCGATGTCTAGCTCGGAAATTAAATATTTCTTAGACCCAAAATATTATATTGTTCATAATTATGTACGGAACCCTGAAAGAGCGAGGCCCGACTCGCACTTGGCTGATTTTATTTTTGTTTGAAAGGTGTTCGAGAGTGTTGTTAGCTATGTTTGATGGAAATCTGTCCAAGATGGCCGCCGCTACAAAATGGCGGATTAGATATTTTTTCACAACTCACATTAATATGGGTATCAAATGAAAGGGCTTAACTAGCAAAATAGCACCATTGCAAATCCAAGATGGCCGCCGCCACAAAATGGCGAATATCGGGGGTTTTTTAAATTTTAAATTTTTAATTTTCTTCTAATTTCTAATGGTAGCTAATATTTTCAAACACTTATACGTTCGTCTCAACCAATAGACGTCTACAGCTGGACATAGGTCTCTTGCAAGGACCGCCACAGTACACGATCTTGTGCCGCCTGATTCCAGCGACTGCCAGCGATTCGCTTAAGATATATAATACTTATACATATAATTCTATTTTTCCCAGATGACATCCACCTGCCTCCACCACAGCCAACTAGAAGTGTCAACACAATACAAAAATAATATAGTAAAAAAAAACTCTAGAACAATCGTGAACTCGCCCAGTGTTCCTCTAGATAATACAGATAAAACGAAAAATAGTTGCCAAAAACACACGTACAAGAGAAGTGTATCAATACCCGCTCAATATAAACCTATTCACAATAAATCCGAACCTGGAGTGAGGAAGAGTTGTCCCTCACACAACAAGAAGATCCAGGAGCCGGATGGACTGCCCTACGTCACAGACCACTTGATAAAGACTTATTAATTCCTAAGGTTTTATAGATTTTTGCAATATTTGATATAGAATGGGTATTATAATATGCAAGATTGATTTGACGGAAAAAATGCCAATGAGTTTGTCTCAACTCATCTTGATGAGTTAATTATTATAAGTCGTTCATAATAAATTGTGAATTAAAATGGGAACTGTATAAACTTAAAATCAAAGGATTACATTTATAGTTTAAACGGCTAGAAGAATGTTGAGTCTACAAACATTGTAGGAGTTGGTTCGCAAGTACTAAAGGCAAATTAAAATTAGCAACGATTTAAATTTTAGTCGGCTGTGATTTTGCTTTTAACTATAGTTAATTCAATACTTTTAGATTTGTTGCTGACAAAAGCGGTATGATGACCAAATTTAATATAAATTTAATTGAAAAAAGTATTGTTGGCTGAATTTTTATGTTGCGAACCATATTTTAATTAGGTACTTCATACATTAAATTCGTGAAATAATAATAATAGTTCAAACACCTAAGCTTTGTCAAAAATATTTTTTTTCTAGATTCATCTAGAAAACAATTTTGACAAAGCTAATTGTTTTCTAGAAGAATCTAGAAAACAATTTTGACGGTCTACAGTTTATAAAATCTGTAGGCGTAAGCGATGATTAATCTTATTGTAAATGCCGTCATTTTATTTAATTAAGCTAGATATTATTGTATATTATTTTATAAAAATTGTAAATTAATCCTATGTAATAAAACTGCGTGCCATTTTGGAATTGTGTAAATTACAATGTAAATAAATTACTGCTAAAATTAAAATGCTAATGTTAAAATTAATTTATTATTTTTTAAAAGGAACAACATGTGAAACATTATATATATGAGACGAATATAAAAAATATTAATAACAATGAACTTGTCACGGAGAAAAATATATAATTACCTATTATTATTGTTTAACCTTCATATACCTAAAGCTTATAATTTTATTATTTAAGTTAAACTGAGTGATGTTAATAATATAGAGATTTAAATAAAATAAGTCATGAAATAAATAAAGTAAAGATTGTTAACTTATATTTACTACTAGCTGACCCCCGCAACTTCGTTCGCGTAGATATAGGTTTTTATATAGGATCGGATCGGATCCCATAATTCTTTTATATACTACTAACTAAATGTAGCTTAAGTTACTCCTTATAACATTAAAAGTTCCATTAAAATCGATCCAGCCGTTTCGGAGATTAGCTGGAACAAATAGACAGACCGACAAACATAAAATATAAACGCACACCAGTTTAAAATAAGCCGTACGTTCAAAGATCCGGGTCCCAAGTTATTTGAACCCAATAAATGTGTGTCATTTCTGAACTAAAAAACCTATGACCTTGAAATATTTACGGGACAATATATAAAGTACTACCTTTCTAACAAAAAAAGAATGAGTGAAATCGAACAACGCGTTAATGAATTACAGCTAAATACACGTTTTAACTTTCATCCCCTCTCCCAAGGGAACCGTGCTGAATTTCGGGATAAAAAGTATCCTATGTCCTACCTCGGAGTATAAACTCAAATCGTACCAAGTTTCATTTGAATACATTCAGTAGTTTCGGCGTGATGCGCGGCCAAGATACAGACAGACAGACAGACAGACAGACAGACAGACAGACAGACAGACAGACAGAAAGACAGACAGACAGACAAAAATGAAAAAAATTGCAGTTTTGGCTTCAGTATCGATTATAGAGTGCCCCCCAATAAAAATTTTCAAAATATCTTCAATGTACAGAATTGGATCTGTTACAGTTTTATTATATTATAGATTAGAAATTTCTAATGAAAGCAATTTTAAAAATGCGAGTCGGACTCGTACAAAAAGGGTTCCGTATCACCATATAATTTATAAATTCTTCTAATAATATGACAATATAGATGCCATAGCAAAATCAAGGCAACAAAAAACAATGCACTTAAATGGTAACGCCTGTACAACAATTCTATATAAGTAAAACGTAATAATACTATAGTCTGACCAAATTTAAAAATTGCATGAAGCTGAATACAATTAATAGAACAGGAAAAATACTATTTTTTCGAGATTTATTTTAGGGAACCCACTTGGTTTAATTTTTTTTAATTTTTATTAATTACCATTATAAAGACAATAGTAACACAAATTCAACTGGATACTCTATCACTGCCCAAGGTGCAGTAGACCTTTTTGACAGCCAGACGGACATAGCTATTGGCACCCTTTGGGTACGGAACCCTAAAAAGGAAACTACAAACTATAGTTTGAATGTAAATTATTCACGAACCTCTCTTCTCGGTGTGTAACAACGGAAATCTATGTAAGCGGTTGTATAAGCAATTGTTGCTTATAAATGAAAATTATTTGTTTACTTTTACGCGGAATAAACGTATGATGTACAATATGTGTTTTCTTTTCCTTGCCCTTTTAAAGCTGAATTCTGTTGATTGCTATACAATCTTAATATATAAACAGGAAAGGTGACTGACTGACTGATCTATCAATGCACAGCTCAAACCACTGGACGGATCGGGCTGAATTTGGCATATCAATAACTATTGTGACGTAGGCATCCGCAAAGAAATTTTTTGAATTTTTTTAGTGGATTTTTGAAAATTCAACTCCAAAGGATTGATCAGCTAGATCAAATAGAGGATGAAAGTTTGTATGAAAGTCCATTTTTCAAGTTATTTCCATGACAATTCGTATGATTATGATTCGGATTTAGACTTGTGTGTCAGAATTTTCAGAAATTCCACACCCAAGGGAGTTAAATAGGGGATAAATGTTTGTACGAGATTTGTATGGATCCACGAGGACGAATTCGCGGGCAACCGCTAGTTTAGTAAAGGCAGCTAGGCAACTATCCTGTTACCGCGATAGTATTTCACAAAACATACTTAATTGGTGCTCTTGTTGTGAAAAATAATTACCTCTTGCCCGCAGCCTCCGGCTCTAGCGTGAAGTAGACACAACAGACGCTTAATAGATTTTCGAAATACTACTCTAGTAATAACTTCGCTCGATCACACAAAAATAAAAGGGTGCCTTCACACATATTCGCCTTCTGTAATTGAGTGTAGTTGATTGCACAAAAAGCGCACATAACATGGATGATATCAACGGCAACAATTTTTATTCCAGACGTCTGATGCGACATCATTTGCATTTCGGTAACGAAAAAAAAATTACGTCGTGCGCGCAACTTATTATACCTACAGCGATTTAAAATTATTCTCTTACCTTCTGTCACCTAGCAAGTTATAAAGTAATGTCGCTCACAAGACCATTGTTTCAGGCAGCAGTATCGCGACGGAGGCATTCAAGAGGCGTGCCTTTAGTTATTTTAGCATCAAACTCATATACGGTCATTGTCAGAACTCAGAAGTTACAGGCAAGGCTATGTGATTCAAAGCAGAGTCATGGATAATCAGACTCGCGTCGTCACTTTTTCACTTCCTTGCCTCCGCTTCGACTTTGCAATGAGTATTTAATTATTCGCCTAAATGCTGCTCCAGGGTGATCGCTTTAATGCAATTATGTTGTTTAATATGTAAAAAATTAACGCCTAAAATTGCCGAATAAGTGTGAACGTTCCCTTCGATGTTAAAGTCGTAAGTGCTAAGTTAAGCAAGTGCCTTCAATATGCTATGACGACAGGTTCCGACTCCAGGAAACCTTTACAATTGACACGGTGTCCTTGACATTGTTTTCAAATATTTTTTCAATTGTATTACGAAGAGATTTGTCAGCGTTCAATTTTATTTTCGAGTCTGCGACCTGTGTATCTAATTGAGAAATGTAGGTTGCATTGTTTATTTTTTAATTTCATCGGTAGCCATTCTGTTTCTAAAATAAGCACCTAAGTATATTGAACGTTTGAGTGCCTATTGGGTATGTGGTATCAAGTAGACCTAGATAAACGCCCCAAGTTGCCTCAATAATTCGTGCATCATACATGTCCTGCCTTGTATCCTACTATAAGTATTTGAATACATACCCCGTTAGACCTAGACGAATGGTTGCTAATACATACTTATTAACCGACTTCAAAAAAGGAGGTCATCAATTCGACAGTATGTAGGTACCTATGTACCTATGTAATATTATTAATGGAACTGCAAAATATTCACATAATTATTACTAGGTATACGGACTTCCAAGGAGGTAAATGTAAAAAAATTCATATAATTATGTACCCTGTGTATATACCTATGTATGTTTGCCCACAGATTTCTCCGAAACTATTGATTCGATTGTGACTACCTAGGTACCTATTCTTTTTTTATTGGCTTTACGTTTATACTTCAACTTAGGGACAGTGCCAGTTTCATCAAAATCGGTTCAATAGTTTCCGAGATATTGACTGTTAAGTGCGTAGTGAAGTCGGTGTTACTTTCAATCATTTAGCTTATCCCTTATTTAGTTATTTAACAACGACCGAGCTTGTCATTTTGTTCACCTCCCAGGGATATATCACACAGATCATTTATTATTAAACTAGTCTGTTAGCCGTGGGCCGTGGGAAAGTAGGACGGGAGTGGAATCCGATTCGGTTTCTATCGCCGTGACCCCACGGCAGTCAGCAATACAATTATTTGTTTTAATACTAACAAAATTCAGGTATTACGATTTCGTTCGGTCAAGGATTATTGCAGAATTTTTGATATCATTAGAATTGTTAGATTTTCAAAGAAAGAAGGAAACAAACAACAAGTAGGTACGTACCTACACCAAGTAGGTAGGATACTAAATAGGTACCTACCTACCAGAAGACATTTTGGAGATGTCTCGTAACAAGTTCAAAGTTTTTATAAAACGCAAACTTATAGAAAAATCTTATTACAACGTAAAACGTACGTAAACGTAGACGTAGGTACTAGGTACCTACTTATTTTGAGATGATGAGAATAAAAATTAAAAGCCTGAGTTTGTTCTGAGCTCTTCTCAGACCACAAATGCACCCCTGCATTTGGAAACCTCGTAGCTTTTCGCTTTCGTAAATAATTATCATCAGTACCTTACTCCCATAATCTTATGAAATTAATTGACATTGAAATGGTATAAAACTTTGAAAAATAAATAATCCTATCTTATCTATTAGAATACACAAAACGATCATAATCCATTGACTTAATATGTCTATTACCTACTTACTACATATTTTATTTATGTACGCAAAATTATTCAGTAAAATACGTATATATTTTTCAAATGAGCAACGATCAACAATGCTACATAATATATTACTAAACGAAGGTAGATGAAAAAAATTTACTGACTTTTAGTGAACGAAGTAATCTATATGCTGAAAAAACATTCTTCGTAACCTGCATAAGTTTTACGCTTCCCATAAACCGGTAAGTACCATGTACACCATTATATAAAATTCACGGTCATTCGTTACGTCGAACGAAAATTGGCGAAAATATCCAAGAGGGGAAATAAGATTTGCATCGTGCTATGAGCGCTTTCTATAATCGGCTCACGTTCAGTTCCTCTTGCGCTGCTATCCCGTGCGAACGTTAGAGCAAACAAAGTTAAACCTATATATAAACTACTCGCGTTATGAACTCGCCGAGTTTGCTCTACGCGATATAAAACCGCACAGCATCTGTCCGCGAGCGTTGTAAAGATTTGCCAACAGTGAAAGGCTGTTATTAAATCTAAAAAGTATATAATAAAAAACGTTGCGTTACCCACAGCCCATTTCAAGATGCGAACAGCGTTCTGGGTGTTGAGCCTCGCGGTCATCGCCGCCGCAGAGCTGGCGGACGTGCCGTGGGTGGAGGAAGAAGACTTGGAGGAACAGTACAATGATTACAAGGAAGACGAGCACGAGAGGAGGAAGCGGGACGCGTACGTCGAGGGACCTTTCGAAGAGCACGTGAGAGTTAAACGTGGCTGGAAGGACGAACCAAACGAGCGATACCATCGCGAGCGACGCGCGGCTGATCCCAAAAAACTACACCAGTACGAAGTCCACGAACATCATGACGAAGCATCCTTACCGTCGCCTCCGTACGAGGAGATGTTGGTGGCGAGCGCTGAGCATTATCACAGAGTGTACGCAGCCCCACCTGAAGGACGCAACTTGAACCGTGAAGTGCAAGCTGGGCCGCTCACTTTTGGAGTCAGTCCTGCCGCTGAACCTGTTAAAATTCCCTCACCAGTGTCCTTCTCGGTATCTCATACCAACCAGCCTGCTCAATTAGCTTCTGAACAGATTGCTGCACTTCCTGGCGATGATTTGGCAGCCGCTGCTGGACATCATCACGAAAAAGGACACGACCCTTACTCCCACAAGTGGGCTAAGGGCGGCGGTCACGAGCATCACGGTGATCATCACGCAGAGCATGGTGGAAAGGTAAGTCTGAAATAAATTATTTACTTCCTATAGTAAATTCGAATTCAATGAAAGTAGGTTCAATTACGATCTTCATTGAAAGTAGGTACTGTAGGTAGGATAGATAATTAAGAAATTTTTGAAAAGTCTTAATTGATTCTGTGAGGGTGGTATTCATCGTCGGTATTCCAAACTTTGATCTGAGAGGAAAACCTATGTACACTACCATCATACACATTTTTGCTACATAAGTATTAGTTAAATAGATAAGTGGGTACCTACTTAGTTTGTTAAAAAAACTAACTGTCCACTTTCCTCTCCGACCCAGCGTAAGCTTGTGCAAAATGTGTGTACCTACAAAATAATTCAACAGGTGGGATTACGGGTGGGATTAAATTCTTAATTTAAGCCGGGAATGGTAGCTGGGACCTCCCACTTGTAAAGTAACAGCGCACACCACTGCAGCTCGTCAGACATCGAGGACTCCTCACTTTGTTTACCTTCTTTAATGGATTCGATTAAAAGCGTTCTAAGAAGCACTCAAGTTTCCCGGATCTAAACGCGTCGCTTGGTACGGAACCATCGCTCGCTTTGTCTGATGATCCCATCAGACAAAGCGAGCGATGGTTCAAACAAAGCGAGCGAAGCGAGCTTCGGACGTGGCTAGTTACCACCCTGCCGTCAATCAAGTGCCACCATTTAGGTACCATGCTACAGAGAAACTAGCTGTGGGATTTGGGAATGGCTTTATTAAAGTAGCATATCCTTCTGGTTTAATTAAAGTAACTTAAATTGGCGCGCTTTCGTCTTAGACGCCATGATCATTTATGATTTATACTATCATACTCGATTAGGTAATATTTTGTCATCGAATAATAATAAAAAATCACAAAGCAATCAAAGCTCTCTGGTCATGGATGAATAAAATATTATAATAGATGGATAGGCAATTACTTTTCAAATTACATTTTTAATAGAAATACAAAAACAACTGTCGATTTTGTTCACAAGATTGATTTATGCAAAGTTGTACGCCACTATTAGCTAAGCTCGTTTGTTTTTATGATGCTTTAGTAAATTTAGACCAGTTAATTGGTCTAAGGCCATAATGTGGGTATACAAAAAGTTTAAACCGTTTCTAATCATCGCCCGAACAATTTCAAAGAATAGGTACCTACGAAGCCATTTTGAAGGCAGTTTTACATTTTGGGGTTTTTATTTTTGCGTGAAATTAATTTATTTTAAACGATAATGAACTTAATATTATCGTTTATCGTTTACACTTGAGTTATATCTATCGTTAGAATTAAGCATGTAGGTAAGGAAACGAAGAAAAGTATTTACTTAGTATGCCTACATTAGCTGTATTTAACTTAATAAATTTATAGGTAGGTAAATAGACATCCATGTACAATGTACATACTTATTAACTTCCTGAATCCATTGTATAGGTTTAAAGTATTTCTTCCTTTACAAAAAAAAACGAATAAGTAGGCATAAAATTTTGTACTCTTTATTCATTGTGTACCTATCTATGTATGGCATTAGTTGGGTATGAATTATGTATTAAAAGATAAGCTGTATGTATCCTAATAGTAAAAAACAACAATAATCAGATACTTGAGCACCTTCCTTGTATTGTGTACCTAATTGTTTCTTAATTACGATTAGCATAATTATTATGTTTCTTCCTAAAGATTAGGTACCTATTTACGTTCAGAAAATAAACGTTAATTAATTCAAAGGTCATGTAGCTACATAGGTATGATATAGGTATGTCTAAGCGAAGTTTAATTCGTATTTAAAGTAAATGAGTTCGTACCTTAATCTATAATAATACTAGTACGGCGCGTGGGTGCGCGGCCCGCAAGCGGACCGCGAGGATTCGAGTAGTTTTTGTTTGAGCACGTCCCACCTATCTTCAATACCCTCGCCGTGCTCTTCATCCGTCTCCAAAGTCTTCGATCATCAGCTCTTTCCGTATTTTTCCTCCGCATGAATTTTTGTTTTCTACACGAAACCATCAAAAATTTTTTTTGTGTAGAAAAATAAATTCCGCCATCTTGTTTTTTAGTTCTTGATCATATTTTTCAAAGAAACCACTCTTCCATCTTTTATACTTGGTGAGATAGACACCGACGAAATTTGTATAGCCGCCATCTTGAATCCGCCATTTTGGTTTTTTTTTTTCACCTCAGTGCCAATTGGATGAGGTTCTGAGTATTTTTTGTTTGAGCAGCCCCCATCTATCTACAAAACTCTGCCCGGGCTCATCAATCATCTTCCAAACCCTCAATCATCATGTCTTCCCATATTTTTCTTTGAGATTTCTCCAAAGAACCGCATCAATCGCCTTGCATACCTAGTTCACAACTTTATACTCTCTCTCAATATTCGCCATACATTTTCTATGGAAAAATAAAGTCCGCCATTTTGAATTTTTTTTGTATTCATCGAGTAGACCTTTGGATCCTGATCATGTTTTGCTAAGAAACAACTCTTTCATCTTTTATACCCTTCGAGATGGACACCGACGAAATTTGTATGGCGGCCATCTTTTTTTCGCCATTTTGAATTTTTTTTCGGCTCACTGCCAATTGGATGACGTTTCGAGTGACATTTGTTCGAGCACCCCCCACCTATCTTCAATACCTTAAGCGTGCTCTTCAACCGTCTCCGAAATCCTCAATCATCAGCTCTCTCCATATTTTTCCTCTTAATGAATTTTTGTCCTCTATACGAAACCATTTGTGAAAAAAAAATTTTTCATACAAAATTTTACAGGAGAGGCGATGAATGAGTCAGTGAATCAGAACGAACAGCTATATATATATTAATAATAATAATGTCAATATTTGCATTTAAGTGTTCATTAAACCAGGGTAAATTGAAAATTTAAATGAACTCTGACATGTGAAATATATAACAAAACTAAAAGCATTGGGGTTGTAGGTAACAAGTATAAATTTAAAATTTAAAAAACCCCCGACATTCGCCATTTTATGGCGGCGGCCATCTTGAATTTGTATTAGTGCTATTCTACTAGTCAAGCCCTTTCATTTGATACCCATATTAAGGGAGTTGTGAAAAAATATGTAATCCGCCATTTTGTAGCGGCGCGGCGGCCGTCTTGGATCGATTTTCATCAAACATAGCTAACAACACTCTCGACTAATTCACCTTTCAAACAAAAAAAAACCGCATTCAAATCGGTTCAGCCGTTTGAGCGCTACAGGGTAACAGACAGACACACACACACATACACACACACACAGACACGTCAAACTTATAACACCCCGTCGTTTTTGAAACTATAATATAATTAAATATTTGAAGCCGTAGTGTAGGTATGCAGCTTGTTAAAGAGTCAAGACGTATGCAGCTTGTTAAAGAGCCAAGTACACATTGAACCATCGCACTCGGCGTATCTCTCGGTAAAAGAGGGTTTTATTTTCATAAAAACATCAAACAGAGGAATCGCAAACAGTGTTAGCACTGGCAGTATTATTACTGGCATTATGTTTTAATATGATTTTCCGTGTTAACCAAATAACAACTCAATTGCTCGGACCCAACGATACAGGTTTCTCCTAGTGTGGTGTCCACCGATAAATTTACAAGGGAAAGCTTCATGTATTTATATATCCAATGTATAACTTAATTTATGTTACATATTAATTACATTGTCTTTCTCGTCTCATAATGTTAAATAAATACATTTTTATTTTTTTTTTTTTTTTATGGCACGCGACGGCCAAATTGGGTCAATGTGTACTGGAACTTCTTATATATTTGAGTTTTCATAATGATTGTGCCAAAGAGGTCGCCATAATAAGATCTTGGAACGCGTCTCAACCAAAGTAAATTGTAACGATATTAATAAATGATGCTCTTTCTCCACTTATGTTCCCTATCAGTGTAACTGACAAGCAGACAGATATTAAATAGCGTGAAAATAACAACATCGACAGGGGCTAAAATAGTTCAACTCTTAAACTACGTCAACAAACTTAATTAATAATTATACACGAGTAGATATAATTATTTCAGTATTATGCTTAGGTGACCGTGTAAGGGGGATATTTTTAGGGCATTTAGGTAGGATGTTGAATAAATAGAAATTACGCGTAAAATAAATCTAGTTCTGGGCTGATTTATAATTTCTGATGTAGGCTTACGTAGATCTACTCTGTTACTACATCTACGGTTCAACATCTAACATCTACAACAACTACGTTCAAAAAATGTACAGTGTGCCAATTTTCAATGAAGTTTACTTGACTTTGACTCCTTGGCGGCATTAGCTGTGGCAGTCACCTAAAGGCAAAATCTTAACGCCAAGCCATTTAAGGTCCCAGTGCGATGCCACGTAATTTAAACCTATAAGAGGTATGTTTCATGAGCTGCCATCACCCATTCCAGATTAGCACGCTTTCATCTTGCGTTTGTGCTCTGGCAATCGACTAAAACAAACATTATTATAATCAAAATCACATTTTTACAAAATTCCAGACAACCAAAGGCGGCCACTCCAATCACTACGTAGACAAGGGCCAAAAGGGCTTCCGGACGAACCACCTCCACCGCAAGGAGTACGAGGACGCGGAAGGGCTGAGGAAGAAGCACCACGACGAGGCCAGCAACAAGGGCCACCACGAGGAGGAGGCGTATGGCTCCAGGGGCGCGCACTTCGGAGAGAAGAAGGGACATAAGAAAGGGCATAAGACTAAAGGTAAGCTTGTGTACGATGAGGTGGTATGCGCTCAACCGAAGCAATATAAAGATCTTCCCCGGTACAGCGTAGCCCAGCCAACCCAGCAGAACCCAGCTGGTCCTGCCGATGTATCTTGGAACAGTTCCAAGATATGATAGCACTGTACTAGACAAGTACCTATGGAACTTGTATAGTGTAATATACACTAGTATATTATATAAACTACTCCGTAGAGAACACAGCAAACTTCGTAGAGAAAACAGTGTTAGCCAGATTGAGGATTACTTTTTTCTTCGTCGCATCGTGTGGTAGATCTTTCCCTTATTTCCGAATGTGGTTTTTTTTACGCGTTCGCGATTTAGGTTTTTTAAAAATCCCGTGGGAACCAGCGGAATGCAGACAGACAGAGTTACTTTCAGTTAGGTACTTTCGCATTTACAACATTACTCATAGTATGGAAGCCGAGTAGTTAGAACCGTATCATGAAGTGAAAAGATGGCTTGAATTACATTGATATCTGATACTAGATATGGGCGTTAGTAATATAAGATCAATTCTAAAACTTATATCTCGTATCAATTTGAATCCATAGACGTATAAGTACGTGCCTAATTACACTTATGGTGCAATGGTAGCATCTAGGTAGCATTCAAAAGCCGACGAAAGTTGAAGATTCAATGACATGTAAGTAAATAACTAACGGGTAGGTAGGTACATAGGTATTATCACCTACACAAGTCCAAATCACCCCCAATGCGAGGAATCTGTGGTGGGTATTGATAGAATTACAATTTCCAAAGTCATCATGGAATAGGTATTTTTTTGGTTAATTGAATAGGACTTTTATTTAAAACGATATATTTATTAGAAGGTAGGTAGGTACTGATAGTATATAGTAATAGTATATAGTAATATACTAGCACTTACTACCTACCAAGTTGCATAAGTGCGTCAGATTCTCGGTACAGGAGAGTGTATAAATCTATTCTTCTCATATTTTTGCTAAAAATCGGGATCATTGTACATAGTCCTTACAACATTGTGAGAAAAAGTCGCGGGCGTAATCCTAGTTTACGCAGACGATTTGTAACGTTAAATTGCCTGATATAGTCAAAATTACTTTCGCCAAATTACCAGTTCGTGTTCATTGTTTACTTAATTAACCAAAAGAAAAAGAAAGCCACCAGTGATTAATGGAGAGCATAACAATAACTATTTATTCAAATTACGATGGGGTCAAGTGATCAAACAAATAGTTAACTTTGATTTACGTAACAAGTGATCCGCTTTCACTCGACCGCAAAATTCCAATTTTTTGCTGAACAATAGCAGACGAGATACGTAAAGGGCTGGTCAGACAATAAGCGAAGCTGAACTTCACAATTATTTAAAATAAAATAAACTAAATATTATTATTATTTATTTATTACCTTGAGTTATTACCTTATAACTTAGAATAAATAGGTAAAGAAAGGCAGTCGTCGACGCGGCGATAAGCCGTTTTCGTCGCGTCAGTGCTCAAGGTACTCATGCGCTTGTGTGCGTGTCGGCAAATGTAATTACAGGGCACACATGGGTTGGTTTATAACTTACGTTTCGAGCGGAAATTTGTTAGAAACTTCCATTCTAAGCGTAATAGTTCGATGCCTTATAATTAAGAATTCAGAATTTATTTTTTTTTTTAATTTTATTCTTCTGTACTAATTTTATTATAATAATTGTGGAAGTGTCTTTGTTTATTCATTTTTAGGTTTGTCCTACTATCACTCCACAATAACATGCTTTTTGCATGGGTTTATATCGATGGCATTATATCGATGAACGCCGGCCGCACGCACGAATAAGCATGACTCATTGTCACGTACCGTCTAGCGGAGCATGCAAGCGAGAGCGCAGAATAAGCGATAGAGACGCAATGTTTTCTTATGACGTTATCACGTAAAATTATCGTCCGTAAACCGACTTTACAGACAACCAATTTTTTAAAATCTCGCGGGGTTATCACTTCAAAAAACTCCACACCGACGAAATGGACTATTAACTAGCTTGTTTCGCTGCGGATCATGAGATCCTGGATTCGAAAAATATTATGTCAAGAAATTCTGTTACGAAGTTTTTTGTCAAGAAATTCTTAATTAGCGTCTGATCTCTCTCGACTCTCGTATCAAGTTGCATTGCCGAATTGGCGTCCCATTGAACTAGTGTAATAGAGAGTGCAATTACTGTGCTTGCGCACAAAATTCTGCGCTATAATATCTCCTAAGTCCTGCGTCTTATCTCCGCCTCTATTGAGATCGGCTGCCGTGTATGCAATTATTATATTTAACCACTTCTAGATTGCGCTGGATTATAAACGCATTATTAAGCAAACTTGCCGGTTGCACATCGTTGTCGCCCCGCGTTGTTTCTGTCCAAGTCTAAATAAGTAGCAGTCGTGACATATAAAAAGAATAAAATAAAACCTATTCAACGTAATGTCGGTCAAAGCAGTGCAGTAACATTGCATCACTGGATGTAATGCAGCTGAAATTGAATGCAACAGCTAGAAATAAATCTTAACTCTCATAACATTGAGTAGAATAATTGCAAGATTGAGGAAAAACGATGGTTGAAACTGGATTTTCTTATTCGGATTTTTCTTATCATCTCAACCGCTAGACGTCCGCAGAACTCCATCTTATGCCGCAGCCTGTTAGCGACTTGCCTGAGATCGTCCGTCCACCTAGTGGGGGGTTTTTCAACGCTACATTTATTGGTCAGGTCACCACTCGGGTACTTTGGGACCCCGACGTCTATCGGTTCTTCAAGCTATGCGCCCCCCCACCCATTGTTACTTCAGTTTCGCAACTCGATGCGCTATGTCGGTAGCTCTATAAAGCATTGTCAACCTGTCTTGTCTGATGACCTTGATAGAGTTTGTTAGAGGTTGTAGAGTGTTTTTTCGTTTGTCAGGCTTCCACAACAAGTACCACAAGGACGAGTTCCAGAAGGAGCACAAGTTCTACGACGACCTGTGGAAGGACGGCGAGCACCACCGCTACGGCAAGTTCCACGCCAAGCACGCCAGCGACGAGAGCGGCAACAAGAAGGTGCACCGCGTCGACGGCGGACATGACGTCACGCGGCACGGCAAGAAGGGATACAGGTACGTACACTGGTTGATTATAATTAAACAACAATCAAATTCTGAACAACAGTAATTATTATTGTTGTTGTTAAAATGCGTTTTTAATGCAATCATGAATGGCTAGATGACGTCGTAACAAATTCAATAAGACTAAAGTTGAGATGATTCTATCTAATTTTGTATCAATTCAACAGACAGACGCACATACTTTAGCATTTGTAACATTAGTATGGATAATCTTGGTAAAGTTTTCGGAAAATGCCTGCTGGCACAATAAATTTCAACCTTCAATAAGTACCTATCTTAAATTAAAAAGTGATCAATTAACAAATCTGGTAAATTTTCAGCAACAAGGGCCACATAGACGCAGACCACAAGGGCTACCACGGCCACCACGGCCGCGACGAACACCACCAGCACCACGCGGAGCACGGCAGGAAAGGCAAGCAGCACGAAGGATCCCAGTGGGGATATGCCAAGAAACACTAGCCCGTACGCCGATAGATATAATGTCTGCAGTCGTAAAGCATGTAGAATAAGCTTGTAAAGCATGTCGGGTAGAAATCGGCTACGTGTGGCGTGCGTTTGTACCTACTTGTACTTAGGCAAATAGGCACATTAATTGTACTTCCGCAAATAGGCACGTTTGTACTAAGGCAAATAGCGATGCAACCGACATATAACGTTGCCTTAATTGTTTTAATTTTAATTTATTTAAAATAATTATTAAGATTACTATGATTAGGCTTTGTAGTAAGAATGTGATGAAATCGTGAGGTTTCGCGGGTATCCAAGCGAAATGTAATTAGAGGTAGCTGCTTAGAGAAACCTTAAGTCAACATTAATGTCGTGATGAATATAATTACATCTGTTTTCAATTTAACGTTAATTAGCCGTCCAGAAATATAATTAAAAATTCTCTCCCTATCTAATAATGAAATTAGCTACGTTTTTGATTACGTTATGATTTATGAATTAGCTTAGCTTTCTAAAGATAATACGAAATTACTCGGTTTATTATTTAAGCTAAAACACGCGATGGCAGCGAGAGTGCAGCAGCACGACTCATGAGGTCTTTAGTACACCTCCGCCGCGAAACCATGGCAGAGTTAGAACAGTTTTGCATGTCATAAAAGCGCTCTATTTATTTCGCAACGCAGCAAGTCTGCTACAGGCCTGACCCAGTGTGGCAGAAGCTACTACATATTTGCTACAGTAGATACTGAAACTGAATGAACCTACATCATACTGTAAAGATTTCACGACTATGTAATGTGCTCAATTCTCATATAGGTACTGTTAATTTTGTATCATGATTTCTAGGAGTCCTCAATCCTTGTATTGTAACTTCTAGAAGTCTGTCTAGACACTTAAGACAGAGCGTCAAGTACGCAATAGCGACACACAACACTTACCTACTACAGTCTAAGTATCTCGCGTTGCCGACGCTCAGCACAAACGCTTTGCATACATTTCTATACAAATGAGGTAGTGTCACCTTCCGAGTGTCACGAGACTCCGGCGCAGACCTCAAGTCTATCTTTAGAGTCGCTTCCATCATGCGTTGTGTATGACCAGTGGATAATCTCTTATGCCTACCATTCACGGGCGCACCAATCCGCCGGATTTGTTGCTGGCGACTAGTCCGCCGACAAATCTGCGTGTGAATGGTAACCGCGAGCCTCATCGCGAACCGCGAACCCAACCATTCACACGCAGATTTGTGTGAATGGTAGGCATAAGAATTCGTTAAAAAAATTGTTCTACCCAATTCATTACAGATAATTTGTTAATTGATACCTGTTTAATATTGATGTATTTTTTATATTATGTAGCTCAAAGTTTACGTAACACAAATGTTGGTAATTATTTTGACTGGTGTTAATAAATTAATCGTAAAAACTATAGGAACAATGTTTGTGTATTATTCGACGTTTGGAAATTTAATTTCACAGTACATTAATGTGATTCGGGCACCTGTTTAGGCAAGAAAAAAGTTCCACGCCTGTTTCATAGCGCAACTAACAATTGAGCGCTTGCTGTAACTATTCTAAGGTCATATTTATTTTTCTTTTGTGACTATAAAGAATCTAGTTTGTTGTAACATTTTTCAGCATCTATTTTTTTTGATAAATTTTATTATTGTCTTTAATTATGTGCCAATAAAAAATAAGCAACTTTTAACTCTATATACAATTTTTTAACACTGTATAAAAATATCTGCTTACGACTAAAATACAAGAACTGCAAACAGTTCTTGTATTTTCTAGATTGAAGTTTCTAACCATAAGTTTTTTAGTCAGCACTAAGAGCACGTAGAGCGAAGTAAAATTACCGTTAACGTTAAATAGCACACCAAAAAAACAAGCAAGTCTGTATTCCTAACTCCATGTTTAAGGTGTTCAAATTTTGGTAGAACGTTAAAAAGCCTGAAATAGGCAAAGTGACCTTCTATATATACATTACTAGCGACCCGCCCCGGCTTCGCACGGGTAGTAGAGCATATTATGCGTAGGTACTACCCGCTCAGGGATTAGGCAGCGTTTTCGATGAAAGCTCCCAGGCGGCCTGACTTTTTACGATATTTTCCACAATGAACTTACTATATCTCACCTTATACCCGAATTACTAATTCCGTGGAATTCTGACGTTTCATAATGTTACCAGAGATAAAACAATTCCCACAAAAAAGATAAAAAATTCAAAACTTATGCAAATACAAATCAACTGCTGCATGTAGATATGACAAATGCCTGACAGACACTTCATTGTGATCATGTCATTCGACTTCCATTTTTGAATAAATTTTTTCAATGTGCTTCTTTTGTTTTCTTTTGCTGTTAGTGTGCACTTTCTAGTTTCCATTCTTAGCAATTTCTATTTTAGGGCGAAACAATTAATATTATTAAGCGGCTTAGAGCTTTATATGTTGACAGGGAATTAAAGTAGTTTGGGGTAAAATCGTACTTCGTAGATGTCAACCCTGTTCTCCATATAAATAACTCATCTGTAAATGACAATGACAGCTGTCAGAATTAAGTCGATATTAAGTCAAAAATAAGGAGAAAAACTAAATATTTCAAATCAAATAAATTACAGTGTATTTGGGACATAAAAAGGTAAGTTTTCACCAGATTCCGTGAAAAAAAAGATTATTTTAAAAGATAAAAATAAAAAACCAAAAACTTGGTTTTTTGAACTTTTCACATAAATTTTGAGGTAATGTGAAAAAAGTGTAAATACAAAAGTTGTAGATCTTTTTATTACCTACAACTTTGCTTTTGATTTTTTTCCATAAGACTTCTGCCGTTTTGCCGGAAATCGAGATAAACCGTTTTTTACCCTTAAAACTCCCCCCCTTTTTTCCCGAGCACAGATCGCCCGTAAATTATTTTTCCTTGTATTTTTATAATATTCTCCTCCTTTTCCAATGGGTTTCATCCTACGTACTGTGTTTTTTTTTTGGTTTCAAAAATTATCGACACTGGGCTTATAGGGAGAACCGCGGCCACCGACGCGCTTATAGGCACGCTCCCGCCGCGCCGCCGCAATTTTTAAATCTGTAATATCTTCGAAAGTATTCATTTAAATCATATGCTGTAAAGGGCCATATGGATTTATATTAAAGCAACAATGTATTTAAGGTATTTGTAGGGCTGTGGGCTTTGAAATTAGAGTCCAGCGTTGAGTAAAGTTGTTTAATGGGTCACTTTGTCACAAAAATACGAGAGTGCGGGAACGCGGGGCGCTGCGTAAGCGACGTGTGTTCGCTAAGCAGACGAGAAATCGACTGACTCCCTCGCTGGCGCGGCGTTTATATTACGCCAGCGTATGAGTGAGAGGTCCGAAAACCGTTAAAACACCCATGCTCTCTCGCATGGGTGAGTGAAGAACAGTTGCAACTACGAATATACTTCTCGAGCCTGGACCTCAAGTATTGTAAGGCTTAGTACATGCATGCGGCTTAAAGGCAGTTACTCATCACGCTATACACTCCCCCTCGAGTTCGTGAGAACGCCCTCGTTCATGAACTCGCTTAAAACTAGTTAACAAACAGGACAAGCATGTTTCCGAGGACGTCCCCTTTTACGCTTAGGAACTACAGGACGAGGAGGCGAAGAATCCCGGCTAAAGAATCGTGTAAGCTCTGAAGAGTGAAATTTACCTAAAACCTCGGTAGGCGAATCCAAATTTGAAATAATATAAGCAGTAGGGCTGACTCGTTCTTTGACCACATAAGGGCCGTCCCTTTTGGAATGAACTTAGATGTAACCTTTTTCGCAGCGTTGCTAAGGACATGTGACTTTAAAAGCACCTTGTCACCAACTTCGAAAACATCGCCAGGCCTACGGGAACAATCTGCGAACTCCTTTCGCTGATCCTGTTGAGTAGAAACTCGTTCCCTAACTGCAAAAATTGAAGCAGACGAAAGACGTTGCTTTAGCTCGTCGAACGCACGAGCTTTGTCTGAGCTCCAACTCCAATGTTGATTTTTCTTCAACAAACGTGTTAAAGGTTTTGCGACAGCTGAAAAATTCGGAATAACTCTGCGGAACCAGGAACAACGCCGAATAAATTTGCGAAGCTGTGTCCGAGACGATGGTGTCTTCATCTCTAGGACTGCACGAACCTTGTCATTGTCAAACGACTTGGGAACCAATAAAGCCGGAGACATCCAAGCTGAGTCGCATTCTTCCATGCTGCCATCAGCTAACGTTTTGTCGAGCTCGATCCGCATTGCGTCCTTCTTGGCCGGAGTTACCCTGTAAGGCGGGACAGCAACAGGCGGATGATCGCCGGTATCAACAACGTGTTCGGCGAAAGGAGTCTGCACTCCCCCTAGCTCGAAGATGTCTCCTTTCTCCACGAGGAGACTGGCAAGAAACTCCCGCTGTTCATTGGTAAGCGAAGTCGCCTCATCGTCCCGCAGGACATTAACCGAAGAACACGGAGCGAGAGATGACACTTGTTCGAACGTCATGTCGAACTTTTGCGAACTATCCGCGAAGTGCCATTTACGGTTGCCAAAGTCAAAGACTAAATTAAATATAGACAAAAAGTTAATACCTAACAAACTTTCATTATTGTTTGAGTCAGGAAAAATTAAAAATGGAACAACCTTAGTTCTGTTATGCAGTGTCACCTCTAGTTCCGTTGTCAATACATTCATTTCCCTAGCAACACCATCCGCCAACTTAACAATCTGTGTTGACGGCACTAACGGGTGCTTCATGTTACGAAGGAGAGCGTACAGCGTGTGACCCGCGATGCAGCTTTTAGCTGCCGAATCTACGAGTGCAGTGCCCCGCTTTCCTAACAAGGAAATATTAAGTATAGGACGACGATTAAGTATATCACTAGAACTAGGATTAGGTAATACACAAGCATTAATATCCGAAACAGAACAAGTATCGTTAACATTATTATCCACAAAAGTGTTAGAAAAGTTATTACAAAAACCCCCTGTCGCAATCGCAGGGTTACCTTTTTCCGCTAGAGTCGTAGGTACATACGCAACGGACGTGAAATTTGCGCCGGACGGGTCTGGCGACGACGTCTTACGCGCGGCGGACGCTTTCGGCGTCACCGTGCAGAACGGTTTGCGCGCGCTGTAGACGCAATTTTTCGTAGGTATATGGTTTATGGAGTAAAATGTCTCTACGCTAGACACATTGCACTTTTTACACTGAGATTTAATTACCCCCGGTGATCCGCAAGTGTAACACTTCACTTCACTTTGTGGTTTGTTTTTATTAGCTAACTTATCGCAATTAATTTTAATGTGCGAACGCGATTTACAGTACGCACAGAACAGTCTATCCTGTTTATTAATTTCCTTGGGATGGATTTCGTTCCGGACGGGAACGGACGGCGTAGACGAACTCGAGGAGTTACTCTGCAGGGCTGTCGGAGGCTTCCTCTTTGGTGCCTCTTCAGCCACCTTCGAACCTGGGTTTTTGCCCTCGGTTAAAGAGTCCTCAATGGCCCTAGCTCTCCGGAGTAAATCGTCGAAGCTTTGAACACTTTCGCGATCCAAACGCTTTCTGATCCGTCGATCCAATAAGGCATAAGTGATATCCAACTCAACTTTCTCGTTGAGGTCGCCTTCCGGCAACTTAGCTAAGAGAGCACGCGCCTTGGAAATGAATATGTCCGTGTTTTCATCACCTTGGGACATTTGAAATAATTCTCTGTAGACAACGAAGGGGGGCCGCCTTGCACCAAACGCTGAACGTAGACGTAGCAACGCGTCTTCCCATTGCGTTGTGGATCTTCGTAATCCTTGCCACCAGCGAGCTGCATCATGAGTAAGTAGGAGCGAAAAACCTTTGAGAGCATTGTCATCCGTGATCTGCAGGCAGTTCTTGTAGACCTGAACAGCGTCGATGAATGCCTCCACGTCATCACTGCTGGAACCACTGAAGCGAGCTGAACACTTGGAGAAGTTGGAGCTGGTCGAAGACAGGACCGGACGATCCGTTGAGAGAATAGGTGTAGAAGAACGAACTTCCCTCAGAAGCCTCTCGCACGTGTCCGCATTTGTTTGCTGGATTGTACTTAAAAGCGAGTGAAGTTGGGCTGACGTCATAGTTAAGTTTTCTGACGAGTCGAGCCTCTGTTCTTCTGAGCCAATGCTCCGCCTTGTTCTTGGCATCTTGTATAGACGAAGAAAAACCGTTAGGCAGTATATACCTATAAAACGATTTACGATTTACCCGAAACAACACATTTACCCGAAACGTATAGGAACACGTAAGTAGGTATGGCTTTATAACTAACTCCGCCGCGATCGCGATGTTATTTACGCGCGCGAGAAACCGGTTTTCACTGGTAATGTTCTCTTCGCGAACGGCACAAATAGGTATAAAGTTTTACGTAAGTTATAAGTTCACTAAAACCCCGAAAAACACTTTGGGCGTCCAGTGTAGGACTGGACTTGTTTTAGACCCAAAGAGACACGTTGGGCAGCCAGTGTAGGGCTGTGGCTCTTTGAGATCCTAAAACACACGTTGGGCAGCCAGTGTAGGGCTGTGGGCTTTGAAATTAGAGTCCAGCGTTGAGTAAAGTTGTTTAATGGGTCACTTTGTCACAAAAATACGAGAGTGCGGGAACGCGGGGCGCTGCGTAAGCGACGTGTGTTCGCTAAGCAGACGAGAAATCGACTGACTCCCTCGCTGGCGCGGCGTTTATATTACGCCAGCGTATGAGTGAGAGGTCCGAAAACCGTTAAAACACCCATGCTCTCTCGCATGGGTGAGTGAAGAACAGTTGCAACTACGAATATACTTCTCGAGCCTGGACCTCAAGTATTGTAAGGCTTAGTACATGCATGCGGCTTAAAGGCAGTTACTCATCACGCTATATATTTAATTAGATAAGGATTAATGCTGTATTGGTTGAAATCACTTCGAAAATTAGCCATTATTTGTCGTAAAAAGTAAATGACAAAAAAATGTTATTGTGGGATATCCATAAGTGATAGACATATACCATCGCGGACTTTTCTGTAGACCTTTTCAATGTGTACAATACTTAGTACATTATTTTGATAAATCTCGTAGGGTTCAGCCTGCGTTTGCAATGTAAGCGGAAAAAATGTAATTATTTACGACATCACATTAGAAACCTCAAAAATAACAGTATTTCTCCACTATTTAATGGATGTTATTATACATATAAACCTTCCTCTTGAACCACTCTATTTATTTAAAAAAACCGCATCAAAATCCGTTGCGTAGTTTTAAAGATTTAAGCATACAAAGGGACATAGGGACATAGGGACATAGGGATATAGGGACGGAGAAAGCGACTTTGTTTTATACTATGTAGTGATACATATATGGTCAACGTTAACGTAAACTGTATTTTAACCGCCGGATGCGTGCAACTAATCTCCACACAGAACAATCAGTCACGCATCTTTTTTTTTACTAAATTTTTTTAAACCATCCTTCTCAAAATGGCATAATAACTCAAAAAGACTAATCACATTGATGGCAGATACGTAACACGGGTTTTGTAATTTCTTATAATAGGTACCTATGTATAGTTAAGTATTTTTATAAAAAAAATATTGTAATTAATGTAAATATTTTGTGATTTGTGTTATTTTTTGTAACCTACTTAGTGTTTATAAATTATTATTAAGTATTAGGAATACCTAATCCAAAATCGAATCCAAAACGCTTTTAGGTTTCAAAAATGTTTCTTTATTATTTCCATTAAGTATTTCTCTTATTTTGTATTTTACAATAATAATGTTTTTAATGAATAAATATAATTAATTATGTGTTTAGTTTTATTCGTTTGAAGTATTTTCCTTCCCAATCTAATCTTTTCCTTCCCAGTTTACCCTTTTTAGTATTTTCCCCAGCGTCCACTAGCAATGAAATCGAGGAGTCAGTAGTTCCGGCAAGTCACTTCCACGTGTAGCAAGTAAACTACAAGTTCTTCGTAGTCTGAAAATGACTATTTACGCCCACTGTGTCACCAGCAAGTCAATTTCTGCAAGTGCTTTCTAGCCTAATCTAAAATTGACTACAGTAAGAAACTGCAGAAGTTATTTGCCAGTACTTTTGACACTCGACATATTCAGTGTGCTATACAGAAAGGGGTCTGCACGGCTCGCGGCCGCCCTGCGCGGGGTCACTCGACATATCAAAATGTGCTATACAGGAAGGGGTCTGCACGGCTCGCAGCCGGGGTCACTCGACATATCAAAATGTGCTATACAGGAAGGGGTCTGCACGGCTCGCGGCCGGGGTCACTCGACATATCAAAATATGCTATACAGGAAGGGGTCTGCACGGCTCGCGGCCGGGGTCACTCGACATATCAAAATGTGCTATACAGGAAGGGGTCTGCACGGCTCGCGGCCGGGGTCACTCGATATAATATCAAAATGTGCTATACAGAAAGGGGTCTGCACGGCTCGCGGCCGGGGTCACTCGATATATCAAAATGTGCTATACAGGAAGGGGTCTGCACGGCTCGCGGCCGGGGTTACTCGACATATCAAAATGTGCTATACTGGAAGGGGTCTGCACGGCTCGCGGCCGGGGTCACTCGACATATCAAAATGTGCTATACAGGAAGGGGTCTGCACGGCTCGCGGCCGGGGTCACTCGATATATCAAAATGTGCTATACAGGAAGGGGTCTGCACGGCTCGCGGCCGGGGTCACTCGATATATCAAAAGTGCTATACAGGAAGGGGTCTTCACGGCTCGCGGCCGGGGTCACTCTACATATCAAAATGTGCTATACAGGAAGGGGTCTGCACGGCTCGCGGCCGGGGTCACTCGACATATCAAAATGTGCTATACAGGAAGGGGTCTGCACGGCTCGCGGCCGGGGTCACTCGATATATCAAAATGTGCTATACAGGAAGGGGTCTGCACGGCTCGCGGCCGCCCTGCGCGGGGTCACTCGACATATCAAAATGTGCTATACAGGAAGGGGTCTGCAGGGCTCGCGGCCGCCCCGCGCGGGGTCGAAGTGCTTGCTATACACGCTGACGGCGTGGTGAGGGCGGCGCGGGAAGAACACCCGCTGCCCCGCATCGTCGATGAACTCCGAGTAATCCATCGACCACTCGCGCTTCATGCCGCACTTCTCGCAGATTCTTGAACTGAAGCACAGAATACATATTAGTACCTATACAAGGCACCTATCCTACGATAGACGTTGGGGTCCCAAGGTGCTGGAGTGGCGGTTGTAAACAAAATGATCAGCGTTCACTTTGTAAAATAATAAAGTAGTTACTTATCTAATGTTAAAAGATATTATTCACATAATATAAAATACACTGGAAATGCTCCAACGTATCGAGCACTCTTGATAATAATCAGCAGCAACAGCAATAGGGTATTCTACTGTGTTTGAAAAAGCACTTCAAAATGTTGTTTTTGTTAATAAAAAGCCACAAAAAATATATTTCGGCAAAATAAACACGCGTTCATGCCATAAAATTAAATTAAATTTTAAACATTTTTAATCCCGCGTAAAACGCTGTCAGCCAATAAGTCAGCCATTTCATGACGTAACAATGTTAAACAAGAAGGTTATAAATGTATTCTATATAACACTGGAGTTAAATATTGTAGTAAAGATAAAGTCATTCACCTGGGCTACTTTTTCTTTATTACTAATATTTTTTGGACGATATATCGATAGTTTGATATCGAAATGTAGATACAAAAATGTAGGTACAAAATCATCGTAAACTTAATAATCTACCGTATTTCATTTAAAATATATTATGTTTTTTCTGTATTCCTAGTTTACATACTTACATCTTAAAACGAAATGTAATTTTAGGTATATAGATATACCTCTGTGGTAAAAAAATAGGGACATTCACTAGTGAAAAATAAATTAAGAAATTTAATAAAATTGAAAATTTATGTAGAAATATACTTAAATATTCTGATTTTGAGTAATAAAAGCACATTATTTTTTTATTAAATTAAAATTAAAAGTCGTAATCTTTAATCTGTATATCACGTGACCTTAAACACGAGCCGCCTTGTTGTGACGTCATAATGATAGCTATTTATTTATTAATATGCAAACCAGTTGTGTAAAAGCAGATAGTACTAATCTGCCAAAAATTGATTCAATTATGGTTGCAAAGTTCTTTGCATGTAACCCAGACTTCTGTTCTGCCGAATTCCAGAATGTTAAAACATCTTTGTAAACATCATTAGTTATCTGTCAAGTCGGCTTACGGATGAATATTTTACGTGATAACGTCATTTAAAAATATTGGTATAAGGCCCTGTTTCACCACCATCTGATAAGTGTCGGATAGCTTATTCACAACTATAGTCCTTGTCACTTGACATAAGTAAGGAAGTGACAAAACTTACGTTTAGGCTATCCCGACACTTATCAGAAGGTAGTGGAACAGGCCATATTGTACCTTATTTAAATAAAATAATTACTAAGAACTATAACCTAACACATATATATATTTATAATTTAATTTGTTTAATAAAGATACTGGACTATAATATAACTGTGTAATCATTTTTGAAGTGACTTACGATTTTTTAAATAAAGCCGATATATCGAAATATCGATATTTTTTTCGGTATATCGAACTCCGATATCGATATATTTAAAAATATAGATATATCGAAAATATTTATTTATTTATAATATATTAAAAAATATCAACAGTCCTTTTTTGTTTGGAGTTTAGATTCCATAGGTTTTCTATCTTTCTTATATGACCACAGATTAATATTAGTTTTTGCTTATATGACCACAGATTAATATTAGTATTTTTTATCATTATGACGTCACAACAAGGCGGCTCGTGTTTTAGGTCACGTGATATACATATGGGAAATTACGACTTTTAATTTTAATTTAATAAAATAATCACGTGCTTTTATGACTCAAAATCAGAATATTTAAGTATATTTCTACATAAATTTTTATTTTTATCAAATTTCATAATTTATTTTTCACTAACGAAAGTACCCTATTAGACATAATATAGGTACCTACGTAAAAGCAGTGTTTAGTTTTTAAAAAGGTCCGCGGAATACTTACGCGTAATGACTGACGCAGATGACGTGCGCGAGTGGATGCCGCAGCTCCTCGGCGTGGGCGAGCGCGGCGCGCAACAGCAGCGCGGCGACGCCCTGCCCAGCCACCTCCGAAGCTGTCCCCAACACCTCTATCTGTCCGTGACAACAAAACGTGCCCGCAATCTTATTAACGCAAACATACCTCGGGCTATTCAAGGGGAGCGGATCAAACTCCTGAAAAGCCGACAACGCCTTAGTGCTTTGTTTGGTGCTGCAAATATTCATGGGCGGCGGTAAACAATTAACATAGGTGACCCGCTTGCTCGTTTGCCCGCAATTAATATATTAAAAAAAACGCAAATTGCGATGCCAACAGCTTCCATGTCTGGACATAAGTTAAGTAGCCCTTGCAAGGATAGCCACAGAACAAGTTCTTGTGCCGCGTGTATCCAGCGTTTGCCAGCTACTCGCTTTTGATCGTCCATCCACCTAGTGGAGGGTTTTCCAACGCTCCTTTTGCGGGTGCGGAATCGCCATTCACATGTTGGGACCTCAACTTATGTCGGTTGTTCGAGTTTCGAGGTTGGGGTCCCAAAGTGCTGGAGTGGTGACCTCGCTCCAGCAAACGAAGCGTGGGATGACCCTCCACTAAATGGACGGATGATCTCAAGCGAGTCGCTGGCAGCCGCTGTGTACCAAGGGTCGCAAGATCGTGTTCTGTGGCGATCCTCGCAAGGGCTACATATGTCCAAATGGATGCTGCTGGCATCGCAATTTGCGTTTTTTTAAATTATATTAATCGCGGACGTCTATTTGTTGAGACGACGAGATGATGAAGTGTTTTGCTGTAGTGCTTTTTTTTAATTTCCATTTATATATTATAACTAGCTGATCCCCGCGACTTCGTCTGCGTTGATATAGGTTTTTATATAGGATCGGATTGGATCCCATATAATCCTTTTTTGTACCTAAACTAAATGTAGCCTAAGTTACTCCTTATAACATCACCTATCTGCCATTGAAAGTTCCATCAAAATCGATTCAGTCGTTTCAGAGATTAGCTGAAACAAATAGACAGGCTGACAAACATAAATTTAAACGCACGCCAGTTTAAAATCCGGGGCCCAAGTTATTTGAACCCAATAAATGTCTGTCATTTCTGAACTAAAAACCTATGACCTTGAAATATTTACGGGATAATACTTGAAGTATTACCTTTCTAACAAAAAAAGAATGAGTGAAATCGAACCACGCGTTAATGAATTACAGCAAAATACTCGTTTTAACTTTCTTCCCCTCTCCCAAGGGAACCATGCTGAATTTCGGGATAAAAAGTATCCTATGTCCTACCTCGGAGTATAAACTCAAATCGTACCAAGTTTCATTCGAATCCATTCAGTAGTTTCGGCGTGATGCGCGGCCAAGATACAGACAGACAGACAGACAGACAGACAGACAGACAGACAGACAGACAGACAGACAGACAAAAATGAAAAAAATTGCAGTTTTGGATTCAGTATCGATTATAGAGTGCCCTCCAATAAAAAATTTCAAAATATCTTCAATGTACAGAATTGGATCTGTTACAGTTTTATTATATTACTAGATGATGCCCACGGCTTCGCCCGTGTGGATTTAAGTTTTTAAAAATCCCGTGGGAACTTTTGATTTTCCAGAATACAAAAAGTAGCATATCTGTAGAAACCCGTCCCCAAAACGGAAAAATCCCGTGGGATCCCCACGATTTCGGAATACAATTCCTTACAGCATCAGGGTTGAGGAGTTGGATATGTACCTACTCGAGTTCATTCAACGATAAAGTCTTTAATTGGTACCCCCAATATCAATTTAAATAACCGAAAGTTTCTAAAACCCATTAGTTTTGGGGATTAGGTCCCCTACAGCATCAGGATTGAGGAGTTGGAATCCAAATTTTTTATAGAACAGGGTCGCAATGTTTCTCTATCGATTAAAAAAAAAACTACGCAAATCGGTTCAGAAATCTTGGAGATATCGGTGTACATAGGTAGAAAAACACAACTCCTCCTTTTTTGAAAGTCGGTTAAAAAAGTAGCCTATGTTACTCCCTGGTTAATTCTCTACTTGTATGTGAAGGTCCCGTCAAAATCGGTTCAGCCGTTCTGAAGATTAGCCCGTTCAAACAGACAGACAGACAGACAGACAGACAGACAGACAGACAGACAGACAGACAGACAGACAAAAATTTTAAAAACGTGTGATTCGGTTATGGTAGCGTTCAAATAACCATATGAGCTTAATATGAGGTAGTTATTTCGATATTACAGACAGACACTTCAATTTTATTTATTAGTATAGATGTTTGTATAATTAATTTTTGTAATTATAATATTATAATTATTAAAACGTACGTCATAAAGATAGTCGACGTTGTATTTTTGGAACAAGTTGGGAGTCTTCAAGCAATGCGCTATGAAGTACATGCGATGTCGCTCGGCTTTGCACACAGTGTGATGCGCCCAGTCCTCGTACTCATCGATCATCCACGGGAACGTCTTGTTGGCCACGCTCACTCCAACTAACTTCTTCTCTTGCGTGCGATGGATGAACTCAAAGGCTAGGAGTCTGTCGCCTGAGGATAACAAATGATAGTGAGGATAACAGCTGAAGTAATCGTTAAAGGTATTTTTTTTAAACCAGCTTTTTTCACGTGGAGTTAGGTTTATAAAATTTCCGCCGCAATCCTGCGTTTTCCCAGAGTAAAAAGTATCCTTCGTCAACCCCCATTATTCAGTAACAGTCTGGAGTCACCAAGTTGGCGGTACTAGATACATCCCGTGTCTCGTTGAGCATGTAAAGCTGTTGTTCCTGCGCTGGATTTCTCTGGTCGTGTTGTATTGACGTCCCATCGGACTATGAGAGTGAAGGAATTGAGACTGTATTGTGTTTGCGCACACACTTGTGCAGTATAATATTTCCTCCGTAATTGAATACCCGAAATTTGCACCAAAACGCATCAATATTCAGTGCATTCAAAAAATATTTCCGAGGACTGTATGATTTTTAATTCGGTACAGCCAACATAGCCGTATTAACTACCTGTATTGGAATATTTGTCAGTAAGGATCTCGAGGTAGGGGCAGTTGAGGCACATCCACAGCCCCACCACACTGGGCTCGCGCGGCCAGTAGTGCGTGAACAGGAACGAGCGGATGAGCTTCGCGTGGCATTGGTTGCCGAGCTCGATGCTCACGTCGTTTATGTTGAAACACTGCAACACAACCCGTATCACACTCCTATCTGCATTTGTCCGGGTCACGTGGCTTCACGGAAGATCATACTGTGTACCAATCACAGGCACAGCAAACGCTGAGTGAAATCCATTTTGACGCCAAAAACCACGCAGATTACAATTTATCGACTGTTCCTACTTCTATAATTGTGGTGCCAAATAAATGCTTTTTCTTTCTTTCAACAAATAATGGGACGTCTCCCAAAATGTCACCCTTGCAGCTACCCGCAGAATGGCTAGCGGTGGTCCAGCCACTATGTGCAGCCACCAATCGCAACCCTTAGTAGAGAAGGCCACCAGTCATAACTCCTAATGGCTAGACGCGGCCACCTGCCGTAATCTATAGAGGCCAAACGCAGCCATCAGTTGTAGCCTCCAGTAGATAGACACGAGCACCAGTCATAAATTTGTAATGGCTACTACCCTCGTCAGCAGAAGCTGTTAGAAACAGCTGCATCAAAAGTGAAATAAGTGGTCTTGCAGTGCCGAAGGTGATGTAATGCTCCTACCCAGAAGCTGCCTATTTAAAGCAAGAACTGTTAGTTCCGAGTAATCCATTATATAAGAGTTAATGAGAACCACGGATATTATATTTGTCATTATGAAAACCAATATAATGGCAATATAGTAACTGATATCAAAGAAACCTATATAGTTAGCAATGATCTTTGTAAAACCTGAATGCACATAACTAACTCTTGCGACTTTAGTAGCACTAGCAGAAGCATAAAAATCTGTACCGGTTTCTTGTCTGGTGGATAGTAACTAATATCACATGGTGTTTGTTTCCTCCTGAAGCGTTTGGCTTGTGAATGGATGCAAGGTTGAAGGGTTTTCCCTGCTAGTAAAATACCATGCTTTAGATTATGAAGACGATTCATTATTGGTAGGTATGGGTTATTGGTAGAAATATGTACCTATGTCAGTAAAAAATAAACTAGCTCATTTTATGCTAAAAACTGGGATTTTGTTTGTTTTTGTTGGATGTTTTTGCTATATTTTTGATTCTGACATCGTATTGAGAAAAAAACTTAAAAAAAACTGTCAAAAAAACTTAAAGAAATCATAAACAAACACTTTTGCAGAACCGCAACGTAACAAATTAGTCTATTTCAAAGTGATTTCAAATTATATAGAAACTGTACGGTTTCAATAGACTTAATTCGCGTTCTTGACATGATTAAAAATAAAAATAAAACTATTATTGTCACAGCCATCACCAGTCCACAAATTATATTTTATATAAATTATGTTTCAAACTAATTAATGTAATCAATAAAATTTCAGAATGATGCCGTACCAACGAAAAACTTAAATAAAACTACCAAATTCCCGGCTGCATTTTTACCATCAAAATATGTCAGTGTGTCGTTTATTGAAATTGTTTCCAGCTAGATGTGTGGTACGAAGGCCGTCAGGCCTGGCCGCTACTTCAGTCACTTTCCATCAATTCTGTCGTAACCTCGCTGACACTCCTAAAAGTGATCATACAAGACAAGTTATGGTGAGTCAAATAGATATAATTTAAGAAATTCTCTTCGCTGTCACTTGAGTTCATGGGATAGACGTTGAGAAAATCAAAATATACCTACCAGGAACATCATTAGCTTATTTTGCTATCTGCTAAACTGAAACTACATAATATATCTGGATGGTTTCACTCCCGCTGAAACACATGCATGAAAAGCAAACAACACTCACCACCACCAGAAAAAAGAACCCTCAAGATACAGAACGCAGTTTCATTGCTACTTCGGAGCATGCTCAAGAGATATGGAGTTGTAACTTGCACTGATTTATTACTGACGGCTTTTCTTCTTCTTTTACTGAGTCAGTTTCCATAGAAAGAGGAAGGAAATTTGCTTTTCATATTTGTCAGGTTCACGGCACAGAGGACGAAGCTCGTGTGAGAGTGAGGAGGGCGCGTCCCGCAGATGCTGTGAGGGTTGTTCGCTTCATGCGGGAGAATGCGCGCCTCGCCTGGCCTGGATTAGTTAGCACTCCTAATACGCCGAACCAAGTGATACTGTCCGACTATGTCGCCAGAACGTTGGCTCAAGGTACCTTGTGCATCTTTCCCGTTTTCCGTGCATCAATCCTTAATTCTTTCCTATTGGCATGATGGCTAGGCTATTTGACATCGTCAAATATGAGGTCCCGGGTCAGCCAAAAACTTCAATGGGTTTATAAAAAAAATATTGGTTAATAATTGCATAATCCAGAATTTATAAAATCCTGAGTTGGGAAGTTGGCGATGTTATACCTCAGAGAGCACGTAAAACAGTTGTTCCTGCGCCTAATCTCACTCCAATCAAGTCGTATTGGATTGCCATTCCACCGGAGTATATGAGTGATGGAAAATAGTGTTTTCGCATACATTTTTGCACGATAATGTCTGTGTCTCCATTATCTAGTCTCCGTTGAAATTGGTGCCGTGGCTAAGCTTTAAGTGAACAGTACTCCTACAACATCAGGATTGAGGAGTTGGAAAAATTATGGTACTATTTCGCAAACTTCTTCGACCTCCTCCTCCTTCTTCTTTTTCTTCTTCTCTAAGGAGAACCTCCATCTTTTTTTGAGATGAAAAAAATATATTCTGCTTGATGCAGGTCACACATTGCTAGCTGAGCAGCAGGTGGAGAAGCGAGGCTGGTCGCAGCTCCGCGGCCTGGCGCTCAGCGCGTCGGTGTGTCCGTGGGATGCCGCGCTGCTGGAGAGCTGGGCGCGCTGCGTGCAGTGCTGCAGGTCGCGCAAGCTGATGCTGTTCACGGCGCACTGTTTGCGCGCGCCGGCGCTGCACGACAAATACAGAGTGAACAACATATTGCAGGTAAATAAGTGTTCGTGTGAACTTGATGATCTTAGCCACCGACACTATAATATGCTGTAATTCATGCCTGTCCTGCGCGGTAGGTACACCGCTCTTCCTATGCGTTGTAGGTCCATCCAGCAATATCTAAGGAATCTAACAAGGCGTTCGCGATCCTATCTCATTCTCTCTAGGTATTTTCAATGGTTCCCTCGCTTTTTCAGTTCACATGCCGTTCCGAGCCGATTATTTACGTTTTAAAATTTTTCTTGTAACAGGTGGTTTTGATGGTACCGCCAGATGTTCCAAGAAGCTCGGAAATCGTTGAAATGCTCGCTCGGAAATCTATTCAACGCGGCCGGGAATTGGGAATTTCTTTATTACGCTTTGACGTCACGGCAGATCATGCGTGAGTATAATTCTTAGATACTTCTTTTACTCACGTCACGAAACAATTACGATATTTGAAGTTTCTTTATTCGCTTTAGTCGTCCACATCGTCTTCATCGATATAGTTCCACAACTGGACGTAGGTCTCTTGTAAGGATCGCTTGTGGTCGATCTTGGTCGCTTTTATCCAGTGGTTGCCAGCGACTCGATTGAAATTGTCCGTCCACCTTGGCGGTCTTCTAACGTTCCAGCATTTCCTGGTGTGAGATCGCTATTCGATTACCTTGAGACCCCGACGTCAATCGATTCTTTCATTTATTTATATGTACCGCCCATAGCCACTACATTTGCGCGACTCATTGAGCTATGTCGGAAACTTTGGTTCTCCTATGGATCTCCTCAATGCATATACGATCCGGAGAGATACTCTGAACATAGCTCTCTCCATTGTTCGCTGAGTGACCCTGAGCCTTCTTAAGAGGTCAATAGAGTCAGCGACCGTTATTCGGATCCATAAGTAATTACTGACAATGCGCTGTTTGAATCACAAAGGTTGTCAAACTTAAATGATGCTCCAATCAAATTCAGACAGTTCCTGAGATAGCTGCACTTATGGGAGAGGTGACGATGACTGTTGAGTCAAATGTCATACCTCCAGCAACTCAAGAACCGTCTCAGTTAAGCTGTAAGCCTATAGAAATCGAAGTACGAATATCATACGGCTTTATCTATAACTTTATTCTTTCAACTTTATCCTTTCCTCCACAGAGCAAAAGCATTGGAAGCTATGCAATTGAAAAAGGAATACGAAATCAACTACGAAGTACTACCTGACGTCATAAAACTTTATACTGCTGATATCAATAATAAGGAAACTGACAATACACTAATGAACAAAGGCAAGACAATCACAGTGTACACCTCATTTCCTTTGGCAGATGCAGAAACTTAACGTCTACAGAAGAATGGAAATTATTGGATTCATAAAAGGAAAATAATTTATCATTGTACCTACTTTACGACCGTTAAAAGAAAGAAAGTTGAAATGAAAAAGAAATGAAAATTAAAAATAAAGCAAACAATGAGCAGGGTAACAGTAAAACAGTATAATTTGTGGACTTGGTGACGGCTGTTAATAAAGTCTTTATAAAAATGTTACAGTTTTACTTAATTTCGGTAGGTCTACAAAAGGATGTTTTAGTTGCAGGTCCACACAGGAGTATGATATTAATAATAATCATTGTAAAAGATGCTTGAACTTGACAAGTATATGAGAGCATAACGAAATATTCAAAAACAGGAAAAAATTATACATTACACCATTCTGAGTGTGTTGAAGTGTGATTGTATAGTGGTGTGTTAGTGTGTCTGTGTGTATTTGTATATGCTTGTGGAAAGTAGTATTAAATATAAGCAATGATTTTTTCTATTCAATAATATTTAATATTGAGAATTGTCTCATCAATAATAAACAGTTATTGAGCAAATACAATCACGTACATTGGAGAGAATCGATTGTTTCACCACTGCTAACCGTGATGGAAACCACAAAATATCAAATATACGGAAACCACAAAATATCAAATATACCAACCTACTTGCGACATGCTCATAAAGCTTTCTTTGTTAAAACCAACATATCCAGATGGTATCATTTCATTCGACTGCCTAGATATATTAGCACTTTTATCGGAAATAATTCTAACAATATGACGCAGCCTATAGTCGCCTAGTCTCCAAATAGATAACACCACTAAATCAAAATATCAAAACCGTGTTCATTCTACGATCAAAACCTATTATTAAACGACATTCGTGTAAATTAATTACTGAGGTATTTGCTAACAGCCTATTGAGTTCCGTTTATTCAAAAAATGAATGTAATTAGCATCAAATTGAGCCGACAATAAACTAATCGCTACCTTTTCAATACTGAATGGTGTAGTACCAATGTAACTCATTCAACGGCTAATTTGAATTTTTAAAACGCGCAAAAACCCAAATGTGCAATCGGAGCACACTCTAATAAAACGGAAACGTTTCGTTAACGTTTAATGGAAACTCGATAAACTAATGCAATGCATGTAAAAAAATCCGAATAAAACGGTAGACAATGGTGTGCAAGAAGTGAGAAGCAATCTCACTGGGAAACCTGAAGCTCGCCTCCACGACTACATTGCGAAAGATCGATCGCTCGCAATTGACAGTTATATAAAACACAAGATTTGTATCACTGCGGGGAGTTTGTCAAGTCTGCGCTGAGGACGGACGGAACTGGTTTTTTCAATAAGAGGTGGGTTAAAAAGTGAATGAAAAACTGAACCGTCTTCTATTACATTCCGACGGTACACCGTTTTTGTTCGATCGTTACTTATATTATTGTGTAACATAACAGACCGCGAGAACGTGACTTTTTTTTTTTGGTTCCAAGAGTTCTTGAACCAGAAAGGAATTGAGATGACGAATTGTGATGCGTACCGGTTGAATAATAGAAAATGTGTTTTTGGGGTAATCATTGAATCAAGCAGAGATGACGGTCTCACATATTTCACAAAGTATCAGCATTTGTAAGCCATTAACGTTTTTATACGGAAAAGTAAAACCTAAATAAATGTTAGTGTACCTTTGAATTCCTCGTCGTAAAATCATCGCCTCCTACTAGCACCTTTTCTTATTCTTCTCAACCGATAGACGTCCAATGCTGGACGTAGGCCCCTTGCAAGGATCGCCACAGAACACGAACTTGTGCCGCATGTATCCAGTAGCGTCCAGCGACTCTATTGAGATCGTCCATCATAACATAGTAGCGGTTTTTCCACGCTGCATTTCCCGATGCAGAGTGGTGTGGTGACACATTTTACTCATATTTTTATTGGAAAATTAACATTGTTTTCTAAATTTTTTTAGTATCATTATGGAGTTAAAGTTACTAGCCCTCGGGCTCCTGCACCTGGTAGCCGCGAACCCGACGAGCCAGCTGCAGGACATGGAAATGGCGGACGACACGGCTGCAGTGGGCACCTACGTCAGAGCAGTTAGAGCTACAGCTGTGAGATCTTCATATCTTACTTATTACTAAACTTAATTTTTTGAGGTTAGGTATATAGTGATACAATTTCTTGTTTCACTTTTCACTTTTAGGTTTCCCTTTAATATATCGCCCAGTTTATCTGTCTGTCCTTCCGTGTATCACAGCTATTTAATTCAGAAACTATTAAAGTTGAAAAATTGACGAACTGTCATAGAAACCGCTTTATAGAGGCGTACTTATTCCCAAAAAAAATCCGGATAATTAGGTCTACCTCCAGAACATGAAAAAAGAAAGTTAAAAAAAATTATATACCTACCCCCTCGAGTAGGAAAAGGAATTCTTTTGACGTGTTAACGTCATATAAATCAATGAACAACGGCTACATGCACGAAAAAGCATGACTCATTGTCACGTACCGCGGAACGTAACGCGTAGCACAGCACGTAGAACGTAGCGCGGAACGTAGCACGTAGCGCGAAACTAAGCGTTCGGCTTGTGACGCATCTATCTCTCTTTGTTTTCATCACGCAAAATAATTATTCGTCCGTAAATGGACTTTACAGATAAATTTTTTTTTATTACTGTCTTCACTTCTCCGGGTTCCAACTTCCAGTGTTATAGGAAAAGGGAACGCATGCGCATAGGATAGACCGGTACATTTGAATTAATATTCTTGAAAAAGTGAACGCTTCTTACAATAATTATTATTTAAAACAACTTGAATTATTATCTTACTTATTTAACAGAAGCTTAAATGTATTCCAGCCCGAAGACTTCAAGAAAACCTATGAACGCGAGAGCGACGGCGTGATCGGCTACTCGCGCAAGAAGTCCGGCGGCGGCAAGAAGGGCTACCAGCACTTCGATTCGTACCACAAGAAGGCGGGCGACCACTACGAGCTGGAGACCGAGGACTCCTACGGCAAGGACGAGGAGGGCCAGGCGGGCGCGCACAGCCACCGGAGCGAGAGGAAAGGTGAACTGAGAGCCAGACCGCTACTTCGGAGACCGCTTAAGTTTGCCAGAAAGCTATTTAGATGGATATTTTAGGGAGCTCTAGGTTTAATAGTTTTGTGTAGAAGAGAGCAGATGAAAATTATTCTAAGACTGATACATAGACTAGGCCTCTTGTTCACACGCGTTTTTTTGTCGTGAAAAATCACGGTTAATTCGCCGTGCGTAGACACGGTCGTCAGTTTTGTATGGAGCACAATGGAAGCTTGTTAATAGGCACGGCGCTGACGCTGCCGCTGTATTGCCGCCGTGCGTGTTGTTAAGCTTCCATTGTGCTCCATACAAGACTGACGACTTGCTGACGACCGTGTCTGCACACGGCGAATTAACCCTAATTATTCACGGCAAAAAAACCACATACGTTTTTTTGCCGTGAATAATAACAAGAGGTATTAGGTAACTTTAAGATCAATAAATAAATGCTACAGATTCAGAAAACATGATCTGAATGGAATGGAAAACCCTGTAAATAAAATTAATATATTAAGTAAATAGTCACAGTAAATAAACAAATAAAATATTTTCGTTAGTTCATAGACCGTGTTTTATTCAACACTAATAATAATTGAATTGTCTTCATAACAGAGAAGCCTCGCGAAAAGAAGCCAGAGGCTGCAGATGAAGATGTGGAACGGCTGAAAGACGAAAGGCCTGAGATTGATCATGAAGAATTGAAGTGAGTAAAGCATGATTGATTATTTATATTTGCAGAAATCCTATTAATAAGGGCATTAGAACTGCCGTGTACAACTTCAAACTATACAGAACGCATGTCGCCGCCTTACTACATACACAAACATAGCTCTACGCAATCACGCAAATTAATGCATAATATAATATTAATTAACGCAATCATTAAGCTTTAGGATTAGCGCGTTAAGGTTGCAAATGCATCGCATCGTTGGCTTACCTCACACATCGTTGTATCTGTTCGCTTACCTCACATACCGTTGCGCTGGCGACGTCCGCGTCCTCAATACGGCGACAAGGTCACGCGTACGCAGTATTTCTAGTGCCTTATTATAATGATTTCTATTATTATGGTATTTTTATGTAGCACTAGCTTATGCCAACAGCTACGTCCGCGTGGATTTAGGTTTGAAAATCTATTTGGAACTCTTTTTTTCCAACACTTGTTTTCCCTTATCTCCTGTATGCTTAGTCTAAATCGGAGCACTCGAAAACGAACTCGAAAACTATTGATCGATTTCAGAGTAAAATAGACCTAAAATGGCTTGAATTAAGGTTTGAGTTCGCCAATACATTCAGCATTGTTCGAATGCTGAATGTATTGGCGTACTCAAACCTTAATACAAGCCATTTTAGGTCTATTTTACTCTGAAATCAATCAATAGTTTTCGAGTTCGTTTTCGAGTGCTCCGATTTAGACTAAGCACACAGGGCACAAGGGAAAACGCGTTGCAAGCAATAACAAATGACGTTCTCAGTTCACGCCCAAAAACGAAGTACGAAATAGAAGCAAGAACCTATGGCACGTGCTAATAAACAATCTGGATGAATGATTGATTTTATTTTATTTTGGATTTTATTGTTTCAAATAGAGAAGGCGCTCCAGACGGCAACGGAGGAGTAGAAGCCCACGGCCACGACCCTAAAGACTACATCCTTCCGGAGAAATACACTTATGGTTCAGGAGAAGAATATGATTTTTAAATGATTTAAATCCTTACAGAACCGCCTAAATCATTGTAGTGTTACAAAGCAGGAAGCAAGACGAGACAAGTCCACCAAAGATTTTGATATCTATCGTTCATTACGAAACGTTACTTATATTTTTAAATAAATTAATATTTTTCTTAAACATTAATTATTTAATTACAAAAATATTTATCTACTCTCATATCATAAAATTCCGAATATGAAATCAAAATGTGTCATATATTGGACTACTTTATTCACATACATCTATAATATTAAAAAAAAAATTAAGAAAGTTCATTATAACACTACTTTGTTAGGAAATTATTGCAAAACAATGTTAAAAAATAATTTTTTCTACATTATAGTACAGGCACTGGGTTCTGGTATTTTTGAGCCATGCCGGGTGTTTATTATTATTATTATTATTTAATACTTTATTGTACACCAAAAAAACATAAATTAAACAAAAGAAACATTTTAAAAGAAATAGGTACAATAGTTAGTTTACAATAGTTAGTTATTTTAATTTTGTTACTTACAATGATTATCCCGCTATCAAAGTTACCCTATTACTACTACTGCGAAAGTGTGGCGGTAGCAAAATGCGGCCAGAGGACAGAGTGTAGTGCTACCATAATTGACCATAGACGCACTGCACGCACCGCACATTCGAAATTGACAATTGAATTTTGGCGCCTATTATTTAAATTTTTAATTTATTATTTACTAGCTTCTGCCCGCGGCTTCGCCCGCGTGAATTTCGGTTTTGAACAAATCCCGAGGGAATCGTGGAGTTCCGGTTCCCGTTCCCGCTCCCTTTTCCTACCTTTATACTTAAAATATCAAGCAAGGTCGCTATAGTAAATAGTAATCTACCTATAGCTGTAGATATACATTTCGGGTTTTTCGAAATCCCGTGGGAACTGTGCATTTTTCCAGGATAAAAAGTAGCCTATGTGTTGCCAATGCATGCTACACAGCAAAGTATTGGAATAATGGGTTATGTGAGCGTGATTTACCTAAGAACAGTCAGCGCCCTCTGTGGCGTTTTGGAGGTCTATATCTATTTTAGTTAGGTTACAGGAATACTTTTCCGGGATAAAAAGTTACTTTATGTGTTAAATCAGGGCATAAGCTATCTCCATTCAAAATTTCAGCCAAATCGGTTCAGTAGTTGCGGCGGAGAAGAGGAACAAACATACACACAAACTTAATAACTTAATAACGCCTTTATAACATTAGTGTGATTGTTATTTTCCTCGCTAGAGAGCTCCGATAGCATACGCGTCCGATCGCTGCTAAATTCAAAATGCTATATGGGGAGAACTTTACGCACCGCCCCGGCCGGCCGGCTGGAACCGCGCGCCGCGCGTAAAGGCTATGTCCCGCAATTTTTAAATCTGTAATATCTTCGAAAATATTCATTTAAATCATATGCTGTAAAGGGCCATATAGATCTATAATAAATCAACAATGTACTTAAGGTATTTAATTAGATAAGGATTAATGCTGTATTGGTTAAAATCGCTTCTAAAATTAGCCATTATTTGTCGTAAAAAAGTAAATGACAAAAAAAGTTATTGTGGGATATCCATAAGAGATAGACATATACCATCGCGGAGTTTTCTATAGACCTTTTCAATGTGTACAATACTTAGTACATTATATTGATAAATCTCGTAGGGTTCAGCCTGCGTTTGCAATGTAAGCGGAAAAAATGTAATTATTTACGACATCACATTAGAAACCTCAAAAATAACAGTATTTCTCCACAATTTAATGGATGTTATTATACATATAAACCTTCCTCTTGAATCACTCTATCTATTAAAAAAAACCGCATCAAAATCCGTTGCGTAGTTTTAAAGATTTAAGCGTACAAAGGGATATAGGGACATAGGGACAGAGAAAACGACTTTGTTTTATACTATGTAGTGATTTACTATTCAGTTTTTGTAACTCAAAATTTTGCAAGTGATTTTTGTTGCGCGGAAAAATGTCTAGCAGTGATACTGAAGAGAATTTAACTCCACCAGACATTCTGGAAATAGCATCGGGAATGACAAATAATCTTTTGCCAGCAAAATCAAAGAAAATTTACGATAAATGTTACCAAGATTTTATGAGTTGGAAAATTTTGAAAAAAACCACTTCATTTTCAGAAAATGTAATGCTAGCATATTTCCAAGAATTATCAAATAAATTTAAGTCTTTGTCCTTATGGGCTAAATACTCAATGCTCAAAAGTATATTGAGTATCTACAACCAAATCGATATTATTAAATACACAAGACTGATTGCTGTTTTAAAAAGAAAATCGCAGGGCTTTAAGGGAAAAAATGCAAAAACGTTCTCCCCTGAAGAATTGAGTACATTTATAAATTGCAATATCCAAAACATGAATACTTATTATAATAAATAATTTTGTTAATTTCTTAGTCTTTTCTTTTATACGTAAGATACCTATTGATGAGCTTAGATAAAGTAGTATATGAAACTCTACATAATTAGTTATTAAAACACTCGTGTAATACTATTAAAAAACTCGCCTGCGGCTCGTTTTTTAAACTAACACTCGTGTTTTAATAACCTCTATTATGCAACCGTTTCATAAACTACTATTATCCAATTAGAAATAATTAATTTACAAGTATAAATTAAAAATTTTGTGGCGGCGGCCATTTTGGATTTGCTATAGATAGAGCTATTCTACTAGTCAAGTTCTTTCATTTGATACCCATATTAAGGGAGTTGTGAAAAAATATTTAATCCGCCATTTTATAGCGGCGGCCATCTTGGATCGATTTTCCTCAAACATAGCTAACAACACTCTCGACTAATTCACCTTTCAAACAAAAAAAACCGCATTGACATCGGTTCACCCGTTTGAGCGCTACAGGGGAACAGACAGACACACACACACATACACACACGCACACACGCACACATGCACACACGCACACACAGACACGTCAAACTTATAACACCCCGTCGTTTTTGCGTCGGGGGTTAAAAATAATTCTGCGTGACTCGCACATGACTCAGGAGTCAAACTACAATCGTAATATTGTACCTACCTACTCTTTTTCAATTCTGCAAAATACTTACAATTTATAATTGCCAGCTTATTTTTCCAAATTAAGCTTGGGTTTCAATCTTATACAGTGCACAAGCGCTGTAACATCGATTCAGCCTATTCAGCAGTAACCAGTAACAAAACGTTTTGAAAGATGTTTGAAAGTGGCAGGCGACAGCGTCTGTCATGTTCTCACTTTTGTGCATAGAGATAATAATAATAAATAGAGTCGATCTATAACGATAAATATAATTAGGTATTTCAGCAAAAAAACATACCTAACTATCTAGTCATATCTAGCCGTTTATAATTCCGCGCACGTTCCTGGGTAATCGTACCGATTCGCACGTTTCGGAGATGAAGCGACTTTGTTAAATTGGCTTTTAAAGATCGACCAGAATCTCATGAAAAATAGGGAAATTAAATTTTGTAGTAAGCAACACTAGGTTAACTCGGCTGTCCTAGTGATAAACAAAGTAATTACATTCAGAACACCTTACCTGGGATCGTTTCACGAAACGAAAAATCAAGCAAAGTACATTTTAAATACAAAAACAAAGTAATCAACATCCAATTACTTTGTTTTTGTGTTGTGCTTGTTATTTACTTAGTTTTTGCATTTATATTCCGGGTTAGTGAGTGCAGTTACTTTGTTTGGGCAATTTAAATTTTAGTAAACGGTTCAAGTTATTTGAAATATTAAACTGTGGTCACAGAATAATAACTAGTACCTAAAGGTGTGGTAAAAAACTACTCGACATAAAACTTTTGTTAATGCTAAAAGTCAATTTCACAAAAAATTACAGTTATACCCGAATTACTAATTCCCCGGAATTCTGACGTTTCGTAATGTTACCAAAGATAAAACAATTCCCACAAAAAAGATAAAAAATTCAAAACTTATGCAAATAAAAATCAACTGCCGCATGTAGATATGACAAATGCCTAACAGACACTTCATGTCATTCGACATCCATTTTTGAATGAATTTTTTCAATGTGCTTCTTTTGTTTTCTATTGCTGTTAGTGTGCACTTTCTAGTTTCCACTCTTGGTGTTTTCTATTTTAGGGCGAAACGACTAATATTATTACTCGGCAAATGGTTTTTTATAATGACAGGGAATTAAAGTAGTGTGGGGTAAAAGCGTACTTCGTAGATGTTAACCCTGTTCTCCATACAAATAACTCATCTGTAAATGACAATGACAGCTGTCAGAATTCCGGGGAATTGGTAATTCGGGTATAGGTACTTTGTTTATCGCTAGGGCAGCCGTAGTGTTGCTAACCTTGGAATTTCATTTCCCTATTTTTCATGAGATTCTGGTCGATCCGTCAATGCCCAGTGAGTAAAATTTAAAGAAAAAATAAATTGTCAATTATTCAGCCAGTAAAATTATGCGATATCAGTCATCACGTTAGTGAAAACTCTTTTGAAAATATATTTTTTTTTAGGTTAAGTACCAAACTAAACTGCCTACTAGGACTAGTTAAATTAACTTTATTTTCTCATAAATAACCATTTTTTCCCCCACAACAACCATCATTCTGACTTATAAATCATCAGTCTTACATATCTAATGGCTTATTAAAACATAATTCTTTATCGATATATGTTTTTTGGTGATATTTTGCATTAATTTAAGGATTTGTAAAATCTCAGCAACACTGATGATATTTGACAATTTGACATTGACGTTGACGTGTGGTGTCATGTCAAATTGTCAATTGACAATTGACATTTGTTTTGCTTGCGCGACCGATAGGTACACGTTCGGCTGGAAAGCATTAATAATCAAAAGCGAAAATAACAAAAACTCCTATATCCCGTTATAATTTGTGATGTGAGGCCCCGGGAGCGGTTCACGCATAAATCATGGCAATCAGAACCATCGATATCATTACAACGATAATAGTGAATTTGATACACTGCGCGTACACGGGTAAGTACTGAACAGTGCAATCATTTAATTGAATCAATTCGTTCAGGACGCGGTATTCGAGTGCTTTATTCTTTTTAACAGATCATATCCTGTCCTGCAACGTGACCCAGCTGGGCTCTTGCCCTAGCAACTACCATTTTTGCAATGAGACGACGCTACAGTGCGTTTGTCTGGAGGACTATGTCAGAAACGGCAAGAGTTGCATCGCCAAATCAGCAGCCTATAACACGGATAACGACGCCACGGCCGCCGTCGTGTCGATATTCACGATCGTGCTGGTGGTGGCGGGCCTCGTGCTGGTCGTGAGGAAGTACAACTTGGTTGATTACGTTCGCCACAAGATCAATCTGAGGCGAAATAATGATGTGATGTATGAAGATGTGATGATCGGGAACGACGACCCACCTCTTGTTCCGTAGTTGTTATATCTAGGGACGGGGACAACATTCATTTTCTTCTCATGCTTCTAATGAACACTTTAGTATGGAAATGGTATTAGCATGAGGCAAATATCCTTACTAATATTATAAAATCTGAAAGTGTATCTGTTTGCTTGTGTGTCACTTCTTTGATACTCAATTGCTTTCAAGACAATTTGACACAAAGATAGCTTGCTGTATTTGTAGATATTTGTTTACTACTACTGTTTACTACATGACTACGTGTCATGTGATTTTGTTCTCATGGGCTGTAATAATTATATTGACACTAGTTGACGCCTGCGACTATAGCTGCATAGATTTATGTTTTTAAATTTCCATGGGAACTCTGATTTTCTGGGATAGAAAGTATCCTGTGTGTATCTCCAGCTACTTTTGTGTGCCAAATTTCATTGGGATCCTTTCAGTGAAAAGGTAACACCTTACAGACAGACAGAGTTACTTTCACATATTTTATAAGATTAGTATGAACAAACATATTGACAGAGTTTTATTAAGATTGTTAGAAATGCTTACATCATATTTAACTATTGATAGGTGTAGTTATGCAGACAGTTTTCCTGTTTTGATGTTTATGAATATTTATACAGTGATTCTGTTCTAATAATTGGATGAATAGAACTTGTTTTTTTTTTTTAGTTTGCTGTCTGTACCTACTTTATTTGAAACTGTGTAAAATGTAAATAATAGGTAAATACTGATTTTTAAATAAGAAATAATTAATTTGGCACAATATTATGGTATGGACCAATGATTATTTTGAAAAAAGTTCTTCAATGTTCACGAATATTATGTAGACTTATTTTGAATTGATTAAAAAATATTCAGTCTAATATTATTTAATGTTAAGTGAATATTTGGAATGGGATATTATTTAAAATATTTTTTTCTTTTTTTGAGGGAAATTGAAAAGTTCTAAAATAAAATTTCAAAGTCTATTTGAAAGTAGTTAAATAATTGTTAATTGATTATAACATTATTATTTACATACTAGCTGATGCCTGCGAATTTGTTATATATTTTATTGGGAAAGAGGTTTTTGAATTCCATGACAACAAATAATCTAAGCTACTCCTTGTGTAATCTTCTTCATGCCTGTAAAATCTCTCAAAATCGATTCTGATGTTATGAAGATTATCCAATTCAAACAGATATACAGACAGATTTTTTTTTTCATAAATTTATGAAAGCATATTATATTTTAATTCGCTTATATATTTTATTTTTAAGTACTTTTCTTTGCTTATTGTGTATTTAGTATAGTGCACATTATTTTAAGTGTTAAACTTAGGTTTCGCTTTGATCGCTCAATGTCACCAAAGACTGAATAATTGTGGTTGCAAAATTATATCCAAATGTATTCCTTTTATTGCTTATTTAGATGCAACCTTGTTATGAACATTGAGGAGCTTAGATAACATTCATTAGCCATTATAATTCTTACATTCGCTTTATGTTTTCCAACAAATATTTGCTACTTCCTACTACTACTAATCTATAACTATAAATTATTATTCTGGGCTATTTCCACAGATTTATCATAACTTCAAATAGTATCTTAAAATGATGAATCACTATATTGTAAACAGCAAAATAATATTTGCTGTGTAAAGACTAAAGTAGATTTGTCCTATCGAACAGTACCTATCAATACTTATTGATAGAGTCTTACACTTAGATATATAGAGTGTACTTGAACATTGCTTAGACTTAAGACTGTGAATATGTGACCAATTTATATGATATCATATTTGTCTAATTTAACTCTGTTTTAAGTCAGCAAAGTCAAATTACACTCTATAGATCTAAGGGGTATGCCACATGCCTATCATGGATATGTGATCAGCAGCAAATAATATATAGTACGCAACAAAGCAGAGGTACGCGCGATGTCCCAGACAGTGTTACCAGACGAAATGTGGCGAATCCAAGGAATGAGACCTTGAAAAGGTAAAAATCTATCGATGCTTTGATGCGCCGCTGACTTGCGTAAAACAAATCACTTTTAAAACAGACAATTGTCTGTTGAAAATTGTTATGCTCTTCGCACATTGTGTGGCTGGTAATGTATTGATGATATTGCTGAATTTAGAACTACTAATAATTTGTTGACATAAAGTTGCAAATCTTTGCATAATTTTTGAGGTTTCAAATTAACAAATAACAAGTCTGAATTTGCCGTCTCTTTAGAAGAGGTATGAAAAGAATAAGATAGGTACGAACATGACCTAAAAGCACAGAGTACAGAGGGGAAGCTTCTACAAGCGGCCCGCTGTAGGTACACTCACACATATGCGCACGTTTGTCACCCAACTGTACCGGTTGGGGGACCGAGCGGGCGTCCGTGAACCGTTGGTGAGTGTGTTTGTGTGAGTTTACCTACAGCGGGCCGCTTGTGGAAGCTTCATCTCTGTAAATTTTCTACTCGTGTGCTAAAAGTACCTAACTTCGTATTATCGTAGTTTTCATACTCTTCTGGCAACTGGGACTCGTCAACGCATGCGGGTAATGCCAAAGAGTATATATGTAAATCACTATGCCAGGTAATGCGGGCGGCCCGCATTATCCGCATGTCAATGTCGCGTACTATACCTACCTACCTATTGTAATTAACTTTTTGATCTGACAATAAAATGAACTTCACGATGATTGATGATTACATATATCACGACTCGGAATCACTATGTGAATGTCGTGATAAATATTGATGTTGTAGGTTTCTGATATGACAAACATAAATGGTATTTATTAATGGCAGCTTATTATTTTCCAAGTAAGCTTTTCAACAGAACAAGTTCATGTATAGATTGACCACGAAAATAAATAAAATCAGCAAATGCGAGTCGGGCCTCGCTCTTTTAGGGTTCCGTACATAATTATGAACAATATATTATTATTTTGGGTCTAGAAATATTTAATTTCCGAGCTAGACATCGCAACAACCGTGAAAGAAAACCCCAAAAAATGTTCATTTGTTTTGGTCACAGCTTATAAACTATTTTATGAATCGTTGTTTTCAGTATTTGTTGTTTAAATAGAGCATATGGTACATAATATACTTACTGAAATATCATATACCTAACTAGTTTAGTTTTTGAGATAGTCCCCGTCACAAAAATAGTGTAAAACTGAGAACTTTGATGGCCCCCCATTTCTTTATTTTTTGAGCAAAAAAATTAAAAAAATATACAATATTCGTACTCTAGTTAATTAGCTCTAAACAATGATACCCCACAAGCTAGGGTAAGAAAAATTTTTTTTTCCGGCTCCTTTTTCATGTATTTTTCATGTTTCAGGGGAGCCCCCCTGAAAAATAATTTAATTCAATTTCTAATCCAATATTTGATTTTGGGTCAATGTTTTACACCAATTACTATTTCAGGTTTGTAACTCATTTCGTCTGCGAGCTAGAGACCTGTGACCGGCGGACAGACAGACAGCAGAGTGAAATTAATAGGGCCGTTTCCGTTAGGTTCCGTTTTTACCCTTTGTGTACGGAACCCTAAAAACTGCAATTATAATTTATCCATGCTAATGTGACATTAATAATGACGTTAAATTTAAATTGTCAGACATTTGATGAATAACGTTTCAAAATTTGTTTTGCCAGTAGATTAAATTAGTTCTTTAGTTTTCAGCAATATGGCGATGTTTTTTATTTTTCTGATCAGGCTGTATTTGCCTGCCGTTATCTATTGTTAACCTAGGCTACAAATTCTAGTAAAAACTTGTTAACTTATGAAATAACCAGCTAATGCCCGCCACTATGTCCGTGTGTATCCTATGGCCGGATTCTAGGATGTACCTAGGCTTTCTATGTACAATGAAAAACTAAACAAGTGGCTTTCTCTATGCCTATCAAGACTGGTTTAATGGCTATGTGCACCTTAAAACGTTCGGAGACAGACACACTCGTGTTTAATAGGTGTTAAAATTATATGGATTAGGAAAATGTTCAAATAGAATCTCATTAAGTAGTCTAACCGTATACATGCAGTGGCGTGCACAGTGTTTAAAGCCATTATGCAATCGGTAGTATTAAAATTTCTACTGCTCCTTTTCATATCGTTTTACCTTATGCATTGCTTTGTTCAGGGTATGCAGTGCTTCTCTGCCTTTATGAAGTGCACGCCACTGCGTACATGTCTTGTAAATTATGTCTCTTTTGAACAAAAGTGATCCACCTCTATAGGAGAGCCTTTCAGACATGAAACCTAGTAGGTACTTTGTACCTAGTACTACAGCGCTTAGTGTTGAGAAGAACTGACACACAAATCTCTGCCGCGGAACTGTTGCATCTGAATGAAAGAAATACGCTTTGTTTCGCATGTCAAACAGAAGCAGAACCAGAGTAAAACTTAGTGTTCTAACGCAAACATTTGACTATGCATCTATCTTTTTTCGCGATTCTGCGGCTTTGATTTCGCGGCGAAAACGTGCTAAGTACCGCAAACGTTTATATTATAACGTAACAACCGCAAACGTCTCAAGTCTGAATAGAGTCTGAGTATGCTCTTTAGATCTAAGCGTGAAAATATTTGTCCCATTAAAACTCTGTCTCAAGTTAGAGTACGCTAAAAGTCATCTAAGTTGTGCATTCTAATATAATATAGGTATACTTAGGGACCGTTCAGACAGACCGGCGCGGAGAGCGTCGGAGAGCATTTTTTTTTTCACACAGACCGGCCGTTCAAATTTGCTCTGCTCTCCGCGCCGGTCTGTGTGAACGGACACGCGGATGCGTTCGGAGCCGAGCGTACGCTCTTGGGCCGGACGGCAGAGCAATTCGGCCTACGGTCGGCTGTGCGAGCATGAAAGAGCACGCGAACGGAGCCGGTCGGATGCTCGAGCGCGAAAGAGCACGAACATGGAGTAGCCGACCGGCTCGACGAGCAGCCGAGCGGCTCCTCTTAGGGACCTTTCAGACAGACCGGCGCGGAGAGCAGAGCAAATTTTAATCGCATTTAAAATAGAATCTTAAGACATTGAAATAGGCTTTATTTTTACATGTTAACTCTTTTATGATAAGAGGATGCTCGAGCATGCTCCCAATACGCTCTGTGTGAAATATATGAGAGCAGCCGGTCGGCTACTCGTCGAGCCGGTCGGCTGCTCCATGCCCGTGCCCTTTCGCGCTCGAGCATCCGACCGGCTCCGTTCGCGTGCTCTTTCATGCTCGCACAGCCGACCGTAGGCCGAATATGCTCTGCCGTCCGGCCCAAGAGCGTACGCTCGGCTCCGAGCGCATCCGCGTGTCCGTTCACACAGACCGGCGCGGAGAGCAGAGCAAATTTGAACGGCCGGTCTGTGTGAAAAAAAAAATGCTCTCCGACGCTCTCCGCGCCGGTCTGTCTGAAAGGTCCCTTAATGTTTCACACAGAGCGCATTGGGAGCATCCTCGAGCATTCTCTTATTATAAAAGAGATAAAATGTAAAAATAAATCTTATTTCAATGTCTTAAGATTCTATTTTAAATGCGATTAAAATTTGCTCTGCCGGTCTATCTGAAAGGTCCCTAAGAGTAGTATCCTCAGATATTATTATAAAAAAACCGGCCAAGTGCGTGGCGGGCCAAGCGCAGTGTAGGGTTCCGTAGTCACAATCCTCGAAAAACAGATACCCCTTAACCTGTGAACCCTACTTAGCCTTGATAGTTTTCCTTTAAAATTGATTATATATACTACTGCTGTGAATTTTTTCAAGTTCCTATATACTACCATTTGGCTGATAGAGGGGGGGGACACTTGACTAATAAAAATTAGCACTTTAAAACATCATATTTTACAAACGGATCTAGAAATCGAAAATGATGTTCCCACACCCACAGTATTTTTAAAAGACCTATTCAACGATACCCCACTATGGGGTAGACGAGAAAAAAATATTCATCCCCACTTTCCATGTAGGGGAGCTACCCTAAAAACAAATATTTATCAAAATTTTATTTCACCACTTTGTCGGCGTGATTAATATTTATACCCATGACATATTACAGATTTCTAGCACTAATAGTCTCTGAGATTAACCGAGGACGGACAGACAGACGGACGGACATGGCGAAACTATAAGGGTTCCTTGTTTACTACGGAACCCTAAAAAGTACTTTATATGACAATGGCACAAACATGTTAAAAAGTTGTAAATTGTTATTTTATGTACGTAATATTGATAATACTTACTAAGTTTATGAATGTAATTGACCAATTTTTTCCTTTAGGCTTCCCTTCCTTGCTTCTTATGCTTCCCAGTTAGCCCATTGAAATGTTACAATTTAAGGACCAAATATTGCATTTATTAGAGGACGCAATTTTATTTTTGGGACATGTGTGGGGGGTCAATAGAAGCTTAACCTCAAGTTTGTGGGGTCGCCAGCCATGTCCCGCGGCCGCCATCTTGGAAAAAGGGGTGAAAACACATTTTTCGCGATATCTCGGAAACTATGCGGCTTACAAATAATTCGTTATAACATAATTTGTAGCAAATTGTTTTGCCTACAAATATGTTTATATAACTTTTTGCCTTAAATTAAAAATTAAAGAAGTTATAAGCAAAAAGTGAGAAAAATTTTTAGAAAATCTTTTTTGTTCTGTAACTTTTTTTATACATTTTACAAAAAAAATTACCTCAGACCAATCAATTTTTTTTTATTTCATTCATTTAAAACACTGTTACAGCGCTCCAAAGTTGACCGGGTTCGTCAATGCTCATGAGAATCCGGTCAAAACGAAATGTTTCAGCCGCAGCCACAGCCTGGACCATCGAAGAAAAGTAGATTAGAGTAGCTAGCTAATAACTGATTGAAAATATTATGATGTTGAGGATTACCTTATAAGCAAGATGCCGTGGAGTAGGCCTACTGGGGACACCACGTAAGAAAAGCGCCTACAGACTCTACCTCATAGGTGGTGGGGAAAAGAGTTAGGAATGAATAAGTAAAGTTGTACTTTAACAAAAAAATTTTAAGAATATATTTACAATAAAAAGAAAACAAAAATAACTTAAACATTTCGTTTTGATCGGATTCTCATGAGCATTGACGAACTCGGTCAACTTAGGAGCGCTGTAACAGCGTTTTAAATGAATGAAATTAAAAAAATTACAGGGAAAAAATTTCCTCAAAAGATCATCTACAAGATTGGTCTGAGGATTTTTTTTGTAAAATGTATAAAAATAAAGTTAAGAGCAAAAAAGATTTTATAAAAATTTTCTCACTTTTTTGCTTATAACTTCTCTAATTTTTAATTTAGGGCAAAAGTTATATAAACATATTTGTAGGTAAAACAATTTACTACAAATTATTTCTTTACGAATTTTTTGTAAGATGCATAGTTTCCGAGATATCGCGAAAAATGTGTTTTCCAAGATGGCGGCTGGGTGACAAGGGTGGCGACCCCACAAACTTGAGGTTAAGCTTCTATTGACCCCCCACACATGTCCCAAAAATACAATTGCGTCCTCTAATAAATGCAAAGCTCATGTAACATTTCAATGGACTAAGTTATTTCATTCAAACCTTTGATTATGCACATGATTCAAACATTCAAAATCATAATTCTAATGTATTATAATATACCTAGCCTACCTATAATTATAGTTAATCAAAACGTTATGTACTGTTAACCTACTACCTAACGACTAGCGTAAGATTACCAAAATACCTTTAATAATGTAAAGTTGAAATATATATTTTGAAATAAATACTCTGTGATACTGCAAAAAATAGATGTTTTATTTCATTGAAGTGAAACTGGCGATGGCAAGGATCTTGGATCCTTGGGCGATGGTAGTGACAAATTATTATTATTATTATTTCTATGCAAATTATTGATTTAGGGGGGCCGGACATCAAATCTGTGTCCAAAGACAGGGAATTGAATGAAATGGTCCTAGCATAGGAATGGTCACCCGCCCGGTGACGGAAGACGTACGTGAAACAAGTAAAAAATTCTATGGACAATTCTAGAAAGATAATAAATAACCTACGGAATTTGCGCTCCAAACAAAACGTTGAAGCAAAGAAAGGCCTTGAACAGGTCTGGAGTTGATTTGTCTCATTCTCATCTACTTAAATAGTGTGTGAGGTATAGAAAAACTAGAGAGAAAAATAGCCCAGGTGAATGACTTCACTACAATATTTAAGGCGGAAGCTCCAGTGGTACCATATTATACACTTATAACCTTCTTGGGACAATCCAGGGAATTTTCAAACCATGGACACGTCAAAGTATGGCTATGGTCATAATATGGTCTGTGGTAAAAATTAAAAATTTTCATTGGTCTGTGACGTGTGTGTCTGTCACGTGTCTACTGTCTGTGATTAAAAACAATAATAAATAAACAAATGAAAATATTGCTAAATGCACTTAACTAGTAGATTTTATAAATTATTAGTTTCTAATAAGTAGGTATATTTTATTGTGTTAACTGCCTACGTATCTAAATAGCTTTTATTCAATAAACAAAGTTTTTGTTCCGTATGAAGTAATTATGGTTTAATTAATTAATACGTGATTGATACACTGCTGATAAATATTAAAAACGGTTTTAAAACATAAATGTAATGTTAGAGCAAGGAGCATGGGATGTTGGAATGTTAAGTGATAACTTTGTTAATAAAGAACAATTTACATTTATTTCACATTGAAATGACAGAGAAGAAAGAATTCAGATGTGTAAATTGCGGCGTTCCAGCCGCTGCATTGTACAGGAATTATGGGCCATCGGTTTTAAAATTAACGAAATGTGTAAGTAACTTGAAGCATAATTTGCTTTTTTATCAGTAGATAGGTACTTACCTAGGTACTCTTAATGGTGGGACCAGCAAATGTACATGCTCTTTAGTCTTTCCAACACCCTTACTTTTCACTATTGGTGACACAATATTCAGAGTGGAATTATAAATCGAAAGTTCTGGATTTGATTGTTGGCTAATATTTAATTGGATTGGAGGATAAATTGACTAAAGTTTGGTCTGGTGGAAGGCTTTGGATGTGGCTACTTTACATGACATGTTAAATAAACCTGTGTAACCTTGTAGATATAAAACCTGTGACTTTTGGGAGTAATCTACACTATACTTTGTGCATAAAATATAACTTAATTCCTGGGATTGCTATCTGTACCATTGTCATAATATTATGACAAACAGCAAAGACATATTATTATGTTCTTACTTTTGTCTTTTGTATACTCACTTTGGATCTTATGTGCTGAATATGTGTTTCTCAGGAGAACTGCAATGGCATAGTGGATAAGTACATAGAGTATGATCCGGTGATTGTGGTGATCGACCTGGTCCTGATGTCCCGAGAGGCGCAGAGGCATATCATTTACAACACAGAGTTTAAGGTCAGATAATTTTCCATTGAGTATTTTATGAAATTTGACCACCTCATCGGCCTAGCAGCTGGCTTGTTATGGGTCATGAGCACCCAGTTATCGGAATGTGAGAGTGAGGCAATAGAGTGCAGTTGTTTGTCTTATGCACTGTCATCATTCTTGCATCATTGGTTAGTTGAAAGTCCTAAGATTGCAGTCATGTTTACAGAAAATAAAATCTCGCCATCAACTGTGCTGGTTTGTGGTCTAGATGCATACGTGCTATTTTCACAAGAATAATGAAATACTCCATTTTGTAATTTGCAGTCATATTGGAAGCTGTTCATAATCCTCATAATGCTGGAGACATACGGCGTGTGGCGCAACGACAGCCTGTTCAACATCGCCGTCAACACAATATGCGACATCAGGAACAACAGTACTATTAATTCTACTCACATGTAAGTAGGTACATAATCTGTAACCTTTATTGGGCCCATTAGATCCCGAATTTGACTAATAGGCCCCGCGCCTCATACTTTGCTCTCATTCCTGCATTTGTACTATACTAAATGTTATAAATGTGAGTTTGTTTGTCTGTTGGTTTTTCCTTCAATCACGCCGCAACAGGGCTTCTGATGGATGACTTTTTTGCATGTTTAGGATTAGAATATAGGCTACTTTATACCCCAGGAAAGCAAAGGGTTCCTATATAAGGGTTTAGGTACAAACCTTACATCGGAGGAGGATAGCAGCGTAAATAATTGAGCTTTGATGCAACAGCAGTAAGTTTGCTTTTAGAAAACAAGCATGAAGTTTCTTCTCTTGCTTCTACACAAGAATCAAGTTAAACGGTAAGCCCTCATACCCATTAGCGATCAACCGCGTGTGCGGCTAACCGCGCGGCTAGCCGCTTTTATATTTTTATATGCAACCGCTCATTTTGTACGCACTAAACCGCGACGAAATTCTATAAAAGCAGCTAGCCGCGCGGTTAGCCGCACACGCGGTTGACCGCTAATGCGTATGAGGGCTAAGGTCTATAATACAATTTTATTTCTTTTATGAGCGAAATGTATGTTATTTTCAGAATGTTGCCAATAAATGTGAGTTTACCTGAGCCGTGGCGGAGCGCGTGCCGCGGCTGGGCGCGTGCAGACTCCGACGCCGCCGATCTGTTCATCTGGGAGAAGGACTTCTACATTCAGTTCCTCTCCACACTCACTGGTACTACAATTATTTAAGTATGATATATGTGCGCAAAGTTGAGAAATACATACCTATACCCGAATTACTAATTCCGTGGAATTCTGACGTTTCGTAATGTTACCAGAGACGAAACAATTCCCACAAAAAAGATAAAAAATTCAAAACTTATGCAAATACAAATTAACTGCCGCATCTAGATATGACAAATGCCTGACAGACATTTCATGGTGAGAATATCATTGAACATCCATTTTTGAATAAATTTTTCAATGTGCTTCTTTTGTTTTCTATGGCTGTTAGTGTGCACTTTCTAGTTTCCACTATTGGTGTTTTCTATTTTAAGGCGAAACAAGTAATATTAGTAATTCGGGTATACGTAGCACAATTTATAGCGTCAATAGCGCAACGGTCGTCGGGCGCGGATCGAAAACCGAAAGGTCGGCGGTTCAAATACCATCCGTAACACTATTGTCGTACTAACTCCTAACACAAGCTGTCGCTTATTTGGAGGGGAAAGGAGAGGAGTATTTGTCATGTTCATCATAGCTAATATAAAAAAAAATTTAATACCACATTTGAGGGTTTTAATGCCGTCTACAGTTACGATTTATATCACGCACAAATGTATTAATACAGCTTGTCCCTAAAGTAAAGTTATTTTTTCTTTATTCCAGGAACATTTATGTTTATTGCAACAGTCCATATCATGATGAAGACATTTTGCACTTTGAATGAAGGTACAATATACTACTATCACCTTAAACTTTATATCAATTGGTCTGAATTCTTGGTGTTTCGGTTACAAACTATGCTCCTAAGCTTGGACAATGGCATCACACCATTTAAGAAGATCTTGGTCCTGTAGTTGCTCTGCCCGAGATACCCAGCTCGTATCACCTGGCCAGTGTGTTTAATTAACGGCTTACAAATATCAATTGTTGACTTTTTGACTGGCCCGTTGGCGCGGTTGGCAGTGACCCTGCCTGCCTCTCCGGGGTCGCGGGTTCGATTCCCGTCCCGAGTCTGGGTGTATTTATGTAAGTATATAAGTATGTATTATGTATTTATACATTTATTCAATATATATATATATGTTACAGCCAAAGTAATAAATAAGGATATTATGTATACTATCCAGCTATTATAAATAATATCAACTCACTTTGGATAAAGTAATAATTGACACAGAATTATTTAAATTATCTAGGTATTATAAATAATATTCAGCTGTTTTGTATAATATCTTGGAAGACTTGGATAAAGTAACAAAACAAGGACTTATATTTAACTGATCACCAGATATTGCAAAATATAACGTCAAATAAACAGTTTATACCACCCAAAAACATACTTAGTTACTTCTGCAACGGCTTCGGCGCTGCGGGAAGTGCAGCCCCATCGCCTTTGCGTAGCAAAGCCCAGGCACCCACGCTCACCTCCGTAGCTTCGGCTTGCTGGTTGCCTTCGGCGACCTGCCTCATCCGCTACGGCTCGCACGGGTGCCTACGATTTTCTACGGCGGGCGGGGGCTGCTCTCCCTTCCAAGCCGTAGGGGCTTTATAAAAACACTCTAGGGGCAGACAAAACTACGTGGTCTGTGAAATGAAACTTGGCATGATTTAAGTTAATACTACTGAGTAACTTATAGGATACTTTTCATCCCGAAATTCAGCACGGTTCCTTTGGGAGAGGGGATGAAAGTTAAAATGTGTACTTAGGTGTAATTTATTAACGGGTAGTTCGATTGTATTCATTCTTTTTTGTTAGAAAGGAGATAGTACTTTAAAAATTATTCCGTAAATTTCATGGTCATCGGTTTTGTAGTTCAGAAATTACAGCCATCAAAATCCTCAGTATTCCATATAACTTAGAACCCTGATTGCACAGGAACCTTTAGACGTCTGGATTATCATCTGGGGTGCATTTAAATTTGTGTTTATCTGTCTCCGAAATGCTGAACCAATTTTGATGGGACTTTCATTGGGAAAACTTTAGGATGGGAAAGAGCAATTAAATAGTAGTTTATGAAACGGTTGCATAATAGAGGTTATTAAAACACGAGTGTTAGTTTAAAAAACGAGCCGCAGGCGAGTTTTTTAATAGTATTACACGAGTGTTTTAATAACTAATTATGTAGAGTTTCATACACTACTTTATCTAAGCTCATCAATAGGTATCTTACGTATAAAAGAAAAGACTAAGAAATTAACAAAATTATTTATTATAATAAGTATTCATGTTTTGGATATTGCAATTTATAAATGTACCTACCTACTCAATTCTTCAGGGGAGAACGTTTTTGCTTTTTTTCCCTTAAAGCCCTGCGATTTTCTTTTTAAAACAGCAATCAGTCTTGTGTATTTAGTAATATCGATTTGGTTGTAGATACTCTGATATACTTTTGAGCATTGAGTATTTAGCCCATAAGGATAAAGACTTAAATTTATTTGATAATTCTTGGAAATATGCTAGCATTACATTTTCTGAAAATGAAGTGGCTTTTTTCAAAATTTTCCAACTCATAAAATCTTGGTAACATTTATCGTAAATTTTCTTTGATTTTGCTGGCAAAAGATTATTTGTCATTCCCGATGCTATTTCCAGAATGTCTGGTGGAGTTAAATTCTCTTCAGTATCACTGCTAGACATTTTTCCGCGCAACAAAAATCACTTGCAAAATTTTGAGTTACAAAAACTGAATAGTAAATAAATAATAAATTAAAAATTTAAATAATAGGCGCCAAAATTCAATTGTCAATTTCGAATGTGCGGTGCGTGCAGTGCGTCTATGGTCAATTATGGTAGCACTACACTCTGTCCTCTGGCCGCATCTTGCTACCGCCACACTTTCGCAGTAGTAGTAATAGGGTAACTTTGATAGCGGGATAATCATTGTAAGTAACAAAACTAGACTAACTAACTATTGTAAACTAACTATTGTACCTATTTCTTTTAAAATGTTTCTTTTGTTTAATTTATGTTTTTTTGGTGTACAATAAAGTATTAAATAATAATAATAATAATAAACACCCGGCATGGCTCAAAAATACCAGAACCCAGTGCCTGTACTATAATGTAGAAAAAATTATTTTATAACATTGTTTTGCAATAATTTCCTAACAAAGTAGTGTTATAATGAACTTTTTTAATTTTTTTTTTAAATATTATAGATGTATGTGAATAAAGTAGTCCAATATATGACACATTTTGATTTCATATTCGGAATTTTATGATATGAGAGTAGATAAAAATTAATACTCATTACTGTAGTTCCATTTTAATGCACAGTATGAGCTCATAAGAGCTTAGTAAAAACAAAGAGTTCCCGCAGGATTTTTAAAAACTTAAATCCACGCGGGCGAAGTGGCAGGCGTCCACTTGTTCATTAATAATACTTATTTTCGTGAGGTACTTACCTATCTCCTGAGGTGTCTCAGGAGAAATTACAACAGCTATACCTATAATGTTTCTATCATCAGCTTTGGCACGGTCTACATCAGGAATTTTAGGCTAGGTTAGGTTAGGTTAGGATAGGGTAGTTTATATTACGAGATCTTGGTGATCACGCCACACCACAAAGAAATGAGATGCTGGAGGGGAAGCAAGTCGGACCGTATTTATCATTTTGACCAACGTTCACCTGCTATTATGAATAATGTCTGGTTTGACATGATATTATGAATAATATCTGGACAATTTAGATATTATTTATAATTTCCAGTCATTATGAATAAAAACTAATTAATTACTTTGGCTGTAACATATATATATATATACTAGCTTCTGCCCGCGGCTTCGCCCGCGTGAATTTCGATTTTTCACAAATTTCACTTTTAGCTTTAAAAATGACGATACTTCCATACAACATTTCAACCCCCTTTTTTAACCCCCGACGCAAAAACGACGGGGTGTTATAAGTTTCACGTGTCTGTGTGTGTGTGTGTGTGTGTCTGTCTGTTCCCCTGTGGCGCTCAAACGGGTGGACCGATTTGAATGCGGTTTTTTTTGTTTGAAAGGTGATTTAGTCGAGAGTGTTCTTAGCTATGTTTGATGAAAATCGGTCCAAGATGGCCGCCGCTACAAAATGGCGGATGATATATTTTTTCACAACTCCCTTGATATGGGTATCAAATGAAAGGGCTTGACTAGTAGAATAGCACTATTGCAAATTCAAGATGGCCGCCGCCACTAAATGGCGAATGTCGGGGGTTTTTTAAATTTTCAATTTACACTTGTAACCCTTTACAGCCCTTTTATCACATCAAAAAGTAGCCTATGTCCTTTCTCAGGCTCTAGAGTATCTGTGTACCAAATTTCATTCAAATCGGTTCAGTAGTTTTGGCGTGAAAGCGTGACAGACAGACAGACAGACAGAGTTACTTTCGCATTTATAATATTAGTAAGGAAGTAAGGATAAGGATAACAGCCTAAAAAATAAAAGTCGTTTGTCGGTGTAGTGCCACTGCAGCGGGTGCTGAAGTCGTTCAGCCTGGCGCACGCGAGCCTGCTGTTCGGCGTGCCGGTGCTGGTGTGGGGCTCGGCCGCGCCGCCGCACACCCGCCTCTACCACTACCTGCTGGTGTTCGCGTACAGCTTCCTGGTGTTCTACAATGTGTTCCGAGGTAACAACACCCCAGAATCTGACCACCTTCCTGGCTCAGTGGTGAGCGGTGTCGCATGTCTTGTCTATCTGTCATTTTGACTTAAAATAATTGATACTCAATTTGATACAGCGGCTGCCAGCGATTCGCTTGAGATCGTCTGTCCATCTAGTGGGGGGTCTTCCCACGCTTCGTTTGCTGGTGCGAGGTCGCCAGTCAAGCACCTTGGGACCCCAACGTCCATCGGTTCTTCGGCCAATGTGCCCCGCCCATTGCCACTTCAGCTTCGCGACTCGATGAGCTATGTCGGTAACTCTGGTTCTCCTGCGGATCTCCTCATTTCTGATTTGATCCCGCAGGGATACTCCGAGCTTAGCTCTCTCCATCGCCCGCTGAGTGACCCTGAGCCTTCTTATAATCACACTAGACTGTAGTTATGACGTATCCTAGTAAGTTCATAAGTGTTGAGTTGATTTTATAATTAGGTAATTTAGCTAAGGGATTTAGTTTAATAAATTAGATGTTATTATCGTTGTTTGCAGTGCTGTACGAAGCGCCGAGAACGCGGACCGCGCTGGTGCTGGCGCTGAGCTGCTGCGTCAAGCACCTCGCCGCCTTCCGCGCCACGCCCGCCGTCAGGAGCGTCATGCAGTGGTGACTCGTGACGCAGCGCGACACGTCACGGAACGCACGGACAACGCGCGACGGCAACCGCACGCCAGCCAATGTTGCCAACTTTACATGCACGGAACCCTAAAGCTGGATCTCCACCAAAAAAATTGCCTTTTGTGCTGTCAACACATCGTGTTGGAAACAAAAGTTTCTGTAAAGCTGGGTCACCGCCAAAGAATAATTGACAATGTGTTGTCAATTTAGACATTGCGTTAGTGAAAAATTACCCCAATTTAACTTTAAATAAAGAGACATTTACTTGCAATATGACCGTTTTATTTCCTCATAGCAAAAAGTAAAGTAAGTAGGTAAATAAAAGCAGAAAGTATATTATAATTTGGTCATTATTATATCCCATTTTATCAGACTGAAATATCTACCCTGGCCTACATCCAGGTGGATACACGTTTCGTATAAAATGGACTTGTTTTGTGCACTTATACTTAAAGTTCAATATTTTTTTCAAATTACACGGCATATAGGCAAAACTTATCTGTACAAAACAAGGCATCAACTATCCAAAAAAAAATTGTGCTTTTGTAGAGATAGGTCATGGGTGCCATGAACATTTTTTGCTTGATGCTTCCACTCAGCTAGTATGCCCCAACTCTAAATATATTATGAACTAGCGGTCCGCCCCGGCTTCGCTCGTGGTACACATGTGGTGGTGTAAATATATACACACGGCCTATACAATATATAGCCTATAGCACTCTCAGGGATCACGTACATATCCAAGGTGAAAGAATTTTTGAACTCGCTCCAGTAGTTCCTGAGATTAACGCGTTCAAACAAACTCTTCCGCTTTATTATATTTAATAGTATAGATGTAGGTATACAAATAAGTAGAAGTGGCCTGAACCAATTTTGTAGATGCCTTGATTGGTATAAAAAATCAAACTGTATGGGGCACGCTTGCAAGGCCTCTTGTTAACGCCGTGAAAACTCGTTTTGTGAACACGCTCGAGACGGCGTTATCCATACAAAACGTGAGTTTTCACGGTGTTAACAAGAGGCCAAACTGTTTGAAAGATAGCATAATCTTTATTCAATATTTTGATGTCAATAAAACAACTAAAACTGTAATATTACTTTAATCAGACTCAAATATCTCTCTCTCCACCTTCCATCAAACAGGTAACAATGCCAAGAAAGTTAAAGTAATTAATCTTACAATGCTACATGCCTGATTTTTCCAAAAATCTTTTAGTTATAGTATGTAGTATGAAAAAGAACAAAAAATAATTCATATTGAAAATATTTACCCTCAGATATCACTGATTGTAATACAGAGTTGTTGCTTATTTTAAGAAACGAGAGGTAGGTGCTATTATACCTACCTTCATTTTAAAAATATGGCAAAGAAAATAAACCTTAAAAATTAGTACCTTCACATTCTTCAGCAAGAAATACAATTATTAATAAAATAATTAATCTTTGCTTGTTTGAACTTCCTATGATTAGGTACATTTTAGTAAAAAAATTAAACTTCTAAATAATTATTCTTAACAAAAAAAATCAATCTTAAACTATGACAATATCAACATAATGCATTATTATTATTGGTACTTAGAAGCTCCCTGTTTGGCCAACTGGTCAGCTTGCTCATTACCATGTATGCCCTTGTGAGCATCAACATGATTCCACTTGACTTGAATTTTGTCTTGAACTCGGGCCAGCTCCTTGAAGTCTGCTTCATTCTTCACCGGCTCGCCCGATTGAAGCTTCCATCCATTTTGTTTCCAACCTGTTAAATGAACAAAAATTATAATGCAAAATTAAAACTCTGAACACAAAGTTTTTGAAATCAGCTAATACGAGAGCTACAATGACAGAGTACTACCACTACAGCCTTTTTAACGTACCACTGCTGGGCACAGGCCTCCTCTCTCATAGGAATTTAAAGCTTAGACCCACTATGCGGCTCTACTGCAGGTTGGTGGGCTGTACGACAGAGTACACACAATTAATTAATGCTAGTGTATAGTTTATTAGTCTGGTGGGAGGCTTCAGCCATGGCTGGTTACCACCCTACCGACAAACCGTACCGCCAAGCGGATCAGCGTTCCAGTATGATGTCTCATAGAAACCAGTCAATGGTATGGGTTTGATAAAATCTACCATACCTCGTCCAAGTTAGACCGTTTCCACCTTAGACTGCATCGTCAATTACCATCAGGTGAGATGCAGTCAAGGGCTAAATTGTAGATGAAAAAAAAAAGTAAATATATTACCATCCATCCACTTGGTGGCAGAGTCGATGAGGAACTTGGAGTCGGTGTTAATGGCCAGCTTGTCCACGCCGTTGTCTATGGCCTGCTTGATGGCGCGCGTGGCGGCCTGGATCTCGCCGCGGTTGTTGGTCGCGCGGCCCGTCACCGGCTCGCTCACGTTCAGCTCGTGTCCGTCGCCCCAGTACACTCCCTTTCCAGCCTTCGCGCCATCTCTCCCGTTGGAGAAGCAAGCGCCGTCGGTGTAAACTTGGGCGAAACCATCCCTGTCGGTTTCAAAACCACTTCTATTGGAGCGGTGCGACGTGGAAGACGATCCGTAACTGGAGGGTACATAGCTTTCATAGTTATAAGAGGAATAAGAACCCGACGAAGACGATGACCCTGCGTAAGATCCGTTGGCGCTCTGCGAGTTGACGAAAGCCTGGGCGTCGCCAGCTGAATCAAATTTCTTGTATTGTGCACCTGAGAATCCTTTGACTTGATTTTCGCAGTCTGACCAAGAATTGTAGACGCCCGCTGACCGACCTTTTGCTACGGCGTAGTACGGCATTTTAGTAATTTTCTTCAATTTTACAACTTGAATTCACACTTGAATTATTGAAAATAAAATGGGTACAATTAGATTTATTGATTTTATAAAACTTTCCGACTCAGTTAGAGATTTAAAATAAAGAACGGTTGACGATGACGGATGCTCGCACCACGGCTTTAAAAAAATTGAGCACATGTGGGCATTTCTCAAAAAAATTGTACCTTTTACACAAATTCGTGTCCATTACGTTTGAAATAAATTTTTACTAATTTAAGATCACAATTGGATTAAAAAGTAAGAGTAAAAAGAAACCTTGTATATTATTGTGTTGAAATAGCGTAAAATTTACGAAGAAAGATGTATAAAATAGATGTAACACTACTTTTGAAAAATTAAGAAAAAGTTGCGATTTCACTTTTCATACAAAAACGCAGTGTCCATCGAACGACCTTTTTCACAAAAAGTCAAAAATAATACAAAATATGTTTATTGGAAATGAATTTTTTAGCACAGTTGGTGAAAGAATAGATAAACCTACATGATAATATATGCATTAAGTACTTATCGTTTATTCATTATCTTTTAAATAAAATTTATATTTGTCCATCGATTTTAACATGTGCGTAACACAAAAATATATTTACCGTTAAAACCTCAAGTATCAAAATAATCTACCAAAAGGAATGATTTTTGTGTAATCACAACATTGGTTTGCGTGACGAATGACATCTGAAGTTTGCCATTTTGATATTGTTGTCAAAATATGTTGATGAGTGAGACACGCTCAAGAAATTTTAAATAATTACATGTGCTTAACGCGACAATAACTGTGAAAGTAAGTATGTTTTGAGTTATTTAGCTAATAGTTTCGAAAGTGGTCATAAATATTTTCTAAATAAGTTCAAAATCATTGAGCTCTAGTTATTAGTTACGGTTACAAGAAAGATTTTATTGGGTATTTACATGTGCGCAACAAACATGTGCGTAACGGACCAACTAAAGGCGATTTCATATAGATGTTTTCAAATGTCGTTACGCACATGTTGTTATGCACATGTAGGTTTTATTTTATTTTTACTTATGCGATATTTTATAGAATTAATGGGTTGGCTTTTGAAACGTGCCGCCTTCATGGAGAAAATATGAGTATGTAAGAGTGTTCTGGTGGATCTTCTGACACTCCCGAAACAATTTTTTTTTGCCGGTCGCGCGTGGTTTCTTTAAATTAAAAAATACGAATACTAGCTAGCTTTTATACTACTATAAAAATAAAAATCTTAATCTAAAAAAAAAACCAGAAGTGGCCTTCCTCTATAACATATCCAAAGCCCCTATATGGCGGGGGGGGGGGGGGGGGGGGGCGAAACCGGCCGCCATTTTGAATTTTAGGTTTTTTGCTCATATCTCGAAAATCTCTATGAATAGCATTATAATTACTTCTGACAAAGTGGCCTTCCTCTGTAACATATCCAAAAACCGTATATGGAGGGGGGGGGGGGGGGGGGGGGGGGGAGGCTGCCGTCTGTCCATCCATGTGTCACCACCGATTTTCTCAGGAACGGTTGGACCTAACAAGTTGAAATTTATACCAGATACTAGGTCCTGAGTAAAAGATATGGGCAAATTTAGATTTTCACGAAACCTTTTAAGTACCAAAATTTACCTTAATTTTCAACTTTTTTTTTATTTTTCGGAATTTTTCCTTTACTTGATCTGTAAGACCTTGCTTTTGACTAAAATTGACAAATTTAGGTCAACCGGAAGTACCTTATAGGTTTTTGACCGATATAATTATTTTGTTTATACAAATTTTGTTCTTACATAATACTTAAGTTACATTTTAGGTTAAAATGATTGAATAACAACATTTTAATAACTTTAAATACCCTTTAATAAGCTTGTACTTTACGTATTCTAAGTACATTATGCATATGGCCTTCGTTTATTTTCTTAATTTAAAATAAAGTTCTTTAAATAAATACCATTGAAAACTCAATTTATTGTTTTATTCTGAACATACCTTAATATCAACATTTTGTACATGTGCTTAACGAACATGTGCGTAACGACTTATTTACATGTGCCTAACGGTACAATTTTTTTGGGAAATGCCCATGTGCAAAATGCAAATGCAATCTCAACAGAAAATACAGACCATAGACGACAGAGGACTGCGGAAACGGATACCCGCGGAAACCGACCAAAGAGACAGCAGATGTAGACATTAGACAATAAAATCATTCTTGTGAAGTCATGGAAGGTATAGATCGACCAGAATCTCATGAAAAATAGGGAAATGAAATTCCAAAGTTAGCAACACTACGGCTGCCATAACGATAAACAAAGTAACTGACATTTTTTGTGCAATTGACTTTTTTGCATTAACAAAAGTTTTATGTCGAGTAGTTTTTTACCACAGTTTAATATTTCAAATAACTAACTTGAACCGTTTACTGAAATTCAAATTGCCCAAACAAAGTAACTGCACACACTAACCCGGAATATAAATGCAAAAACCAAGTAAACAACAAGCACAACACAAAAACAAAGTAATTGGATGTTGATTACTTTGTTTTTGTATTTAAAATTCAGTTGCTTGATTTTTGGTTTCTTGAAACGATCCCAGGTAAGGTGTTCTGAATGTAATTACTTTGTTTATCACTAGGGCAGAGGAGTTAACCTAGTGTTGCTTACTACAAAGTTTAATTTCCCTATTTTTCATGAGATTCTGGTCGATCTCTATTAATAAAGCTTTAGGCCGGAACCAAACTTACGTGTCGTGGCGTGTCGTGACGCGCCAGAAGCCTATCGGTTTCATACATTTAGTATGGTTAGAGACACACTTGTAGGGCGTGTCGTTTTTACTAAGGCTGCCGGCACACTTATGTGTCGTGGCGTGTCGTGATGCGCCGGTTTCATACATTTAGTAAAAACGACGCGCCCTACAAGTTTGTCTCTAACCATACTAAATGTAACCACACTTGTAGGGCGTGTCGTTTTTACTAAATGTATGAAACCGGCGCATCACGACACGCCACGACACGTAAGTGTGCCGGAGGCTTAGATGTATGAAACCGGCGCGCCGGTTTCATACATTTAAGCCTCTGACACGCCACGACACATAAGTGTGCCGGCAGCCAGGGTGGGACTTCAGTTCGCTATATCGCGATTCGCGTACATATTTTTTATTGGTACCATTTTTCTTCATGTTTGCCAATTATATTACAATGCTTATACCAAGTATATTATTGTAGGTCTTTGGGTCAATGATTGTAGCCAATACGTGTGATCAACACCGAACACGTAACCCCGGTGCAAGTCACAGACAGACATTTGAACCACTGAGCAATTAATAATAGTGGAGGAGCCATACCTACTTTAAAAACGTGTCAAAAATACACTCACACACGCACAATCCCATAACATAAAATGGCGCGTATTCATAGCATAGAGATAATAATAATAAGTAGAGTAGGCATACCTACCTTAAAAACGTGCCAAAAATACACTCACACACGCACAATCCCGCAACCTAAAATGGCGCGTGTTCATTGTGATGTCTCAAGTTGTGCGTGTGTGAGTGTTCATGTATACATTTTAGGGAGGCCATCTTAAGGGCAGTGCAATAAAATTTCTGCCACGATCTGTTTTATTGTTATGTTTAAAAATGTAGTGTTGTCTCTTACACACTTATGAAAATTTTGATAAGCTTAAGCTATTTTCCGATCCACTATTTTCTATAGGACATTATGCCAAGTCCTCTTCTTGTTGGTCTATGATTCATAGTGATGTCTCAAGTTGTGCGTGTTTGTTCATGTATACATTTTAGGGAGGCCATCTTTTGTCATGAGTCTGCCGCAAACTGTTTTATTATTATGTCAAACATGTAATGTTGTCTCTTACACACTTATGAAAATTTTGATAAGCTAGAGCTATTTTCCGATCCACTATTTTCTATAGGACATTAGGGCATCTCTATATTATTATTATTATCTCTATGATTTGAACACAGGTTTTAAGGCCGGAACCACACTTACGTGTCGTGGCGTGTCGTGACGCGCCAGAAGCCTATCGGTTTTTTACATTTAGTATGGTTAAAAAGCTGTGATAGCCTAGTGGTTAGAACGACCGACTTCTAATCGGAGGTCGTGGGTTCGATCCCGGGCACGCACCTCTAACTTTTCGGAGTTATGTGCGTTTTAAGTATTTAAATATCACTTGCTTTAACGGTGAAGGAAAACATCGTGAGGAAACCTGCATGCCTGAGAGTTCTCCATAACGTTCTCAAAGGTGTGTGAAGTCTGCCAATCCGCTTGGCCAGCGTGGTAGACTATGGCCAAAACCCTTCTCACTCTGAGAGGAGACCCGTGCTCTGTAGTGAGCCGGTAATGGGTTGATCATGATGATGATGATGATGGTTAGAGACACACTTGTAGGGCGTGTCGTTTTTACTAAATGTATGAAACCGGCGCATCACGACACGCCACGACACATAAGTGTGCCGGCAGCCTTATACACATTGGGCACAAGCACAGGGCACAAGTTTGCTTACCTGCCAAACAGACTTTGCAAATACGTGCACTTTATTTATCTTTATAGTTCCTTGAGGATGGAGACGTTTGTACGATGTGCGGTCCATCCTCAAGGAACTAAAGATAAATCAGAGGCTTTCGTCAATTGTGCAATTGCGAATCCTCAAGTTCTTTGGGCACATTACAAGGAAGAGTGGTACCATCGAACTCGTGGTACAAGGTTGAGTGGAGGGCACACGTCCTCGTGGGCGTTCCCCAACTAGGTGGACGGACTTAATCCGCTCCGCAACAAACACACCTGTCTCCGTGTGTGCACATAATGCCACCAATAGAAGTCGCTGGAGGGAGATCGCACGAGCAGCAGTGAAGGATTCATAGCCACGACCACTCTGTCAAGAGTGAACGATTGAGAAGAAGAAGCACTTTATTTAAATGAAAACGCTTTGATTTGCACTCAAAAAATGGGTACCGATTGGCAAAGGGCAAATGTGTGTTCAAACTTTGAACAAAATACCAAAGACTCTTGCCATACCTACATGCATTCAAACATGTTTTCAAATGTTTAGTTGTGTGTGGCGCCGGGGTAAAAGAGAGGTTGGCTGGTGGTTGGCTGTCACTTCGGTGTTGGAGTGCTAGCCTCCACCACAGAATACTATATACCCTGACGGGCCTCCACGCACAGATACAGTTTGCTCTCAGATCTGTAGTTGTTGGTTTTTCAACACAAATCAAAGGGTTTTAGTGATGTGTATGCAGCATAGAGAAGGACTATAGTATGCAGTATGAAGGTTGTCGCACTCGCATCCCTACGTAGCCACGCGTTTAGTTTGCGATGATCTCCAAGAATGACCGATTTTCGCTTTTTATTTTCAATTTCTTTTTAATTACACTGTTTCTATATCTAATGGTTAAATATATCGAGTAACTAATAAGCATAATTACCTACCTCGGTATTCAATTTACTGCCGCGCATTGGCCTGAACCGATGCAAAGCGACCTTCAGCTTTACAAATGTTTGCCGTACTTACCATTGCTATATTTGTTGGCCAACGTGAAGTCTACTTCCATGAATAAAGAAAGCTAAATACTGGAGTACCTGCTTGTGTGTTGTGAGGGAACTAACTAAGTTACATAATTATTATAAACTAGCCGACCCCCGCAACTTCGTTCGCGTAGATATAGGTTTTATATAGGATCGGATCGGATCCCATAATTCTTTTATGTACCTAAACTAAATGTAGCCTAAGTTACTCCTTATAACATTGAAAGTTCTATTAAAATCGATGCAGCCGTTTCGGAGATTAGATGGAATAAATAGACAGACCGACAAACCTAAATTTAAACGCACACCAGTTTAAAATAAGCCATACGTTGAAAGATCCGGGTCCCAAGTTATTTGAACCCAATACTGAGGATTGTAATGTCTGTCATTTCTAAACTAAAAAACCTATGACCTTGAAATATTTACGGGACAATACATAAAGTTACTACCTTTCTAACAAAAAAAGAATGAGTGAAATCTAACAACGCGTTAATGAATTACAGCTAAATACACGTTTTAACTTTCATCCCCTCTCCCAAGGGAACCGTGCTGAATTTCGGGATAAAAAGTATCCTATGTCCTACCTCGGAGTATAAACTCAAATCGTACCAAGTTTCATTCGAATCCATTCAGTAGTTTCGGCGTGATGCGCGGCCAAGATACAGACAGACAGACAGACAGACAGACAGACAGACAGACAAAAATGAAAAAAATTACAGTTTTGGCTTCAGTATCGATTATAGAGTGCCCTCCAAAAGAAATTTTCAAAATATCTTCAATGTACAGAATTGGATCTGTTATAGTTTTATTATATTATAGAAGACAAGCTGTAATTTAAGAAATATTGAACCAATTTTAATAGGTATAATTTATAATTTAATTTTAATAGGTACCTGCTCGTAGTTACCGAAATAAAGAAAACTGAAAGGGGAAGTGTCTATATCTTGAAAACTACTGAGCCGATTTTGATGAAACTTGCACTGTTCCCTAAGTTAAAGTATTAAATATGTAAGAAAATAAATAACCTTCTTCAAAGTTGATTAGAAAAGAATGGTCACAATCCGATTAGGTAGTATTTTTGGAGAATTTCGTGGACTTTGACTCATCGAGGCCTTCGAGATAAGGAGTTTTTAATTTGGCCATTTGGCCTTATAGAGGCATATGTATGTACTTAGTAAGGCCCTATTGAAATTGAAAGAAAGTTGATGCATCAATATATGGAAAAGTGAGAGGGTAGGGATATTAAAAACTGTACGGTATGTAAATAAAAGAGGCGTAAGTATACACAGTAGTTGTACTTTTATTCGCTCATTGTATTCGTGTCAAAACTCAGACAACAATAGTTAAATAAATAATTAATTAAATTCATCCATCGCTCAATATCGCGAACGAATCCAGTAACAAAACCGCCGCTGGAGCGCGTTCAGTCAGTCGGCGGTCCGTCAGCGGTCAGTCGGCGGTCAGTCGCCGGTCAGTCAGTCGGTCGCCGCAGAGTCGCTACTGTACACATACAAAAATAGATTCCTTAACGACGACGCCTAGCCTACAAGGAGAGAGGTCTGTAAATGCATACTTTAGTCATGATATGAAACTATAGTCGGAGCACCATAATCATTAAAATTATACAAGCGGGCCGGTCGCGCCGGGCCGCCGCCAGCTACGCTATATACAATACAATAGTTACTCTTAGATTAGGCGAAATATATTTACAAGTACGGCGGCGGCCCGGCGCGACGGCGGGAGCCCGAATACTGTCTTATATTAATTAATTAATTAACTAATAATGTAATATTTACAAATAACGACAAACGCGCACACACTCCACCATCGTCCATGTCAGGCGAGCCGGTGACGCGCACACTTGCGTTCTGTCGACGTGTCTTGTTTTAAATTACTGTACTAGTGTCTAGTGCCACTCGCCGGTCACTGACCTCTATACAGCGTATAAAGGTGCGTCCAGATATGTATCACTTGCCCGATCCGATCACCGTATCCGTATTGCTGACGCGTATCATGATCGCATATGTGGACGGGTGATGATACGAGTATCACGATACGCGATCTCGATACGCCGTTATGATACGGCCCGCATTTCGTGTCGGTTTTTGTCCGATCATCAAAGGTAATACTACTGTAAACTGTACTAATTTAAAGATACGAATACGGAGCAAATCGAGGCGTCCACAACTTGTAAGGGGCTTGATACGTGATACGCTGATATGGATATGGTGATCGGATCGGGCAAGTGATACATATCTGGAGTCTGGACCCACCTTAAGGGGACCACTATCGAAAACTTAGCGCTATTATTATAATAACTTAAACACAATCCAATACCAATAACTGTTTGTCTTATACTTGTAATATTACTGGTAAATAGTATTTTTCAAACTTATCCCAATGTTCATTGAACTCTAGCGTCAACTGATCGCATTACATTGCGAATTTAAAAAAAATACAGGAAATATTTTTTTTCGCGTCAATTTTTTGTGCTATCTTGCAGTAATCATCACTATTATTACCCGTCTTCGTTTACGATTTAGCGGTTCCCTTATAAACCTTATACAAGTTGTACGCTGTGACAAACTGACAACTCTATTTTTTTTTTTTTGCCAATTCAAAGTACATCTACGCCAATAATAAACATTAAATTTCAATATTTTATATGAAAAAATTGCTTCATTAACACATCGTTTGTAGCCTGTACAGCGAACTTGTATAAATAATAGAGGTCAGTTGCGCCGAATGAAAGTTAACAGTAATTACATTTCACAATATCACTTGCGGTTGTGCAAATAGGCTTACATTTTATAGGGATATTTAAAGGGTTAGCAGAATAAACAGTTTTGGTCAGCTCTAAAATTTCTTTCGACAAATATAACTCAGCAGCTTGCGGGCGACATGAAAAACACGGAATTTTTTTTTTGAGCTGTGATTCTGTTTTTTAATTTATGAAATATTTTTGCAGCTTTATTTTTTATTTGAAAAAGAATTCGCACACCTGCTAATTATTTTTCAGTGAGTGGAGGACTTTAATCAACTTCCAACCAATTTTATAATGTTGCCGACAAAATAATTTGTGCCTTGAGTATTTATTTTTGTGGCCCGTAAGTGTTAATTTACTGTTAATAAGTTTAATAGTTTACCAAGTGTTGCATCATAATGTTTTTCTTGCTAACTTTTATGATGACTTACGTATACTCTTAGCAGCCAAACATTTATGCTGCTAACCATTTTTAACTTCCTATTTGTATACAAGTAAGTACCTTTTATTTTTCATCATAATATTTCAGTAGAAGAAATTATAGTAGCGACACATTGACAGTGAGGGTAGTTGCTCTGGAATTTCGAGTACACTCGCACACACAAAGAATTACACTGTATACTGAGACGGCGGTAACCAATGTAGGAGGCGGATTATAACGTGATATGACATCGACGCGATCACGGACGCTGCGCCCGTGAAACAGACTCAATACTTGAGTTGTGAGAATTCGAAGTGCCTTTGGATCCGTGCCGCTAACTATACTATAAGAAGATTATTTGATTCAGCAGTCTGATATAACAGGTAGTGTCCGTGCACCGGGGAGCGGGGCGGAGCGCGGCGGCGCTAGAGTCCGCGCGGTGCGGGCGGGGAGGGCGGGGGCGGCGCGGGCGCCGCGCGCCGGCGTCACACGTCGGTGTGGCGCGGCGGCGGCGGCGGCGCGGGCGCGTCCTCCGCCTCCGAGTCCTCGATCTCGCACAGGTTGGCGGACAGGTCGCTGCACGACCCGCTCTCGCCCAGCAGCGAGTGCCTCTCCTCTGCAACGGACAGCGACCACTCTACTCAGTGTTTATGTCCACACAAGTGGCGCGGGCGGTAATGTGCCCTCTGTATAAATGTCTGTGTGGTGGACTCCCAACGAGTTACTTTCAATAGTCGTATCAGTATCTAATAAATATTATAGAGATTGATGAATATTCAGTTGGCTAATTTACTGTAAACCATTTATATCCTTAAATAAATGTTAGTATTATGAACAATAAGGATTTTCTTCCAACCTCGATAACTTTTTATCGACTAGAATACCAACGAGTCACAGTGTGACTCGTCGGGTGTGTCACTCACCCAGCATCGTGATGAGGCTGTGCGCGTCGGGCTCCCGCAGCGTGCGCGCGCGCAGCGAGCCCGCGTCGCCGCCCGGAGAGTACTCGTCCGCGTTCAGCAGGCACGACGACGCTGACGAACAAACGACAGACGATCGTTACGATCTGATCGCACGACGCGGGGCGTCGCTCTCCTCGCGCGACTCACCGTCCGTGTAGCGCAGCGGGTCGCGGTCGTCGGTCGCCGAGTCGGTGTCGAGCGGCGGCGCGCGGCGCGGCGTGCGCGGGGAGCGCGGCGAGCGCGGCGACGGCGCCGACGACGAGTCCGGGCGCTCGGAGCCCGCCACCTCGCTGATGCCGGGCAGCGCGCCGCCGCCGCCGCACCAGTCCGAGCAGTCCCAGTGGTAGCCGCCCACCAGGTGCGGCTCGCCCACGCTGGCCAGCGCCGGCGGCGGCCCGCGCGCTCGCGCGTTCACGCCCTTCAGATCTGCGACGAGAGAGGACGAGACGAGTGAGGACGTGAGCAGGTGGCGGCTGGCGGGTCGCGAGACGCGGCGCTCACCGTTGTATATCTTGTTGTCGACGAAGGTGTGCAGGTGCATCTGCTCGGACCAGGGCTTGCGCTCGGCGGCCTCCACGTGCAGGTTGAGGTTGCGCAGGTAGTCGGGCGGCAGGCCCTCCAGCTCGTCGCCGGCCGAGCCGTACGAGCGCAGCGTGTCGATGTTGTTGAGCGGCGGCGGCTCGGCGCACGAGGCGGGCCGCCCGCGCCGCACCGCCTCCAGGTTGGACAGCTTGTTGCGCGGCGGCGGCGGCTTCTCGAGCGCGCTGTTGAGCGGCGCGGGCGGCGCGCGCCGGCGGCGGGCGCGGCGCAGCGCCGCGGGCAGCAGCGCCAGCAGCACCAGCAGCAGCAGCGCGCCAGCCGCCGCGCCCAGCGGCCAGCGCGCGCGCAGCGCCCACGCCCACAGCTCGCGCAGCGCGCGGCCGCCTGCCGCGTCGCCCGCCACGACGGCGTCCGAGTGCAGCGGGTCGCCGCAGTTCATGCCCGTGGTGCCGGGCGGGCACAGGCAGCGGAACGAGCCCGGCTCGTTGAGGCACGTGGCGCCGTTGAGGCACGGCTCGCCCGCACACTCGTCCACGTCGTACTGGCAGCGCGGGCCGAAGTAGCCGCGGCAGCGGCACGACGGGCCCCACTCGCCCTCCTCGCACGCGCCGCCGTGCTCGCACACGCCCGCCGCGCACCAGCGCCCGCGCTCGCAGCGCGCGCCCTCCAGCCCGGCGCCGCACGCGCAGCGGAACGCGCCCGCGCCCTCGGCCGCGCAGAAGCCGCCGTGCAGGCAGGGCTGCGACGCGCACGGGTCCGTGTCCAGCTCGCAGCGCGCGCCCGCGAAGCGCGCGTGGCACGCGCACTCGAACGCGTCGGCGGCCAGGTCGGGGCGCGCGCGGCACGTGCCGCCGTGCAGGCACGGCTGCGCGGCGCACGCGCCCGGCGCCGGCAGCGGCGCGCACGCGTCCGTCACGAGCACGCGCACGCGGCGCACCAGCTGCGCGCGCCCGTCGGCCGACGTGCCGCCCTCGTCCAGCGGCAGTGGCACGCCGCCCAGCGTCACGTCCGCGATGCAACCGTCGAAGCCGTACGTCACCTGCGAGCACAGCAGCACACTGAGCAACGCCGCCCTCGACTATCTTATCGATTTTTAATCGAATTTAATTGAATTGGAAAAACTACCCCCCAGTGGTTTAAATGGGAGTTGAAAGTTTGTATGAAAGTCCGTCAATTTTAAAGTTATATCTATGAAACTCGGTATCTGTATTGTGGGTTAAAAATAAAGAATTACGTATTTCAGGAATTGTAGAAATTCCATCTCCAAGTGAGATTAATAAGAATCCAAGCGGACGAAGTCGCTGGCATCAGCCCCGGATCTTCAATTTTTTCGAGGCGGGGCAAAAACTGAAAAATGCCGCCCCCACCAATATTTTCGGTATACACCAGTATCGGTCACCAGTATAAACTACCCATTTTACACGCTTTATTTTTTAAATAATATTTTCTATAGTTACATTTTGAAAGTGGACTAAAATTGTTTTTTTTTTTTCTAAAAAAGTGAAATTTTAAGATTTGGACAATTTTCGACCGCGATGTTGGGGATATTACTCATTTTACGGGTAGAAATTAGAATTATAGGCAAAGGAGGATGGGCAAAGTGGTCTACCTACTCAACACAAATGTAACCTATTTCAATGAAAAGCTTATTTTTAGTACTTAATTTTATTATATGGAAGCAAAGCTGTAAGTCTTGGGGTTCAAGAGATTTTCGAGAAAAACATAATGCAGCCCCTTACCTTATTTTCTGTTTTATGACCGCAAGATATAGAAGCATTAGGCTATGAAGGACATAATATGCCACCTAATAACGATAGGAATAGTTCGCAGTTTTCTAACGATCAAGATAATAATCACACGAGTAGATAGGTACAGAGGGGAAGCTTCTACAAGCGGCCCGCTGTAGGTACACGCACACATATGCGCACGTTTGTCATCCAACTAAGGTTAGAGGTTAGACGCGGGCATCGTTATAGTTCTAATACATACATCGATGGACGCGGGCGTCCGTGAAACGTTGGTGAGTGTTTGTGTGAGTGTACCTACAGCGGGCCGTTTGTATGAAGCTTTCCCTCTGTACCTATCTACTTGTGTACTAATAATCTCGACTTATTACTATTATTAGTTATGTTGGGCCCGACATTAGGCCGGTTTTGTGCCCCCTGCTGCCAACTTGACCAATGTATTTAATTCTAGACGCTACGCCACCACCACCTACAGCCTTTTAAAGTCCCACTGCTGAGCACAGGCCTCCTCTCCCATAGGAGAGGGATTTAGAGCTTAAACCCGCCACGCTGCTCCAATGTAGGTTGGTGGGCTTTAATGATTATTGTCACATGATAGTAATAATAACCGGGGCCGACTGCCTAACGTGCTCTCTGAGGCACGGGGGTGAAACAGCGCCAACTACCAACTCCGAGCTGGCACTGAGAATTTCTTGACAGGAAAACCCAATACCTAACAATTATTTGCCTGACCCGGGAATCGAACCCGGGACCTCGTGATCTGCAGTCGATTATGCTAACCATTAGACCTAAGAGGCAGTTTAACGTAGAACGCTACGCACTATTAATTAAATTCATAGTAGAATTACTAATATAGAGTATTTTAAAACATTTATTTTTAGTGAATTTTGAAAAACTCCCATATATTTTGGCATAAATGCTATACGTAATTTGATTAACTACTTATTAGCTTCTTATTTCCATAGAGGGCGTTTGTGTTGATTAGGTAGACCAACGTTCATATATTTTTGCCCATCCTCCTTTAAATAAATTAAAATATTTTGAATTTTCAGGATTTGTAAATAAACTATATGGCCTAAAAATGTCGTTTTATGTTTAAATTAAAGTTAATTATATTTACTACAACATCTTTTCATATAACTTTACCTGTAAAATGAGTATTTTCCCCAACATCGGAGTTTAAAATTGACCTAAAATTTAACGTTTTGGAAATAATTGTCAAGTTTTGAAGAGCTGTATCTCAGTAAATATTAAATTTTCAGAGCTGGTTCTAGTCTTAAATTGTAGCAATTTTAGTTTACTTTAAAAAAGTATTGAAACAATTTTTTGAAAACGCATAGTTTAGGACTTATATTGCAAAATCCAAAAAAAGTGCAAAAATTTCGCGGTTTTTCGAGTGCTGCAAAGTTAGCACAGGTCTTTCGAAGCTGCAAAATTAGATTAATACTACTGGTAGTAGTCCTAACATCATATTAAAAAATCAGAACTTGCCGTTTGATTGCGATTTTAATGTAAGATTTGACTGGCGTAGTAGATTCGGCGTGATTCGTGACCAAGATTATAGACATACAGAGAAAAACGAAAAATTACAGTTTTAGGTTTATTATCGATTATACAGTGCCATCCAAAAGAATTTTCAAAATAATATTTACAATGTAATACAAAATTGGACCTGTAACAGTTTGAAATATTATGTACCAATTAACAGTGGCGGATTAGATGTCGACAGCGCTCTAGGCAGCACCTCATCGGCGCCCCTGATTGGCTGAACTAACGGCTAGTTCTGATTTTTTAATATGTTGTTAGGACCAATAAAAGTCGTGTACATATAGGTAGGTACTAATCCAAGTTTGCAGCTTAGAAAGACCTGCAGTGCTAACTTTGCAGCACCTGCTTACTTAATTTTGGCGCCCCTTGTAATCTCGCGCCCCTAGGCACGTGCCTAGTTTGCCTTAAGGATAATCCGCCATAATTGACCTATTGATAATTTTACTACTATAAGTACTGCGCGTTCAATCATCGCAAAATTTTGATAATGCTGAGTACAGCATTTTGAATTTGCCGCCCTCTGATTCTGCCGCCCGGGGCACGGGCTCCGGCCTGCCCCCCCTAGATCCGGGCCTGGCTGGCATCAGCTAGTTATGGTATAAAGTATTATATGATTAAAGTCACAACTCCTAAATCCTCGTACACGGTACAGGGTACCTGCACTCGTAAGCCTACTCATACGATTTTGATGAATTTTACCTTCAACAAAACAACTTTCTGTTTGTCTGTGTTGATCTGAACAGACTCGTAGAGACGTGCGTGAGTAATATGATCGAATACCTGTTCCGGGGCGAGCGCGTGCGCGTGGCGCTGCAGCGTGGCGCCCACCAGGAAGCGGTCGGCGCGCGCGTCCAGCACGGCGGCGGGCGGCGGCGCCTGCGCGTGCGCCGCGCGCCGGTCCACCGCCAGCCGCACGCCGGCGCCGCGCCGCTCCAGCCGCACGGCGTGCCACTCGCCGTCCGCCGCCGGGCCGCCCGCGCTCAGCCGCACCTCGCCCGCGCCCAGCTCCATGCGGACCTGCACCAGCCCGTCCACCAGCTCCAGCGTCGCGTGGTCCACGCGCCCCGCCGCGTGCAGCAGCGTGCCGCGCGGCGCGCGCGTGCGGAAGCGCAGCGCCACCAGCAGCTCGTCGTCCAGCAGCCGCGCGCCCGCCACCACGCCGCGCTCCAGCCGGTACGCCAGGTAGCCGTCGCCCGCCAGCCGCGCCACCGCGCCGCGCTCGCGCCCCGCCGGCTCCGCCGCGCCCGCCGCCTCCGCCTCCAGCTCGCAGCGCTCGCCGCGGAACCCGCGCACGCACGCGCACTCGCCGCGCAGCCGGTGCGCCGGCGCCACCAGCGAGAACACCTCGGTGGAGACCACGCGAACCGCGCCGGCGCGCAGCGCGACGCGCTCGGCGCACGCGCCGTGCACGCAGCCGCCGCACGCGGCGCGCACGAGCTCCTCGACCACGAGGCGCGCGCGCTCCTCGAGGCGCTCGAGGTGCGCGTGCAGGCGGCGGCGCAGCGCGTCGGCCGGCAGGAAGCCGTCGCCGGGCGCGCGCACCGCGAACGCGACGTCCAGGTCCTGCGCGATCTGGCGGCGCGCGCGGCCCGCCTCGCCGTCGCCCGACGGCTGCACGCTCACGACGACGACGTCGCCCGGCCCGCAGTCGGTCGCCTCGCGCACGGCGCGCACGAAGCCCTTGCGGTGGCTGAGCACGAACTCGGCGTCGGTCACCTGGCGGAAGCGCACCACGACCGCCTGCGCGAGCATCTCGTCGGAGATGAGCACGACGGACACCCGGACGACGGCGAAGCCGACGAACTTGCCGTCGCCGACGGTCACGTTGAGGCGGTAGTCGCCGACGTCGAGGCGCGGCGCGGCGCGCAGCGTGCCGTCGCCCGCGTCGATCTCGAACAGGTCGGCGGCGGAGTAGGGCGCGCCGTCGACGGGCGCGAGCGCGTAGGTCAGCCGGTCGTACGCGTCGCGGTCGCTGGCGAGCACGCGGCCCACGACGCCGCCGGGGAACTCGTCCAGGTAGGAGTTGACGAGCACCTCGAGCGGCGTGACGACGGGCGGGAACTGCGACTCCTCCACGACGCGCACGTGCACCCACGCGTCGGAGAACAGCGGCGGCGTGCCGTTGTCGAACACGCGCACCTGCAGCGCGTACCGCTCCTTGATGCGGTGGTTGAAGCGCGTCGCGGAGCGCAGGTAGCCGTCCTGCTCGAGCCGGAAGGCGCCCATCTCGTTGCCGGCCTGGAAGTCGAACGTGTAGGGCGCGGCGTTCGGCGGCGCGTCGGCGTCCGTCACGACGAACTTCAGGATCGTGTGCCCGAGGGGCTTGTCCTCCTGCACGACGGCCGAGTAGTTGGCGCGCTCGAACAGCGGCGGGTTGTCGTTCGCGTCGAGCACCTCTATGTGGACCGCGGCGGTCGCCTCGAGCGCCGGCACGCCGCGGTCGCGCGCGCGCACCTCCAGCGAGTAGGCGGGCTCGGTCTCGCGGTCGAGCGGCGTCGCGAGCGAGATGTACCCGGTGTCAGCGTCGATGGCGAAGCGGCCGGCGCGGTCGCCGCGCGCGATCGAGTACGCGACTCGGCCGTTCGCGCCCGCGTCGGCGTCGTCAGCGATCACCTGCACGACGCGGTAGCCGACGGCGGCGTCCTCGCGCACGCGCGCCGCGTACGCCGCCTGCGCGAACACGGGCGCGTTGTCGTTGCAGTCGGTGACGGAGATGTTGACGGTGGCGTGGTCGCTGAGCGGCGGCGCGCCGCCGTCCACCGCCTGCACGGTGAGCAGGTAGTCGCGGCGGCGCTCGTAGTCCAGCGGGCGCGCCACGCTGAGCACGCCGCTGGCGCGGTGCACGGCGAAGTCGGCGCGGTCGTCGCCGCCCACGAGCGCGTAGTACACGTCGGCGTTGACGCCCGCGTCGCGCGACGTGGCGTGCACGCGCAGCAGCTCGGCGCCGGGCGCGGCCAGCTCGGACACGGTGGCGCGGTACTGGCGCAGCTCGAACTCGGGCGGGTTGTCGTTGACGTCGGCCACGGTGAGGCGCACGGTGGCCGTGGCCGACAGCGGCGGCCGGCCGGCGTCCTCGGCGCGCACCACGAGCCGGTGCTCGGCCTGCGCCTCGCGGTCGAGCGCGGCGCGCAGCGTGATGATGCCGCTGTCGGGCGCCAGCGCGAACGCGCCGCCCGCCTCCTCCACCAGCGAGTAGCGCACGGAGCCGTTGTCGCCGAGGTCCGCGTCCGTCGCGTGCACCTGCGGGCGCGACACACACGTCAGTCATCAGTGGGCGGTCGGGACGTGCGTGGGCGGGTCGGAGGTGCGCCACCTCCACCTACCTTGGCCACGAGCGTGCCCAGCTCGGCGTCCTCGGGCAGCGTGACGCTGTAGAGCGGCGCGGAGAAGCGCGGCGCGTTGTCGTTGACGTCGTCCAGCGCCACGTCGAGCTCGGAGCTGCAGGCCCAGTCGGCGCGCTCGCGGTCCTGCGCGTGCGCCACTAGCCGGTACGTGGGCGCCAGCTCGCGGTCCAGCGCCGCCGCCACGCTCACCACGCCCGTCTCCTGCACACTCACTCCGGTCAAGCGAAATATGGAGAACACCAGCACACCCTAACTAGTGCCGCCAATAGTCGTTGATATATTTCGATTCCTGCATATTTTTTGTAGTTTGTCATATCGTCATTTTGCGCGTGATTCCGATACATCTACCATTGTTTGAAATCAACGCTGCTAAACAAATGTATGATTGGACTACTTTATGATTTGTATAACCTAAAACTCAAGTATTAGGTAGGTACTTTTAGCATTTTGCAAAAATGCTAAAAGTACCTACTTATCTTATTACTTATCTTATCGAGGCTTATCTTATTGAGGCTTATCCACGTCACCTTGTGTATGGCGAAGTGGTCGGCGCGGTCGCCGGTGAGGAAGTAGCGCAGGCGCGCGTTGTGCGGCTCGTCCGCGTCGCGCGTCAGCAGCGCCAGCAGCCGCTCGCCGCGCGCCGCGTCCTCGCGCAGCCGCACGCGGTAGCGGTGCCGCACGCAGTACGGCGGGTTGTCTGCACACACCGACAAACCACCACGTCACATTCACCTATGACACTGTCACCATTGTACAGTACGCAGAACGAGTCATTCACGTTTCCAATAATAACGGGACGGGATCGAGTAACATAATAAGAAAACTGATGAAAGAAAGAAAGAAAGATTGTATTATATTGCACTACAGATATCGTCTCATTTCAATTATCTATTGAACGTATATTTAAACTAGTGTTGCGCTCGGTGCGCGAGCTGCAAGCAGCTCGCGGGCCTTGTAGTCTCTTCAATATTCGTAAAATAAAGAAATGGAAGGCCATACCAAATCTATACTAATATAATAAAGCGGAAGAGTTTGTTTGTTTGAACGCGCTAATCTCTGGAAGTACCAGTCGGATTTGAAAAATTCTTTTTGCATTTGGTAGTACAATTTTCTGGGAAGCTTATAGGCTATTTAGTATCCCTAAAATCCTCCCCTAAGGGGGTAAAATGGGGGTAGAAAGTTTGTATGAAAGTCCTATGTTTTTAAAGTTACAGACCTGAAAATCGGCATTTAGATTATTGGTTTTAAATAATATAAACCTGTGTATTTTATTCTGAAAAATCTTCACTTAAGGGTGGTAAAATAGGGGTTGAAAGTTTTTATGTTAAGTTTTAATTATTGTTATTATCAACTTGAAATTTAGAAGATAGGTTCATTCTAGGGCTTAGATATCAGCCTAGAAAAGATTTCACGAAAATCCTCCCCTAAGGGGGTAAAATGGGGGTAGGAAGGTTATATGAAAGTTCTATGTTTTTGAAGTTACAGATATGAAAATAGGCATTTAGATTATAAATTTTAAATAATAAAAACCTATGTAAGTTGTTCAGGAAAATCTCCCCTTAAGGGTGGTAAAAAAGGGGATGAAACTTTTTACGTGAAATTTAAGTTATTGTTATTATTAACTTGAAATTTGGAAGTTAGGTTCTTTCTAGGGGGTAGGTAGGCATAAGCTAAGAAAAATTGACGAAAATCCACCTCAAGGGGGGTTTCCTTTCAACATATTATTATCATCGGACATTTAACTACAGATTGACGTGATTTTTTGCAGTCGCATTTTTTTAGTTGAGGACCTGGAAAGTGACAGACTACTATTTTATCCCGGGGAAACAAAGGGTTCCCGTTTAAAATTGTTTAACGCGGACGAAGTCGCGGGCAACAGCTAGTAATATAATAAAACTGTAACAGATCCAATTCTGTACATTGAAGATATTTTGAATTTTTTTATTGGAGGGCACTCTATGATCGATACTGAAGCCAAAACTGTAATTTTTTTCATTTTTGTCTGTCTGTCTGTCTGTCTGTCTGTCTGTATCTTGGCCGCGCATCACGCCGAAACTACTGAATGGATTCGAATGAAACTTGGTACGATTTGAGTTTATACTCCGAGGTAGGACATAGGATACTTTTTATCCCGAAATTCAGCACGGTTCCCTTGGGAGAGGGGATGAAAGTTAAAATGTGTATTTAGCTGTAATTCATTAACGCGTTGTTCGATTTCACTCATTCTTTCTTTGTTAGAAAGGTAGTACTTTATGTATTGTCCTGTAAATGTTTCAAGGTCATAGGTATTTTAGTTCAGAAATGACAGACATTAAAACGCTCAGTATTGGGTTCAAATAACTTGGGACTCGGATCTTTGAACGTACGGCTTATTTTAAACTGGTGTGCGTCTAAAATGTTTGTCGGTCTATTTGTTTCAACTAATCTGCGAAACGGCTGGATCGATTTTAACGGAACTTTCAATGGCAGATAGGTGATGGTATAAGGAGTAACTTAGGCTACATTTAGTTTAGGTACATAAAAGAATTATGTGATCCGATCCGATCCTATATAAAACCTATAAACACGCGAACGAAGTCGCGGGGGTCGGCTAGTACAGAATATTCTGGAAAATCTCTTGAAAGATAGAAAGAAAATATTGGTATCACGTTTCTGAAAGGACACTAATCAGTTCTATGTATGCATTTAGTGGAAAAAAAAGGATCTATACAAAAATGTTCTGGAGAGCCACTTGAAAATTAAAAATAAATTTTGTATGGACATGAATTTTTTTGTTCCGTAGCTGTCTTTTTTTTACTGGCTCACCAAAGGGCCTAAGGTCTTGAACATTTTTAGTTTCAGGACCATGCCTCTACGATTGATAGTTTTTGAGGGTTAGGGTACTCTGGTAATTTTTCCACATTCACTACGTTTTGTATTTTTTGTGAAAAAAATCTTTAAGTTCTATTTATACGTGTAGTGGGGGAAGAAAGTTCCATACAAAATTGTTATGGAGAACCTCTTGAAAAGAACCCAAAAAATTTGTATGGAGAGAATATTTTTTTGTTCGGCGGCTATCTTTTTTTTGCCGGTTCACCCAATGGCCCAAGGTCTTTAACAACATTTGTTTGGAACCATGCCTGTATGACTGGTAGTTATGGAAGACCCATAAGATACTCTCGTAAATTTTCCACAATCATGACGTTTCAGAATTTTCCTGAAGGAAGACCCATAAGTTCGATATATATAAATAGTTAAGGGAAAAGGTTCCATACAAAATTGTTCTGGAGAGCCTCTTGAAAAGAACCCAAAAAATTTGTATGGAGAGAATTTTTTTTGTTCGGCGGCCATCTTTTTTTTACCGGTTCACCTAATGGCCCAAGGTCTTTAATAACATTTGTTTGGGACCATGTCTGTATGACTGGTAGTTTTGGAGGACCCATTAGGTACTCTGGTAAATTTTCCACATTCATGACGTTTCATAATTTTCTGAAGGAAGACCCATAAGTTCTACGCACATAAATAGTGAAAGGAAAAAAGTTCCATACAAAATTGTTCTGGAGAGCCTCTTGAAAAGAACCCAAAAAATTTGTATGGAGAGAATTTTTTTTTGTTCGGCGGCCATCTTTTTTTTACCGGTTCACCTAATGGCCCAAGGTCTTTAATAACATTTGTTTGGGACCATGTCTGTATGACTGGTAGTTTCGGAGGACCCATGAGGTACTCTGGTAAATTTTCTACATTCATGACGTTTCATAATTTTCTGAAAGAAGACCCATAACTTCTACGCACATAAGTAGTGAAGGAAAAAATGTTCCATACAAAATTGTTCTGGAGAGCCTCTTGAAAATTAGGAAATTTTTTGTATGGAGACGAAATTTTTTTTGTATGGTGGCCATATTTTTTTTACCGGTTCACCCAATTGCCCAAGGTTTTGAACATTTTTTGTTTCGAGACGATACCTCTCCGACTGATAGTTTTCGAGATCCCCTAGGGCACTCTAGCCAGTTTTCCACGTCCAGCTCTCTCTATAATTTTGGTGACCTAGAATTTTTGAATTTTACACACATGGAAAGTATGGTGAAAAAGTTCCATACAAAATTGTTCAGGAGAGGTGATCAGTCCGTAACTTCAAGTAGCTTTATATATATAACTAGCTGTTGCCCGCGACTTCGTCCGCGTTAAACAATTTTAAACGGGAACCCTTTGTTTCCCCGGGATAAAATAGTAGTCTGTCACTTTCCAGGTCCTCAACTAAAAAAATGCGACTGCAAAAAATCACGTCAATCTGTAGTTAAATGTCCGATGATAATAATATGTTGAAAGGAAACCCCCCTTGAGGTGGATTTTCGTCAAATTTTTCTTAGCTTATGCCTACCTACCCCCTAGAAAGAACCTAACTTCCAAATTTCAAGTTAATAATAACAATAACTTAAATTTCACGTAAAAAGTTTCATCCCCTTTTTTACCACCCTTAAGGGGAGATTTTCCTGAACAACTTACACAGGTTTTTATTATTTAAAATTTATAATCTAAATGCCTATTTTCATATCTGTAACTTCAAAAACATAGAACTTTCATATAACCTTCCTACCCCCATTTTACCCCCTTAGGGGAGGATTTTCGTGAAATCTTTTCTAGGCTGATATCTAAGCCCTAGAATGAACCTATCTTCTAAATTTCAAGTTGATAATAACAATAATTAAAACTTAACATAAAAACTTTCAACCCCTATTTTACCACCCTTAAGTGAAGATTTTTCAGAATAAAATACACAGGTTTATATTATTTAAAACCAGTAATCTAAATGCCGATTTTCAGGTCTGTAACTTTAAAAACATAGGACTTTCATACAAACTTTCTACCCCCATTTTACCCCCTTAGGGGAGGATTTTAGGGATACTAAATAGCCTATAACCTTCCCAGAAAATTGTACTACCAAATGCAAAAAGAATTTTTCAAATCCGACTGGTACTTCCAGAGATTAGCGCGTTCAAACAAACAAACTCTTCCGCTTTATTATATTAGTATAGATATTGAATATTTAAGAATCATGGAAAAAAAAAATAATTCTCCATACAAATAGTGGCGGCTATGTTGCGGCCGCTGCCACTGTCGTGACATCAAACAAGACGTGTATCAGGATGGAACACACCGTTGACGTCAGTGACGGCGACGTGCACGGCGGTGTAGGCGGTGAACTTGCCGTCCGTGGCCGCCACCGACAGCGAGTAGGCGGGCTCGGTCTCGCGGTCCAGCGCGCGCGCCACGTACAGCTCGCCCGACGCGCGCACGGCGAAGCGCGCGCGCGCGTCGCCCGCCGCCACGAAGTAGCTGAGCGGCGCGCCCGCCGCGTCCGCGTCCGTCACCGCCAGCCGCGCCAGCACCGTGCCCGGCGCCGCGTCCTCGCGCACGGCGGCCGCGTGCGTGTCGCGCGCGAACCGCGGCGGGCAGTCGTTGTAGTCCGCGAGCCGCACCACCAGCGAGCCGCGCGCCGAGCGGCTCTGCGCGCCCGCGTCGCGCGCCACCAGCGCCAGCCGGTACTCGGCGCGCGTCTCGCGGTCCAGCGCCGCCGTCGTCGTCACCCAGCCGCTGTGCGCGTCCACGGCGAACGGCACGTCGGCGCCGGCCGCGCCCGCCGCCAGCGCGAACCGCACCTCGCCGTTGGAGCCCGCGTCCGGGTCGTCCGCCATCACTGTCGAGGAGGACACGGTCAGCGACACGGCGCGACAGACGCGACAGGACGCGACGCGACAGACGCACTCACGTTGCACGACGCTGGAGTGCGGCGGCGTGTTCTCGGCGAGCTGCACGACGTAGGGCTGCGAGTGGAAGGCGGGCGCGTGCTCGTTCACGTCCAGCACGTGCAGCCGCGTCACCACCATGCTGCCCAGCGCCGGGCTCGCCGCGTCCTCCGCTATTATACCTACGACATAAATACAGTGGGTAATCATCGAGCTATAAGTATATCGGCGCATCCTGCAGTCGGTGCAAATTTCGTTGTCCTATCGTGTGAGATATGATAAAAGATTATGCACGTTGTACAGAGGTGCTTTGCCAGTGAATTGAATGTGAAATGCGTCAAATCAAAGGTCTAGTTATTTCAATGTCTGTGTGAAGCGATTCTTCAGTCGGTGGCAGTTTCGACTCGTCAGATGAGCCCCGACTGGTAACCGGCGCTCGTGCTCACCGATGACGTGGTCCTGTGCAGTCTCGCGGTCGAGCGGCGCGGCCAGCAGCAGGCGGCCGGCGGCGTCCAGCGCGAACAGGTCGCGCGGCTCGGCGGCGGGCGCCAGGCGCAGCGCGGGCAGCGGCGCGCCGCCCGCCGCGCGCAGCTCGGCGATCAGCGTGCCCGGCGCCGCGTCCTCGGGCAGGAACAGGTCGGGCGGCGGCGGCGCCAGGCGCGGCGCGCGCTCCCCGCCGCGCAGCACGCGCACCGCCACGCCCGCCTCGCCCGCCAGCCCGCCGCCGTCCGTGGCGCGCACCCACACCTGCACCGTGCGCCCCGCTGACAAGCACACGTATCATCCGACATTACATCACTGTTATTATAATACCTACTACTTAGGTATTTTTTTTTTTTCACTTTTCTACAGAAGACTCACCGAAGGCAGACGCGTTCCTGGCGAAGGAGAGTGCGCCGGTGAGCGCGTCGACGGCGAGCAGGCCGGCGGCGTCGGTGCGCAGCTCGCCCTCGTACACGGAGTAGCGCAGGCGCGCGTTGTCGCCCGCGTCGCGGTCGGACGCCGCCAGCGCCAGGAAGGGCAGGCGCGGCGCGCGGTCGTGACGCACGGCGGCGCGGTACTCGCGCAGCGGGAACGCGGGCGCGTGGTCGTTGACGTCGCCCACGCGCACGCGCACCGTCGTGTGGCCGAGCCGCGCGCCGCCGTCGCTCGCCGTCACCGGCACCTCCCACTCGGCGCGGCGCTCGCGGTCCAGCGCCACGCGCGCGCTCAGCGCGCCGCTGTTGGCATCGATGGCGAACACCTCGCGCAGCCGCGCCGACGGGATCGAGTAAGTGATGGTTCCGTATTCACCAGCGTCCGGGTCGAACGCCTTCACCTGCGGACGACCGTTCGAATCATTCGAGTTCACGCGCGGGTCTCGTTAACTCGCAGCGGGAAGGGACGGGAGGCACGTACGGTGGTCAGCAGCAGCGGCGGCGGCTGGTTCTCGAGCGCGCGCGCCTCGTGCACGAGATGCGGGAAGTGCGGCGCGTGACGGTTGGCGGGCGCCAGCGACAGCTTGACGCGCGCGAAGGCGGCGTGCGCGCCGTCCGACACGGACACGTTGAGCGAGCGCGGCGCCGCGCCCGCCAGCCAGCGCGCGTCCTGCAGCGTGAGCACGCCGGTGCGCGCGTGCACGGCGAGCGCGCGCCGCTCGCCCGCCGCGCCCTGCAGCGCGTAGCGCAGCCGCGGCGCGTCGCCCTCGTCCGCGTCCCACGCCGCGACGCGCGCCAGCGCCACGCCGCGCGCCGCCTCCTCCGACACCAGCGCCGGCACCACGGCGCGCTCCATGCGCGGCGCGCAGTCGTTCACGTCCTCCACTGCGACACAAAACGCGCGTCAGTAAGTAATATACTCGTTATCGCCGAGCACGGCTACTCGGAGCGCAGCGTACCCGTGATGAAGAGGTGCGCGGTGGTGAGCAGGCGCGGGCGGCCCGCGTCGCTAGCGGTGAGCAGCAGGTGGTGCGCGGCGCGGCGCTCGCGGTCCAGCGGCGCCGCCACGCTCACGACGCCCGTCTGCGCGTCCACGGCGAACGACGCCTGCTCGTCGGCGTCGCCCCACGACGCCAGCGAGTAGCTCACTTCGCCGTTAGCGCCTGCGCAGCAGATGGAGACAGTCGTTATCGGTGTCACGACGCACTCGCGACGACGGCCAGGGTCAGGTACGCACCGCTGTCGGCGTCGGCGGCGCGCGCCGTGAGCACGGCGTCGCCCACGGCGGCGGCCTCGGACACGGCGGCGCGGTACTCGTCGCTGTCGAACTCGGGCGCGCAGTCGTTGGCGTCGAGCACGGCGAGCGTGACGGCGAGGTCGGCGAAGGCGCCCGTCACGCCGTCCGTGGCGCGCACCGTGAGCTCGTGCGCGCGCGCCGTCTCGTAGTCGAGCGCCGCGCGCGCCACCAGCGTGCCTGCGGGAGGCGGGCGGTCAGTGGGGCCGTCTGCCGCGCGACGGCGGGTCGCCGAGGGAGGGTCGGACGAGGTCGACGGGGTGCGATGCGCAATGTTCGGTGTGCTTTGATGATGCGGCCCACTCACCTCTATTAATACGAGTACGTTGGACTGGCTATAACCGATGTGATATGAGCAATTTGACTATAATCGTCATTTTGGTGTTGATTACTAAGAATTGAAAATGAAGTCAGGCACTCATATTATGTATGATCAATCGTATTGGGAAATGAGACACTCTGAATCGGCACAAACTATCATTTTTACGGCACAACCGGTCCAGCGCAGTTGTTAATAGAGATCAGTGATTCAACCACAGCTACCAGTACTGTGTGACAAAAGCTCTCGCGCAACACAAAAGTACTCACAGTGAAACCAGTATTTACAATAACATAATACGAGTTTGCCATTGATAAATGTCCAACATATCGAAAAACTACAACAGGTTAGCTAGCGCGCCAAGCGAAATAAAAATAAAAATTATTAGGATTCAAAAAAGTCTTTAAAACAACAACTTTTAGGTCCATTTCAGTTCAGTCTTGCATTATAGTGTTTCGATACGTCAAAATCAATGCTGCCGAGAAATGCATACCTACTCATACTACGGTACAGTCCTACAAACTTATCTGACCCGGTGCAGGCGGAAAGTGCAGGAGTTTATGACGCTACTTTGAAATAGACATAATTATATGGGCTCATTCCCACTAGTTCAATTGAGTAGTTCAACCGTTGAACAAGTGAGACTTTTTTGTCCCAGTAGTTCAACTACATCAATTTTTTTAAGAGTTGAACTACTGGGACAATATAGTTGAACTCAGGTAATGCGGGGGCGACGAGCGACGCTGTCACCGGATCAGATAATATGTTTCTAGGATTATTAAAGTCTATCTCGACAACGATGATAGATTACATAATCGAAACATTATAACGCCTATACCCGTACTACTAATTCCCTGGAATTCTGACGTTTCGTAATGTTACCAGAGATAAAACAATTCCCACAAAAAAGATAAAAAATTCAAAATTTATGCAAATACAAATCAACTGCCGCATGTAGATATGACAAATGCCTGACAGACACTTCATGGTGATGATGTCATTCGACATCCATTTTTGAATAAATTTTTTCAATGTGCTTCTTTTGTTTTCTGTTGCTGTCAGTGTGCACTTTCTAGTTTCCACTCTTGGTGTTTTCTATTTTAAGGCGAAACGAGTAATATTATTACGCGGCATATGGCTTTTTATGATGACAGGGAATTAAAGTAGTTTGGGGTAAAATCGTACTTCGTAGATGTTAACCCTGTTCTCCATACAAATAACTCATCTGTAAATGACAATGACAGCTGTCACAATTCCGGGGAATTAGTAATACGGGTATAAATAAAATACGTCTTAATTTGTCTCATCTGCAGGCAGCGCGAGGCAGCGCGCGTCCTAAGCTGAAACTGCCAAATAAAAACCGGCCAAGTGCGAGTCGAGCGAGTGTGCGAGCTGAATTTTCGTGTTTTTTATCCAACCAAGTTTTTTATCTATGAAAATTCTCGATGGAGGTATTCTCGAGTGCGCAAGTATTAATCACTAAAAAAATTGTTCCAGGGTTGCCGGACTTATGTTATTCTATTTGGCAAAATAGTGTGCACTGAAAGATGCAATGGCAATGTGCGTAAAATTTATTTCTCGAAGTGAAACTTCTTCATTCGCTTCATAAATAATTACAATCATTTTTTATAAAAATATGAATACTTAAGTGGGTATTACATGGGTATATCAATGGGTTTTTTTACGAAAAACTTGATGTGGGTGCTTTTCGAGCTGATTACAAAATTGATGTCTATTGTAAATCAAAAGAGGGTGGGCACACTTTTTTAAAACACGTTATCGCCAAAGAAGTTTCAGTTCTCCCGCATCTATCTATGAAATGGATACACGAACATTTTTTTTTTTAATTTTTGATCAGGCAGACGCGGGGTACCGCCTCATTGTTGCCTTGTCATGACGTGTAAGTAGTTATTAATACAACGACAAAGACTTTGCATGCATTCAAGTGGTCAAAGCTGGATCGGAAGGTTCAACACAAGGTTCAACATGACAGGTGGTCGGGAATCGTGGCTAACGGTACGATGGTGGTGGTATGATGCGGTATGGGGTAGTATCAGGTATGATGTGGTATGGATGGTGGTATGATGTGGTATGGGGTGGTGTTATGGTAGTATGGGGTGGTAGGGCTACGGGTGAACGAGAGCGGTGGATACTCACACGGACCGCTCCCTCGGTCGGGCGCTGCGGGACAAAACCAACACGTTAGTACGCTGACCAGGCGACTCACTCCGGCTCACGCTTTCTCATGATAACCAGGCGGGTATCACGGCTGAGTTCGTAAAATACAATATGTCCAGGGTAGTTTTTAGCAATTTAGAGACATCCTGGACACCCTGTTTAATATTTATTATTTGTAAGAATATTCTAAACCCGGCGCCACACGGCATAAACATTTGAACACTTGTTTGAATACTTTTGTGGCAGGGGTCCTTGGTATTTGTTCAGTTTGAACACACATTTGCACTTTGCCATTCGGTATCGGTTTTTTGAGCGCACATTGTGTTCTTTGTGTGTGGTGTTCAAATGTGTGAGCAGCCCTTCAGTCTTTGTTCAAATGTTTGTCGGTGTGTCGCGCCGGGGTAAGATGCAATGTAGTCAAAGATTGGAACTTCGACGACTTCGACGCTCGCGGATGCGACGCTGAGACGGAGCGGAGGTGTACTGGGGATGGGGACGCGATACTCACCGGTGTCGAAGTGTATCTCGAAGAGGTCCGTGGCGCCGTCGTGCAGCGTGTAGATGAGTTGTCGTGCGAGCGGCGAGCGCGCCTGCAGCGGCGCGGCGAGCGGCTCGCCCGGCGGCGCGTCCTCGCGCACGCGCAGCTCCACGTGCGCCGCGGGCCACGCGGGCGCCGCGCCGCCGCCCCACACGCGCACCGCCACCTCCGCCTCCGCGCCGCACGCCGGCGTACCTGCGGACACACACAGCGTTATACACATGAACGACGGACAAGCTGTACACACACTGAATGAGTCAATTCTATTATACAGATTCAAAGCGTAACCGTATTAATAGAGGTCAGTGGATAGGAGCCACAGCAGCTTGCTCCATAGTAGAATTTTGCCTAAAAGAGATAAAAAGGGGCCCGTAAACATGGTTTATACTGTGAATATCTCGGCCACATAATGAGACACCGAAAATGAGAACTACTACAACTCAACATACAGGGCAAGATCCAAGGTGTTAACGCTCGTCATTCCATTTATAAAAGACTTTTGTGTACCTACCATCACTTTAGTATTTGTGCGAGTATGTATGTGTGCGTTGCGCTCGGACCTACGTTATGCCCATATAAGGCAATAATTTTGAACACGGAAAGATGACGCGTCGCGCTGTGGGCGTGACCAATGTTAGGTATATATAGGCGACATTTTATAATAAAGATGTCTTAAACTCTCTTTGCTGTAAACACTCAAACCATTGTTTGCTTTCTTCTCCTTCGAACTATTGTAGAGGACCCGCTAATCGGGCCCTCATGTGTTGGTTCTCATAACGAAGTGTGGGGAGAAGAACATCTTTGCTGAAAAACCTACGTCAATGGTTTGGAAAAAGCACCCGTTCATTATTCAAAGCCGCGGTATCGAAGATACAAGTTGCCTTAATGATCGCCGACCTTCGAAAGAAGATGGCACTTTAAGAAGAAGATAGTTACCGTGAACAGTGTTTTGATGTGGCCAATTCTGTTGTACACAATCTCTAAACCTAAACTAAATTGACAAGTTTTAAAGTAGTGCTATCCTTTTCTGCAGGGCGCATTGTGAAAGAGATAGGAATATATTTAGCCCTGTCATTTTAGTTTAGATTTAGAGATTATGTACAACAGAATTAGCCACAATGACTGTTTTTTTTTTAAGATTTTCGCTTCAAAAAGAAGGGTTTGGGTAGTCATACCTCCGTCGAAGGCGGCGATGACGAGCGTGTAGAGCTGGTTGTGCGCGTCGAGCGTCTGCTTGAGCGAGATCTGTCCGCTGCGTCGGTCCACGCGGAACAGCTCGCCGTGCCCGCGCTTCATCTCATACCGCACCTGCGGACCAGAGCAACGCTCACTGTTACTACTAAACAAAACAGGGGAGCAGAGGTGCCGAACGGTCAGATGGTCGTCTTCTCACAAGACAGACAAGATGATTTTATATCTACCAATAAACCTGATGATGTATTTTTTATTACTACGAGCGTAGTATATACCTAAGTAAATTTTTTCACGGTTACAGTCGGTTTAGATTCGGCACACACTCGTCAAAACCACGGAAATATCGCTCATTTCCACTAGTTCAACCGAGTAGTTCAACCATTGAAGTAGTGAGACGTTTTTGTCCCAGTAGTTCAACTGCATCTAATTTTTTTTAAGAGTTGAACTAATGGGACAAACTCAGGTACTTGGTAGGTATTAGTTCAATTCTTAAAAAAATTTGATGCAGTTGAACTACTGGGACAAAAGTCTCAGTAGTTCAACGGTTGAACTAATCAGTTGATCTAGTGGGAACGAGCCGATAATTATACCTATCTCCTATTTCGTTCCGGTAATAGTTACCTCGCCGTTGTCGTTGGCGTCGACGTCCACGGCGCGCACCTTGATGACGGCGGTGCCGGGCGGCGCGCCCGCCGGCACGGCCGCCACGTACGGCCGCTCCACAAACACGGGGCAGTTGTCGTTCACGTCCGTCACCGCCACGTGTAGCCGCGCGTGCGCCACGCGCGCCTCGCCCGTGCCCGTGCCCGTGCCCGTGCCCGTGCCCGTGCCCGTGCCCGTGCCCGCGCCCGCGCTGCGCGCCTGCAGCAGCAGCGTGTACGCGTCGCGCGCCTCGCGGTCCAGCGCCAGCCCCGTGCTGCGCACCGCGCCCGACGTCAGCCCCACCTGCGACAGCGCGACACGCACCCACATACAGGGTGTAAGAACTTAGCATTATTATACTACCTAAACATAATCTTATAGGTAGGTATCGGCCTTGGCGCGCGCGCGAGTTTGTAGGGACCTGATAGTACGTAAATTATAGGTCACACAACGTTCATTGACCTCCAGCGTCAGCTGATTTTATTTAAACTACGTTGCAAACTTTAAAAAATACAGGAGTTATTTTTTTTTTGCAATTACAGTACCCCCAAAACATTGCACAAAAATGCAAATTTTTTTTTGTAAAAACTATTTTTTCACATTTCTTAACCCCCGACGCAAAAACGACGGGGTGTTATAAGTTTGACGTGTCTGTGTGTGTGTGTGTGTGTGAATGTGTATGTCTGTTCCCTTGTAGCGCTCAAACCGATTTGAATTCGGTTTTTTTGTTTGAAAGGTGAATTAGCCGAGTGTTGTTAGTTAGGTTTGATAAAAATCGATCCAAGATGGCCGCCGCTACAAAATGGCGGATTACATATTTTTTCACAACTCCTTCAATATGGGTATCAAATGAAAGGGCTTGACTTGTAGAATAGCTCTATGCAAATCCAAGATGGCCGCCACCACAAAATGGCCGGCGAATGTCGGAGGTTTTTTTAATACTTGTTATAGTAGTATCTTATCAGTAATCTGTCAGTACTATAACCTGTCTTCATTTCCGAGAGCGTTCTCCTAATACCCTGTACCTATACACGATCTACCATATCAGTTGCTCACAAGCGAAAGCAGAATAAGGATTTCAGTGAGTTGTGACATTACCTCGAATCCTTCGACGGGGTTCAGTATGCGGAACTCGACGTGCTCGTGCAGCGCGGCGCCGAGCACGGCGAGCACGGCCACGACGGCCGGCTTGGTGGAGTTCTCCACCACGGAGCCGTAGTAGTCCGCCTTCTGGAACGCGAGCCCCGAGTTGTCGGGCTCGCGCGCGCGCACCTCCACGCGCGCCGTGCTCGCGAACACGCCGTCGGACGCGCGCACGCGCAGGCGGTGCGCGCCCGACAGCTGCGCCGGGTCGGCCACGCTCAGCTCGCCGGCGGCCGACAGCGCGAAGGCGCCGCGCGCGTCGCCGTCGATGATGTCGTACTTGAGCGGCGCGCGGCCGGCGGGGTCGTCGGCGTCGGTGGCGCGCACGGTCAGCACGCGCACGTCGCGCGCCGTGGGCAGCAGCACGGTGGCCTGGTACGTGGGCGCGGTGAACGCGGGCGGGCAGTCGTTCACGTTGATCACGTCCACGGTCACTTTAGCGGAGCTGTGCGAGGGCAGCCGAGGGTTTCCCATGTCGACCACCTGCAATGCATAAAACTAACGTACACCGCCAAAACATTGCCACAATATGCTATACAACTACCTACTAGGAAAAACAGTTTAGCTAGCAAAAAATAAATAAAAAGATGTTGGTGTTTGCAATTGTTTATTCAGGTTGGAGGCGCGTGCTGACCTTGACGGTGAAGACGTGCTGCTGCTGCAGCTCGTAGTCGAGCGCGGCGGCGAGCTGCAGCGCGCCGGTGGTGGGGTCGAGGCGGAACAGCGCGGCGGCGGCCGGCTCCGGCAGCTCGAACGCGCGCTGCTGGTTGGCGGCCGAGTCGCCGTCCGCCGCGGTCAGCACCAGCGGCGCGCCCACCGCGCCCACCGCGTCGCTCACCAGCGCGCCCACGACCGCCGCCTGCGCGCACCACAACAAACACATACATATGCAATCACTGAAACATTCCTTAGAAATAACGCCGCGCTAGCTCAAGAAGACTCACCTTAAGCAACGAAATAAAATGAATGTTTCATACTTTTAAACAAACTTTTAAAAAGCGTCCTTTTGGGCGTCCTAAACAATTATTGTCAATTTTGTCATGTGGACGGATCGACCCTGTTCGGAACAACAAACAATCGCACTCTACTATATCTAACCTCCGATATGCGGCCTCGATATTCCCTTTGCAACAGAACCGGTGGAAACTCGTTCCGGTCAAGAACGTGCACCGTCACCCGCGCGCTCGCGCTGCCGCCGCCCTGAGGACACAGATCAATAATTTGAGATCGTGTAAAGTAGGTACAATTTTATTTTTATTTTTTGAAGGATTACGAAAAATGATGTTACCATATTGGTCGCGATAACGGTGAGGTTGTAGAGGTCCTTCGTCTCGTAGTCGACGGGCGCGGCCAGGCTGAGCACGCCGGCGGCGGGGTCCAGGCGGAACGCGCCCTCGCCGCCGCGCAGCTCGTAGCGCACGGCGGACGCGCTGCGCGCCTCCAGCGCGGCCAGCACCGCGCCCGGCGCCGCGTCCTCGCCCACCTCGCACGCCACCTCCTCCGCGGCGAAGCGCGGCGGCGCGTCGTCCGGCTCCACCACCAGCACGTGCAGCGGCAGCGTGGACGCGCGCGCCGACGGCGGCGGGTTGGCGGCGCGCACGTGCAGCGTGTAGTCGCGCGGCCCGACGGCGGGCAGCGCGCGCGCCAGCCGCACGTCGCCCAGCTCGTCCACCGCGAACAGCCCCGCCGCGTCGCCGCCCGCCAGCGAGTACAGCACGCGCGCCGCGTCCCCAGCGTCGCGGTCGAACGCGCGCAGCGGCGCCACCAGCGCGCCCGGCGCCGCGCCGCGCGGCACCCGCGCCTCCCACAGCCGCCGGCCCCACTCGGGCGCGTGCTCGTCCGCGTCGTGCACGCGCACCGTCACGCGCGCGAACGCCACCGACGCGCGCGGGGCCTGGTCGCGCGCCCACACCGTCAACTCGTGCACGGCGGCCGTTTCTCTGGAAGAAATACGCGAGTCACACGCATGAACTACCGTCGTGAACTTCGACACGCGAGTGCAGGGTAGCTCACCGGTCCAGCGCGCGCGCCAGTTCCAGCACGCCGGTGAGTTCGTCGAGGCGGAACAGCGCCAGGTCGCGAGGCGCGCGCGCGGCGTGCAGGCCGAACAGCAGGCGCGCGCCCGCGCCCGCCGTCGCCTCCAGCGTCACGAGCGCGGCGCCCGCGCGCGCGCTCTCCGACACCTCCACGACGTACTCGGCGCGCGAGAACGACACGCCGCCCTCGTTGGCGTCGTTGACGACGGTGATGTTGACGAGCGCGTGCGCGACGTTGCGCCCGTCGCTCACGGACACGTTGAGCGCGTAGCGCGCGCGCTCCTCCCACAGCAGGCGGCGCGCCAGCACCAGGCTGCCGTCCTCGCGCCCCACCGTGAACTGATGCCGAGGGTCGCCATCTAAGAATCGCATCGATCGGTAAGAATAGAGCACGAGGTGACCGGTCGCATTCTCGAATACGTTCGAACCGAACTCACCGACGATGTCGTAGTAGAGCGCGTCGCCCTCGGGGTCGCTGGCCTGCAGCAGCGCCAGCAGGAAACCGGGCGCGTCCAGCTCGGCGGCCTGCAGTGGCGGCAGCGCTTTCACGACGGGCGCCGCGCCGCCGCCGCTCGCGACGACGCGCACGCGCACGCGCGCGACGCTGCAGCGCGCCGGCCGCCCGCCGTCGCACGCGCGCACCGTCAGGTCGTAGGACGCGTGCGGCGCGAAGTGCAGGCGCGGCGCCGCGTACACGCGGCCGGAGCGCGCGTGCACGCGCAGCAGACCGCGCGCGACACCGCGCGCTCTCCCGCTGTACCTGACGGTGCCGTTCTCTCCTGCGTCGCTGTCTAGCGCGGCGACCTGTACATATTCGTTTGTTTATCGTCGATCGCCACAGTTGTAGCATGACGAAGTACCTAGAGGACGAGCGCGCTCACCGTGGTGACGTAGTTCCCGGCGGGCTCGGCGTCGTCCCACACGTCCCAGGCGGCGCGGCCCGAGCCATCGTCATCGTCGTCGGCCTCGGCCTCGGCCTCCGAGCTACTCTCTTGACCTTCGATGGAAACCGCCTCGTCATCCTATCGAACGTAATTTTATGGGTTATTTAACGTAACGCTTTTAAGTTTGCATCCCAGGTAGCAGCGGGTACGAGTTAGCGGGGCGGGCGTCATGTACCTACCTAACACAAACGCCCAGACTCGTATGATGATACATAACAGACGCGCGGATCTGTCATTTGTGCCTCGCTGCCTGCACCCGCTCTAACCTGGTACGCTCCTACAGGCACGCACGCACCTGCAGGTCAGCGGCGGGCGCGCGCACGTCGTAGAAGCGCTGCGTGAAGGCGGGCGCGTGGTCGTTGAGGTCGAGCAGCGTGACGCGCACGCGCGCCGCGCCCGCCAGCGCGCCGTCCCACACCGACACCTCCAGCGCGTGCGCGGCGGCCGCCTCGCGGTCCAGCGTGCGCCCCGTCGTGCGCACCGCGCCTGCGAACATGATTTTACACGTCATAATTATCGAACGCGTCGGCTTCGGCGTCGGCGCCACCAGCGTGCCGGCCGCGCAGTGCTCGGGCACGGCCGCGAAGTACTCCGCCTGCTCCGGCCACGGCGCCATGTCGTTCACGTCCTCCACCTCGATGTGTACCTGTGTCCTCGTCGATGGAGAAGAGCCCGTCCGGGTTGCCGGCCACGATGGAGTAGCGCAGGCGCGCGGGCGCGGGCGCCGCGTCGGCGTCGAGCGCGTGCACGCGCGCCACCAGCGTGCCGGCCGCGCAGTGCTCGGGCACGGCCGCGAAGTACTCCGCCTGCTCCGGCCACGGCGCCATGTCGTTCACGTCCTCCACCTCGATGTACACCTGTAGGTACACCACGGTCATCGATGTAGAGGTACATTGATCACACAGGAGACTCACTTCGATGTACTTTTTTATTACGGCCTTAACCGTATAAAACAGAAAATCTGCATCTGTCTAGAGTTGAGGATGCTCCGGGGACGGAGTACGTATCTGTGTGGTGTTACGCACGTAATGTTTATGCACGTTACCTGTACGCACGCGTGGCGCGGCACCAGGCCGTGGTCCTGCGCGCACACCGTGAGCCAGTAGTGCGGCGTGGTCTCGCGGTCCAGCGGCGTCTGCGTCCGGACCACACCTGCGGCGACAAGGCGCATCAGAACAGCAGCAGTCTGCAGCAGCGAATGGTGGACACCTCGCTACACTCACTGGTACAAACACGCTGAACTGGCCATTGACTATTGCCATTTTGGCGCTGATTGTTGAGATAGGTGAAAGTACTCGGAACTAATGTGAATTGCGATAAATTGTATTGGGAAAATATGCTAAACTACAGTACCTTCGCTGCAGCACTTTGAAGCGCTGCAAAAATCGCCTTATTTTGGCCACAGACGTTGCAACATAATATCTTGTACAATGGAGTCAATGGTAGCCCCAAACTTCTATTAATACAAGTACGTCAGGTTATCATCATAAGTATATCACGTCCATTATAGCCAGTCCAGCGTACTCGTACTGATAGAGACCAGTGGTGTTTGCAGTGGACAGTTACCGGCGTCGTCGATGGAGAAGTGCGCCATGCCCGAGCCGGCCACGACGTAGTAGGCGAGGCGCGAGTCGCGGCCGGGCGGGTCGTCGTCCGTCGCGCGCGCCGTCAGCACGACGCTGCCGGGCGGCGCGTCCTCGGGCACGCGCGCCGCCAGCGCCGGCCGCTCGGCGAACACGGGCGCGTGCGCGTTCTCGTCCACGTCCGCCACCTCCACGATGAGCGTGGCCTCGGCCCACAGCGCCGGCCGCCCGCCGTCCGTGGCGCGCACCGTCACGCCGTACACCTGCCCACGACCGAACCCACGTCACCCGTCTGAATACTACTACCACTACAAATACTACCAACTCTACAAACGGTCTCCTCGCTTGCTAACAACTCAAGTAATTAAACAAGAAATATTTGATGATCCTGCCTACACAACTTGCAGGTCGTTTTACAGACGGAGCCTATGACTGTACAGTACTGCAGGAGACATCATCTTGATTTTGAAATACACATTTAGTGATTTACCACTCAATATGGTACACGTATTTTTATAAAACTTAGCCTATTTAAAACATCGCATGTTTTAGACAAATCGATAGAAACCTCATTAATTACAATCCATTCAGCCGTTGTGATTCACTAGGTTAAGTATAAATAATCCCCACATACCTAAATAATACCCAGATACGCGTGAAAACATAATATTAACTCTGTAGTTGCCATATAAATAGTGGTCCTTGCTATCGCATAGTCGGGAATAAATAAAATCAAGATAAAATTAATGAATTGGGAATTGACCTGTCTCTCCTCGTAGTCCAGCCGCTTGGCGGTGCGCAGCGTGCCCGAGGTGGTGTCCACCGTGAACACGACGTCGTCGGCGGACTGGTCGGGCAGCGAGTAGGTGACGACGCCGCCGTCGCCGAGGTCGGGGTCGAACGCCTCGAGCACGGCCACCAGCGTGCCCACGGGCACGTCCTCGCGCACGCGCGCGCTGTACGCGGGCAGCGCGAACCGCGGCGCGTTGTCGTTCACGTCGTCGACGGCGACGCGCACCAGCGCCTCGGCGCGCAGCCCGCCGCCGTCGGTCGCGCGCACCGTCAGCTCGTACAGCGCGCGCCGCTCGCGGTCCAGCGGCGCGCACACGGCCAGCGCGCCCGTGTCGCGCTCGATGCAGAACTCCCCCTCGCTCGCCCCGCTCAGGTCGTACGCGACGCGGCCGAACTCCCCGCCGTCTCGGTCCGTCGCGTTCGCGTGGAAGATCGCCGTGCCGTTGATCGCGTTCTCCGTGACGCGGAAGCTGGCGAGGGTCGTCGCGAACCGGGGCGGGTTGTCGTTCACGTCGAGCACGGTGACGGGCAGCAGCCGCGACGCCGAGCGCGGCGGCCGCCCGAGGTCGTACACGGTCACGTTCAGGTAGTACTCGCTCTCGCGCTCGCGGTCCAGGTATCCGATCACCTTGAGCTCGCCCGTGTCGGGGTCGATCCGGAACGCGGAGTCGGCGTCCCCGCCGGACACGGCGTACACGAGCAGCCCGTTGTACCCGAGGTCGCGATCGCGAGCCCGCAGACGAACGAGCGACGTGCCCAGCGCGACGGACTCGTTCACTTTCACCTCGACCGGGAAGTCGACGAACTCCGGGTAGTGCAGATTCTCGCCGTAGCGGGACGGCGCCAGGGGGAAGTCTTCGGCGAAGTCGACGGGCGCGTTGCTGCGCTCGGCCGCCGCCAGCAGCTCGGTGAGGCGCCGCGCGACGCCGGTGTCGCGGCACTCCAAGGAGTTGGACTCGGCGCTCCCGCCGTTGTTGGTTCCCCCGCCGTTGACCAGGTGTAAAGTTAGAGTAGCCGCATCGGCGAAATGCGTCCCATCGGTGGCGGTCACGTTCAGGACGCGCGTTTCGGTGCGAACGTCGCTCAGGTCGCACGACAGCACGAGCACTCCGGTGCTCGAGTCGAGCGAGAAGCAGTTGTCCTCGTTGCCGCCGGCGACGCGGTACGAGACCACGTCGCCGGAGTCGAAGTCGATGGCCGAAAGAGTCACGATCTCGGATCCGATGGCGAGCTTGCGCGACAGGTAGCCGACGCAGTCCACCCGCTCGAACTGCGGTCGGTTGTCGTTCACGTCCTGCAGCCGGACGGTGAGTCGCATCTCGGCCTGGCGGCGGTAGGGCAGGCCCCAGTCGCTGGCGCGGATCTGAAGGACGTACTCGCGACGCATGCTCTCGTAGTCGAGTAATCTGTTCGTGCGAACCGCACCCGAAAAGTGATCCACTTCGAACGGCACGGGCTGCAAGTTTGCGATGCTGTACGAGATGTACGCGTTCTCGCCCGAGTCCGCGTCCCGCGCCGAGACGCGCGCGACCACCGCGCCCGTGGCCCCGTTCTCCGCCAGCGTCACCTCGATCTGGTCCCGCTCGAATACGGGGTCGTTGTCGTTAGCGTCGACTATTTCGATTTTCACCTTAGCGGAGGATTGCTTGCGAACCCCGGCGTCGCCCTGGTCGATGGCGGACACGGTGAGCGTGTACAGGGACTTCTCCTCGGCGTCGAGCGCCACCGCGGTGTAGAGCACGCCCGTGTCCGGATTGACGGTGAACTCTCCTCCCTCGTTGCCGCCCACTATTTCGATGTAGACGCGGGCGTTGAGGCCTTCGTCGGGATCGCTCACTTTCAGCCTGATGACGGGCGTGTTGGGCGGCGCCGTCTCCGACACGCTGGCCTCGTACACCTCGCGGCTGAACACGGGCGCGTTGTCGTTCGCGTCCGTCAGCGTCACCGGCAGCGTCAGGTACGAGGAGCGCGCGGGCTTGCCGGCGTCCGTGGCGCGGAGGGTGAGGTTGTAGCCGCGAGGCGCGGTCTCTCGGTCCAGCAGCGCGTGCACCACGATGTCGTACTCGCCGGGCTGCACCGAGGTTCGGACGCGGAAGTGTCCGTGAGGGTCGCCGTCGACTATCTCTAGGCTGCTGATGCGCCCGTGCTCACCCGCGTCTCGGTCGGTGACCTCTACGATTGCGTAAATTTCGGCCGTAGAATTTTCTATGAGCTCGGGTAGATGGCGAACTTTGAGTTCCGGAGCGTGTAAATTAGCCTGAACGACGCGAACGAGTAGCGTCGCTCGCGCCGCGGGCGCCTTGTCGCCGCGCGCGATCAGCGAGGCGCGGTCGTGCGCCAGCACAGTGACGGCGTGCGCGGCGCTCTCGGCCGCCGCCAGCGCGCGCGTCACCGTCACCACTCCGCTGGTGGGGTGCACGGCGAAGCGGTCGGTGGCCTCCGCGAGGCTGTAGTAGATCTCGCCGTTCATGCCCAGGTCGGCGTCCTCCGCGGACACCCTGGCGATGCTAGAGTGCAGAGGTGCGTCCTCCTGGACGACGGCTTCGTACTCCGTCGGGTAGAACAGCGGGCTGAGGTCGTTCTCGTCGGTGACTTCCACCGCGACGGCCGTGTCGGCCTCCAGCTGGCGCCCGTTGGCGAGATGCGCCGTCGCCCTTATCTCCAGCCTGAAGCTGTCCCGTCGCTCCCGGTTGAGCACGTCGGAGTGTCCCGCGCGCGTCCTGATGACGAGAAAGCAGAAGTCGCCGACGACGCGGTCCTCCGCCTTGAAGAACTTGTCCTTGTCGCCGTGGCGGATGCGGAAGCGCACGCGCGCGTCGGGCGCGGGCAGGCGCACGCCGAGCGGCGCGGCGCCGGGCGGCTGCTCGGCGAGGGTGCGCGGCGCGCTGTTCTCCGGCACGCTCACGTTGTAGAGCGCGTGCTGGAAGCGCAGCGCGGCGCCGGGCTGCTCGAGCGCGGCGCCGGGCGGCGCGCCGGGCGGCCCGGGCCCGGCGCCGCGCGCGCCGCACAGCGCCGCCAGCACCAGCAGCGCGCGCGCTCTCTGCATGTCGCCTCTCGTATTCTGCAACACCCAGCGTCACCAAAACTGAGCGATCGCGGTATCGATCGTTATCATGCTCTACACACCATCTTTCGCCCTAGTTAAACGGTAGACAAATTTATTACTTATTAGATAGAGCCTGCAAGTCTATTTCCAAATTTCAGTGACTATGTTTAGATGTACCTTTACTATACTACGGAATGTGTCAAACAAATAACGGACTAATTCCAAATTTTTTACGGACCAACTTGGGTGACCAAGCGAGATGACATCAGAAGCACTGATCTCGGTAACAGACACCGACATGAACCGTGTGAACACTCGCATTTATTTGTTAAGACACTTTTCGTCACACCCGACTCCACACGTTAGCAATTTGGCACCAACGTTCTCCCTAACACCGTTTGCCCAAACTGTGGATGAACAAATTAATTAGTAGGTGTGCACCCAAGCTGACGAGTTTAGGGTCAATAGGACCCTAAACTCGTCAACTTGTGTGCACCCACCTGAAATGTTTCATTAGATTTAGTTTGATTTTTTGTAATTTATATGCGAACGCCTGTTAGCAAACCAATAAAATAAAAAATAAATAAAAAAATTTTAGAGCGTTAGCCGTTCTGTATCGGGTTAGACAAAGAAAATTGATGCCAATAATCGTTGCATCCACACGTTGCATTGCATGGGTTGGGTCTTCTTTGGGGTCGGCCTCAGCTACTGAGACACTCGTAGGTCTGGAACCCCGGCAGAGCAAGTGGTACCTACCTCATGTGTGGGGCGGGCGTGCGCGGCGCTGCTCGCTGCTCTCCGATCTGCAACAATGACAATTGTGATTACTACCATTGCAAACTGGACGCCGTGGTCTACCAACGAGTACCTACTTACTACGCACTTTGACTAGCTAGGGCGGATGGGTTCTAGAGGATAGTTTCATGCACAATAATTTTGTTATTCCATCTCTAAAGGGATGAGAGAAGCGGAAAAGGTTGTACGCAGAATCAATTTTTTTTTTGAACATAAATCCATGCAGATGAAATCATCAGGTAGTCTGAAATTAATTTTATGCCTAGTACGGTCCACAGTCAGTTTTAAAAACATGTAGGGTAAAGATAACAAACAAGACTACGCTCTACAGTTGTACGAGATTATATTATTAAAAAAAAAATAAAGCCAGACAAACACCGAAAAACTGCTTTGTACCAAAATGGAGCTTCAGACTTATAATAGAAAATTGTTGTATATTAATATCTGCTAAGCAAGCCAGTCAGAGAGCTAGGGTTGCCAACCATACTGATAAAAATCTTTTAATTTATACGAATTATGTTGGTTGATTAGAAAAATAAAGCATAGATACTAGGTACTAAATATGTAGTAAATAGATACTAAATATGTAGGTAGAGTTAGATTTTTTTAAATCCTCAGGGAACTCTATGATTTTCCGGTATAAAAGTCTATGTGTTATTCCAGAGTATACTTAATCTATCTCCATTCCAAATTTCAGCCAAATCGGTTCAGTAGTTCCGGCGTTAAAGAGTAACAAACATAGTACACAGTACACACATACATACACACAAAATTTTCGTCTTCATAATATTAGTGTGATCAATTAATAATTCGACGTAGATTCATATAATACATATAATTCATGATTTTCTTCCATATACATAATAGACTAGTACGGCGCGTGCGTGCGCGGCCCGCTAAAGCGGACCGCGTGGACGGACCGAGTAAACAACAGAAACAGGAGTCCGCTTGGATTTATAGCTTTGGTGTGTAACCGTTTTGATTTTTAGTAGGTATAGGTATATTGTATTAAGAATTTAGTCATCATCTTCAGGTCACATCACCCTGGGAGTCATATCACTAAAGAAACTTAGCAACAAAATGAATATCTGAAACAGTGAAATTAGCTTCGGTAGCTCGAAAACTGGCTCACTATAATTCTTTATATTATAAATACGTATAAACTTTTTCGTGTAGGTACGTATTACTTTATAATATAAAAAGTGTAGTGGGCCAGTTTCCAAGCCACCCAGGAGGTATGGCATCAGCTCGTTTTTTTTTACGTGGTTCTCCCATTAACAGACATTTAAAACAGAATTAAAATTTAACTATAAACATATGTACATAGACTGCTAAAATCATAACCGTTACTTTTGGCTTTAACGTAATCGGGTAAAAAATATTCTGCATGCCTGAATAATGAGACCTATTGCAATTTAGCAAAAATATTACAAAAATTTAAATATTTTTGCCACCTTGCTCCACGATACATAAATAAATACTTAAAATAAACATTAAAACAAATATTGTGTCGTTATTAAGCATTAATCCTTAAATAAATATGAAAAACAGCATAATTAAAAAAATATCTACTTACATCTTAGAATAATGACTTACATATTTAAAAATATGTTTTGATATATGAAACAAAAGATCCCTGTGATTCAGATGTGTTATAGTAAAAAACCCTTATATTACTGTAACATCTTAAGTTTCTGACTGGGGGTATTTGTGAAGTAAGAATAAAGTAAGGTATTATGATTGAAAATTTAATGTTTGGTATATTAAGCCATTTAAAATTATTGAAATAAAATAATAATAACACAAAGAAAAGTATAGAAAGTGAACATAATATTGTTTAAGTATATTCTATTACAACGTTTGGTAGATTGTTACCATTGGGTAATTGAATGTTTGTTGGAAAGACGATGAATAAATAAAGGACTTTATCAGTTACTGGTTGTTTAATGTTAATATGTCCAAACACAATTACCAATTTTATTATTATTAATTACAGTGATTTTAGTACCCGTCTAACGGTCGCGACGTGCCGGGATAGACTCCCCTCCGCGGCGCCGTGTGTCGTCATGCAATGCGTTTTGCTAACGTCGACAGAACGCCTTGCATGCACACCTAATGTGTCGCTACATCAACCTCCCCTTTTGGAAAAAGAAGGATTGATACTACATGAAAGCAAAACTAAATACATTTCAAACATGATAACTAAGTAGTTACAAAATATAATAATAACATACAATTGCACTGGGGCAAACATTGCTGAGCGCGCTGTAATATGATCGGCAGCTGCGCTCGCCGAGTGCGCTGACACAGTAGGTTTCACAATACACAGTATGAACTAGTTACATAAAAATAAATTTTATATCTAGATAAGTATGGTTAAAGGTAAAAATAATTTGTGGAGTCATGATAACAGTAATAAAAAATGAATAAGTACAAAAGAATTAATTACGGAACGTGTTACGCGTAGTGGGTAGCAACAGGCGCGGGATTTGGTGCTAGATTCGCGACCGCTGCTGGTGCTGCTACTGCCGGCTGTACTTGCACGTGCGTAAGGGTTGCCGCTGGTCCACTAACTTCCTCGCGGAGCCAGGCCCTCATGCGGCTGCGGAACTGCCGCCGAATGCCTCGACGAACCTTTCGGATCAAGGCACACCCAACGATAAGCAGGAGTAACCCGATGATTACCATGGTTAAAACGCTCTGCCGAGACATGTGCGCTTCTACTTCTGTTGAGTTCTGAGCTATTATAATCTGCTCCTTTTGTTCCTTAGACTGATTTTTGCCCATATTTGTAAAAATCATGGACGTGTTAGCTCTTTGAAATTTAATTAACTAATGCACTCCAAAAATTATTTTTACGAGAAGAAGTTACTCTTAACCTAAATAAAATTTGCTTACGTTACTTCACATCTTAACATAAATACCATATATTGACAGATTTGCATGTTTAAAAAGTAGATCACAATAGCTAAGAGTTGCAAATAAAATATTATTATAAATGATCGTTCATATAAATGTGTATGTGTCATAAAACCTTAATAATAATTATACTTAGTTGCATATTATAATTTCTTAGTTAACTACTTATGCTTACAAGGTAAAATGAATACATGTAAGTTATAAATTGAAACGTATAGGTGGGCGAATAACTCGACCACTTCTAGATACTTTGATCGTAGGGTTATCACTATCAGTCATGATGTCATCCGTCAATGAGTCGTTTAATATATAGGCAGGTTTGAGTCTGTCTATAGATACATTTAGTTGTCTGTTAGGAAGTTGAAGTTTGTATACCTTACTGCTTCTACGTAATACACGATAAGGACCGTCGTAAGGTGTCTGTAAGGGTTTACGAACTGCATCATTCCTTACGAATACATATTCCGCGGACTTTAGATCTGGATGGATGAATAAAGTCCGAGAATCTCGTTGTCTTTCAGGAACGGCCTTCAACTTACGTATCTTGTCTCGTATGTCCTGTACTAATGTAATCGGGTCAGTAGTTTCCTCTTTCGCTGACGCGAAAAATTCGCCTGGCAACCGTAACGTGCGTCCGTAGGTTAATTCAGCGGCGCTAATGTTGGAATCGCTTCGTAAGGTAGTTCTGAGTCCTAGTAAAACGGTAGGTAACTCGTCAACCCACGAAGTAGTATTAAGTCGGGCTTTGAGAGCGACCTTGAGTGATCTATGCCATCTCTCTATAGCTCCATTACTTTGCGGATGGTAAGGACTGCTCCTAATTCTATGTGCGCCCATGCACCTCAAAAGTTCGGAAAACAATTTACTCTCAAAAGAACGGCCCTGGTCCGTAGTTAAGAGCTGAAATATTCCGAACCTGGTGATCCATCCGTCATAAATGACTTTCGCTACGGCCTCCGCTGTAATCTCTTTAAGTGGAAATGCCTCCGGCCAATGTGTGGCGCGATCGATAATGGTAAGTAAGTACCTATATCCGTCGACCGTGATTGGTAATGGACCAACAATGTCAGTATGGATATGTTCAAAACGTCCGGCCGGTTCAAATCGACCTAAAACGGATACGGTGTGACGTTGAACCTTCGCTCTCTGGCATTGAACGCAAGTCTTGGTCCAGTTATTGACTTCTTTATTCATACCTGGCCAAAAATAACGCTGACATACTAGTTTACGTGTGGTATTAATTCCGGGATGACTTAAATTATGAACTAAGTCAAAAGCTAATTTACGAAATTGTTTAGGTAAATAAGGTCTAATATTGTCGGTTGACATTTCGCAATAAATGTGTGTTGCAACATTAGGCATACATACCTTTTTAATGCTTACGCTGCTAGTAGCGTCTTGTTTCCATTGTGCAATGTAGGTATCATCGCTCTGTGCGGTAGCGATTTCTTCGTAATCTAAACTACTTGGACATGTTATTGTCTCTATTCGACTTAGCGAATCGGCGACTACATTATCATTACCGAGAATATATCGAATGTCCGTTGTAAATTCGCTAATATACATGAGTTGTCTAGTTCTGCGAGGCGTTTCTTTATCGCTAGTTAGTTTACTATATGCAAAGGTGAGCGGTTTATGGTCTGTATATATGGTAAGCGCTCTTCCTTCGAACATTTTTCTGAAATGAATTATAGCTAGGTATACGGCTAACAATTCGCGATCGTATGTACTATACTTTAATTGAGTGTCTGTTAATTTGCGCGAAAAATAACCTAATGGTTTCCAATGACCGTTGACTAATTGTTGTAATACGGCACCTACGCAAGTATTTGATGCATCTGTCATCAACGCTAGTGGAGTGTGCGGTATGGGATAAGATAATGTCGCAGCTTCCTGAAGACTTTTCTTACATTTCAAGAATGCTTCGTTAGCTGAATCGTCCCAAACAATTAGTGATTTATCGTTCTTTTTCGCGGTAACGATGTATTTATTGAGCTCGGCCTGATATTTCATTGCGTTTGGTAGGTGAGGTCTATAAAACGTCACCATACCAATGAATCTTCTAAGCTGTGCGACTGTTTCCGGTTTAGGGAAATCGATAATAGCCTGGACCTTATCAAGTGAAGGCTTTATGCCTTCGGTGGTCACCTCGTGTCCTAAGAACTCGATATGTGACTGTCCGAATGAACACTTCGATAAATTTATTGTAATACCGTATTCATTTAACCGTTTAAATAAGGCTTCCAGGTGAAGTTCGTGTGTAGAACTCGAGTCGCTGGCTACAATAACATCGTCAATATAACAGAATATGAACTCTGAACTAGGTTCAAAAGTTCCGTCGGCTCGTTCGATACCTAAACCTTGTAGTACTGTATTGTTCATGAAGCGTTGAAAGGATTGTGCTGCGTTGCGCAAACCGAACGACATTCGAGGAAATTCATATAATCCGAATGGGGTGATGATCGCAGTCTTTTCAACGTCTTCAGGAGCAACAGGAATACAGTGATATGCTCTATTCACATCGATTTTGCTGAAAACACTTTTACCAGACAATATATAAGTAAAATCATGCAAACGCGGAATTGGATATCTGTCCGGTTTCGTAATAGCATTGAGTCGTCTGTAATCGCCACACGGTCGAATATCTCCGTTTTTCTTCGGAACAACGTGTAACGGACTTGACCATGCGCTCTTCGAAGGACGACAAATGCCCAATTCCTGCATTATGCGAAATTCTTCACTTACCTTTTTGTACCTTTCGGGAGGGAGGGGGCGCGCACGCGCATGCACGGGCGGCCCTGTCGTCTCTATGTGGTGAAACACTGTATGCCTAGGGGTATCCTTGAAAGACACAGGTTTCGTTATGTCTGAGTATTTTGACAAAATATTAAAATAAGGATGCGATGTATCCAACGTGTTTAAACTAGGTTGGTTACAAGATACTATAGAGCCTAAGCTATTTACATTAGTTACTAAATCTATTAACCTTCGGTTGCTTAAATCTACTAAGAGTCTGTGGTGGGTCAAAAAGTCTGCACCCAAAATAGGTTGTTTCACTGCTGCTAATATAAATGTCCAACGATAAGGTCTACGCATGTTTAAATCTAACACTAATGTTTTAACACCGTAAGTACTTATTTCAGTTCCGTTGGCAGCATAAAGTTTATAAGTAGCACTATTAACACTAGCTGACTTACGTGCGGGGAGCACCGAAACATTGGCTCCTGTATCAACTAGAAATCGAAGTCCACTAGTACGATCAGTGATGCACAGACGGTTACTTGTAGTATGGGTACAGGGTCCCGCCACCTCCTGTACTACGCCTGGTTTTCCGCCGGCTTCCACGCACACGGGGCAACGCATTTACGTGCCTTGGCCTTATAGCGGAAATGGTAAAAACACAGCCAATCCGGTTTCCTGTCTTTGGGCGTCGGTCTGGTGGTGGTGGGTCTGGTGTTCGTTGGAAAATTGGATCTTTCCTGTGAGCGTCCCCTGGAGCGCGAACGGTATTTGGGACCGTATTGCGGTCCATTGGGTCTTGCAATGGCCGCGAGCTGCGGACCCTTCTGTCCGAATACATTGTTAGGGGAAATTGTTTCTATTACCTTATCAGCAATGCGCGCGAGGACATCCAACTCCGTCGCTTCGGTCACCGCGATTATTCCCTGGACTGCGGCAGGTAAGTGGCTCTGCCATAATATTTTAAGCGTGTCATCTGGCACCTTACTTCGGGCTAAGTCACGCATGCGTCGTAATAACTGCGACGGCCGCTGGTCACCCAGTTCCATTTCGCCGATGAGTCGTTGAATTTGGCGCGTCTCCGACTCCTCGTAAACGGCGAGGAGGCGCGCCTTCAGTGCTTCGTACCTTTGTGCATCCGGCGGCGTAATAAGAATATCTGTGACTTGTTGTATGGCTTCTTTGGACAGCTTGGTGATGACAAGGTTGTACCGGGCCTCGTCCGACATTTTTTGTGGGGCTAAAATAGCCTCCGTTTGGAGGAACCACAACCTTGGGTGGTCTGCCCAGAATTCAGGCACGCGCGATGTGACGGTAATCGCTGCCAATTCCGCCATCCTTTCTTCCTTTACCTGGGGTACGGGCGCTGCCAGGTTATTTATCGACCCGGGTGCTGGTACAGGCTGCATGTTGTTTTTTCACGGGGTCACCACTTTGGTAGATTGTTACCATTGGGTAATTGAATGTTTGTTGGAAAGACGATGAATAAATAAAGGACTTTATCAGTTACTGGTTGTTTAATGTTAATATGTCCAAACACAATTACCAATTTTATTATTATTAATTACAGTGATTTTAGTACCCGTCTAACGGTCGCGACGTGCCGGGATAGACTCCCCTCCGCGGCGCCGTGTGTCGTCATGCAATGCGTTTTGCTAACGTCGACAGAACGCCTTGCATGCACACCTAATGTGTCGCTACAAACGCTATCTACCTACTTATATTACACATTACATAATATTATTTACATATTACTGTTTTTGTCCGATTTTCTTTTGAATTTTAGGTCAGTAGTGATTTATCTATCTATAATATAATAAAACTGTAACAGATCCAATTCTGTACATTGAAGATATTTTGAAAATTTTTATCGGAGGGCACTCTATAATCGATACTGAATCCAAAACTGCAATTTTTTTCATTTTTGTCTGTCTGTCTGTCTGTCTGTCTGTCTGTCTGTCTGTCTGTCTGTCTGTCTGTCTGTATCTTGGCCGCGCATCACGCCGAAACTACTGAATGGATTCGAATGAAACTTGGTACGATTTGAGTTTATACTCCGAGGTAGGTTATAGGATACTTTTTATCCTGAAATTCAGCACGGTTCCCTTGGGAGAGGGGATGAAAGTTAAAACGTGTATTTAGCTGTAATTCATTAACGCGTTATTCGATTTCACTCATTCTTTTTTTGTTAGAAAGGTAGTACTTTAAGTATTGTCCCGTAAATATTTCAAGGTCATAGATTTTTTAGTTTAGAAATGACAGGCATTTATTGGGTTCCAATAACTTGGGACCCGGATCTTTGTACGTACGGCTTATTTTAAACTGGTGTGCGTTTAAATTTATGTTTGTCGGTCTGTCTATTTGTTCCAGCTAATCTCCGAAATGGCTGGATCGATTTTAATGGGACTTTCAATGTTATAAGGAGTAACTTAGACTACATTTAGTTTAGGTACATAAAAGAATCATGGAATCCGATCCGATCCTATATAAAAACCTTATTTCTACGCGAACGAAGTTGCGGGGATCAGCTAGTAAACTATATTTTTAGTAAGAGCGTAATTTCTGCTAACTCTTTCTGGCGGGACCAAGACTTGCAAATTGTGACTGTGCCGCACTCTGCCCAAAGCAACGTATAGTTGTCCATGTGAAAAAACATCACTTCTTAGATCTACTCCCACACGATCAAGAGTTTGCCCTTGAGATTTATTGAACGTCATAGCATAAGCCAACTTGACAGGGAATTGCTTGCGTGTCATTTCTACACCGTTTCGCCCTATTTTAAATTTAAAAGTTATGCGAGGTATGACGATGGGCTCACTACTATTTGGGTGATGCGCTAACAGAGTGAATTTTGAGACTTGATCTATAATTAATTTAGTACCATTAACTAAACGGTGCGTGAAACTGATATTTCGAATAAGTATTACGACCGCGCCTACTTTCAGTTTCAAGTCATGATCGGGCACACCGGGTGCTGTGATAGAATTTAAAACATTGCCTTCTAATCGTTCAGCTGAGTTGTCATTCAGGTGGTCAGTAGTGTCGGCACTGTAACAGATAGTCATTGGTCCAGGTATCAATTCAAGTATTTTTTGATTAATATCTCTTATGTTTTCATTAGTTCCCGATAGAATCGCCCTTTTACATATATTTTCTGGGTCACAGACTTCGTACTTTGGATATATAATATAAATTAATTGTTGCAAGCTATTTACGTAATTGATATTTTTTAAAATTAATAAATCTTCTTCAGTTGTTTCAGCTTCACCTTCTCCAATACTCAATACAAAGTTAGCAAAATAGGGGTCTTCTTTTGCACGCTGATTTTCAGTTAACTTGAATTTTTGAACGTAGTGCCAAATTTCAGAATTTTTTATTGAGGCCCGGCATATGTCACGTTCTCCTGCTCCTGTTATCACTGGTGGTATTTGTCTAAAATCACCAGCTAATACTAACACTTTGCCTCCAAAGGGTTTGGTATTGCATTCCATTAGATCTTTGAGACCGCGGTCAATTGTTTCAAGCAGGTACCTGTGAGCCATTGGTGCCTCATCGATAATGATAAGACGTGCTGCTTTGATCAACGCTGCTCTTTGAGAGTTGTTCGAAATTCCCCACACTGCATTACCACCTTCAAAGTCTAACGGAAGCTTAAACATTGAATGTGCTGTGACACCTCCATCGTGATTTAGTGCAGCTATACCCGTGGAAGCCGTACATAGGGCAATATGTCCATTAGAACGAATTTTTGCAGCAATCACGTTAAGCAAGATGGTTTTTCCGGTGCCAGCGGGACCGTCGATGAAAACCGGGTGCGTATCTTCACAATCATCTTCAGTAAGTAATATGACTGTGTTATAAATAGCCCGTTGCTGCGAATTTAATTTGGACTCCCATTCATTTAATATGGCAGTCGCCTCATCATTCCATCTTCCAGTTTCTCTGTCAAGCTCGGTTATGCTGTGTCTTATGTCTGGCAAACCGAAATCTGACAGCGAGCGACCATGAGCACGTAACATTTGTTCAATGTCTCTAAGGCCGTGGTCGTAAGCGGCTTCTATTTCAGATTCACATCCTCTGTGATAATCATCGCACAAATGATCACGGTATTTATCCCATAACAGAAGGGCTGGGGCACCGTCCATGATAAGTGCGAAGAAAAGCTGACGTAAACCTTTGCCGGTCTTGAAGCCGGCTGCCTCTTCTATTGCCGATTCATACTCCTGGTTATCGTTCAGAATACCACGTTCGAACGCTGCTTTTTGAAAAGTGTCGTAAATTATATTGTTGACAGTTCGCAGTTCGTCGTAGCTCCGGCACGGATAACGCATGAGTAACATTCGCAGAAAATAAAGTTCACCGAGTGTAGGAGATATAAAGACAATTCGAGCCACGATTTCGCCTCGTACTCTTTTTGTAATAAAATATTTTCCAGATTCATGAGCCAACACTTTTACAGTTGGATTAGGCCGGACCTGAGTTTCGACATTGTACCTTTCATAAAACATTATGTAAGTACATTCATCCAACTCAGGATCTGGAGGCCTCGTCATGTAAATTTTCAATTTGGACATGTAATTTTCTGATGCTTGCGCCTCGGTTCCGGTACGGAAAACAATCGCGTCTCCGTCGGGTAAATGTACCGGTAGTGCAACAACAGTTGGGTATCTGCAGCTGATGTCAAACTCCAATAGACGCCACATTGCATCTGAGGCGCTCACATATCGATATTGAGCGTAGTGTTCTATTTCGTCGAATACTTCTGTCACCCCCGCTTTTGCGTGATCGGGACCTTTGTGCAGATACTTGTAAAGGTATTTAACCACTTTGGAGGTGGATGCAATTTCCAAATTGCAATGACACTCCATCATCAATAGTATCGCCGGGTTGTACGGCACAATCCACCTGTTAGTGACTGAAGTTTGATTTCGTTCACGAATTGCCGGCTGTTCGCCAGCTGGACGTTTGTAGTGTACTGAGCCTCGTTCATCCGTGTACGTCACTTCAGTGTAACTTTTAGGGAATTTTTTCGAACATTTCCCAGCAGCTTGATCGTAGCAGGGTGACCTTTCTGTTCCACATGGGCCGTGCACCATGTGTTGCAAAACCAGTTGTCTCAGTCGTCCCTGTTCCGGTGGAGGTATAGTTGCTTGAATAAATTTATCAATATCCATACTATCGATGGGCCCTCCTCCTTCTACACGGAACGTAATGTGTGCGTGAGGTAAACCCCTTTTCTGGAATTCTATAACATGTAGAATTGACACAATGGTACCAAAGAAGTCTTTTGATCTGATTTTTTTCAACAGTATTGACAACTTTAGTTGAAATACTCTCACACACAAATCAGGGCGATCTGTTGACTGTTGACCGGGATATAAACTGTTGGTTATTTCTGGCCATTTCGGGTTACATGTAACAGTGAGGAAAAAGCTTGGTTTTCCCAACCGTGCAACAATGGCCATAGCATCATGGTACTTGATCTGCATATAACGTGGGCTATTCGTAAGACTCGCCGGTAAATATACTTTACCGGGTCGTATGCCTTCACCTGCGATCGTTTCGTCGATTTCACGTCGGGTTGCAATTCTTAGTTCGCTTTGAATACCTTTGAAATATTGTAGACGCTCTTCTTCGGTCCGGCACCACATGTCAACAAAGTATTCTTGCGAAAGGCGTCGTAAGATCGCAAACCGCTCTTCAGATAAGAGTTGACAACGATAGTATTTTACTTGGCTTAGTTTATTGCCAGCTTTATCTTTAATATCAATGGAATATCTTTCAGGAGCTCTAGGAAACAGTAAAGGATACTGAAACGCTTCATATGCGGGATGTAAGTAGTGTACTGTGTGTGGTTTTGCTTCACCAATTTTCCATATTACTACTGCTCGCGGGTGATGTTCGTTTGAAGTTTCAATCAAACCTGCAAGCTCATTCGACACCGGTCTATCTCCTAATATCGGTCCATGAGTACGTCGACTTGTGTTTTGAAAAATTAATCGAGCTTCTGAACTTGGGTGATTATTTAATAAGTGTAAATCTTTTATCAAGGGATTATTATTTTTTAAGTACACGTAAATCTCCTTGATAAGATTGGGGCACAAATTTTGTTGATTTCCTAATCTTTGATGCTCTTCTCCGTCGTGTATATATAATGCTGTATTATTTGTGCTACCACTATAAGCCAAATCAAAGACGCGATGGTAAATACGCCCTTGAACTTTCACTAAGTTAGGACCGTGACCCGCAGGTCTTTGAAAGCCGTGAGTTGTACCTAGCGCTGAAAAACTGAACAGATTATTATATGCTCTAGCGTTTTTTAAAAAATTTTGGTTTGCGTAAAACTCGGCATCTAGTGGTCCGAGTGGGTCAACGTTATATTTGCCCTGTCCACAGCACCACTTTGTGCGAGACTTTTCTTCATCAAAAAGTCTTGCACTGCAGTAAATACATTTATAAGTTTCTTCACACATAAGAGAATATTTTAAATGAATCGGTTTAATTTTATCTAAATCGTTACCTTTCAGTGCACCCGTTAAACCCAGCCCACGTATTTCTAAAGGAATATTTCTGATTCGACGTATTTCATCTCGATGTGTTTTAGAATATTTACTAACACATTCACGATGAGTTTGAGGATGCAAGCTTTGATATCTTAACGCAGCCTGTCGAGTTACTTCAGGATGCGCAGCGTTATATACTTGTACGGCCTCTCGGTGCACGTCGGGGTGTGCAGCAGTATACCGTTGGACAGCTTCTCTGTGCACTTCGGGGTGTGCGGCTGTATATCGATGTACTGCTTCTTGGTTCACTTCGGGATGTGCAGCTGTATACCGATGCACGGCTTTCCTGTGAGATTGTGGCTTATGTTTTTGGTAACGCAAAACAGCCTCCAAATGCTTACGTTTTTTTTCAGCTACAGTTACTTGCTTTTTTGGCCTACCACGTGAACGTTTACAGTTTTGTTGATACATATCGTTTCTATTAGTTTTATTTTGTAATCGTTCTGTTACGTGTAGGTTATCAACAGGCAATTGCTCTAATACGACTTTACATGGACTAAGGCTATAGTTTATCCTACTAAGCTGCGAGTCTGTAAAAGTTGGAGATGCAAATTCATTTATCAGTATTTGCCCATCGCTTGCCAAAGAACGTTCTTCGTTAACCATGGTGATTAATGAGACATTGCCAGAACTATTACTATTAACATTTAAACAATAGGGTTGCGACTGCGTGAAAGTAGGAGATATTATACTTTCATTTATCAGTATATGCTTACTAATTGGCAAAGAACATTCTGTATTACTAATAGTCATTAATGATTCATTGCTTAAAGTATTACTATTCAGATGTAAACTATAGGACTGTGACTCCGTAAACGTTGGAGATTCAGCCCTATAGATTTGCCCACTGCTGGGCAAATGGATATCGTTATAATTACTATTTTGTGAAGGGACCTGATTTACGTTCTTTTCGATGAAAACATCAAAATGACCGCTCGTGAGGTGCCCTGTAAAACCGATCATTTTTTCTATAGGTCCGGTGCCGAATGTTTGCGCATAAACACCATCTATATACAGTTTAAACATATAATCTTTATATATTTCCCCTGCCATCGACAATTCTGTGGTAGTGCCGTAAATTCCGTTTTGCATCATTTCATTGCAATATTCTTCAGCTGACACATACGGGCTTTCGTCACGACGCATTGTAAACATGCCATATCGATCCCAGTTCGATACAATCCCTCCAACTATACGCGATCGTATTTCCTGAGATCGGTTTATATGACCGTATATATGAAAAGACAGAGCTGAAAACATGCAGTTCCCGTCACCGGGAATATTATATAAGAGAACTTCTCGAGTAGGTGCATCGAGATTAGCAGTTTCCTTGACTTGCACGGTGCGAAGAAAAGACGCCATAATTCTATCTCAGTAATAAAATTTTGTCACTTACCAGGAAATCGGCTAAACACTTAACTTAACAATAGTAACTTAACTTTAATACTAATTACTAAGACTAATTTAATAGATTAATACAGTCTGAAATATGTAATTAAATATTAATATATATTTTAAGATTGAAAATCTTTAAAAATATGTTGAGAACAATTAAATCACTCTACGCAGAAGGAATGCAACGTAGAAAGAAAGGTAAAACATATTTTTTTTTGAGTAGACCTTTGGATTTTGATCATCTTTTGCGAAGAAACCACTCTTCCATCTTTTATACCCTCCGAGATGGAGACCGACGAAAGTTGTATGGCGGCCATCTTTTTTTCGCCATTTTGAATTTTTTTTCAGCTCACTGCCAATTGGATGATGTTTCGAGTGACATTTGCTCGAGCACCCCCCACCTATCTTCAATACCTTAAGCGTGCCATTCGCTCGTCTCTGAAATCCTCAATCATCAGCTCTCTCCATATTTTTGTTCCGAATGAATTTTTGTCGTCTATACGAAACCATTAGTGAAAAAAAAATTTTTCATACAAAATTTTACAGGAGGGGTGATCAATCAGTGAGTCAGTCAATGAATCAGCACGAGCAGCTATATATATATTAACTAGTATGGCGCGTGGGTGCGCGGCCCGCAAGCGGACCGCGAGGTTTTGTTTTCAGGTATTTTTTGTTTGAGCAGCCTCCACCTACATATCTTCCCCCATATTCCTAACCCTCGATCATTATCACTCTCCATATTTTTTTCTCCGAATAATTAAAAAAGATTTTGAAAAGGAACTGTATCAAAGTCTTGCATAGTTCCCAACTTACATTCTCTTCAATATTCGCCATATATTTTGTATGGAAAAATAAATTCCGCCATCTTGTTTTTTTCTGTTCATCAAGTAGACTTTTAGGTCTTGATCATCTTTTTCCCAGAAACCACTCTTCCATCTTTTATGCTTGGTGAGATAGACTCTGACGAAATTTGTATAGCCGCCATCTTGAATCCGCCATTTTGTTTTTTTTTTCAGCTCAGTGCCAATTGGATGAGGTTTTGAGTATTTTTTGTTTGAGCACCTCCCATCTATCTAACATACCCTGCCCGGGCTCCTCATCCATCTTCCAAACCCTCAATCATCATGTCTTTCCATATTTTTCTTTGAGAGTTCTCCAACGAACCGCATCAAAGCCTTGCATAGTTTACAACTTGTAGTCTCTTCAATATTCGCCATACATTTTCTATGGAAAAATAAATTCCGCCATTTTAAATTTTTTTTCAATTCATCAAGTAGACCTTTGGATCCTCATCATCTTTTGCGAAGAAACCACTCTTCCATCTTTTATGCCCTCCGAGATGGAGACCGACGAAATTTGTATGGCGGCCATCTTTTTTTCGCCATTTTGAATTTTTTTTCAGCTGACTGCCAATTGGATGACGTTTCGAGTGACATTTGCTCGAGCACCCCCCACCTATCTTCAATACCTTAAGCGTGCCATTCGCTCGTCTCTGAAATCCTCAATCATCAGCTCTCTCCATATTTTTGTTCCGAATGAATTTTTGTCGTCTATACGAAACCATTAGTGAAAAAAAAATTTTTCATACAAAATTTTACAGGAGGGGTGATCAATCAGTGAGTCAGTCAATGAATCAGCACGAGCAGCTATATATATATTAATATACTTAGATAATACCTAGTTTATTTCATGTACATAGAGTCGGCAACCCTAGTCAGAGCCAGCTAACAATAAAGCTTGTCTGGTTGTAGACCCGCGGCCGGGCGAGCCCGCGGCGAGGGAAGGCCCGGCCGGGGCGTGCTCTTGTCTTTATTTGTAAGACGAGGAAGTCTTTTCATTGTGCGTCTCTCATTCGCGAGATTACACGTAATGCGGGTCGCAGGAGCGACCGGAGTCCCTCGAGACTTGTTCCGACTTGTTCTGACCAGTAGTCCTAAGCTTGGTTTACACACATTAAGTTGTCAAGTAGTTAACTAAATTTTAACTTAATTTTAAGTGAAATAATGCATGTAAACAGTGAATTTAGTGATAAGTTGCAAGTTAAAATTTAGTATGCAAATAAACAAGTAGAATAGAATTTTGTCTATTTTTCGGTTAAGTAGCCTCGCCCTCCGCACCCCGTGCAACCCCCGCCGGTGACTAGAGATGCTATTTCGTGCGGGAAAGTGTTTTTTCATTGAAAATTTCATTGTTAATTTCTTCTGTGACTTCATTGAGCACTTATAAAATTACAGTTTATTATTTCATGCACTTCGCTGGCATCTTGGTATGAACTTGAGAGCTTTACTAAATTACTTGTCTGGTTTCGTGAAAACGCTTACTTAAAATTAAGTCGCTTAAAATTAAGTTAAAATTTAGTTAACTACTTGACAACTTAATATGTGTAAATCAGGCTTTATTACAGCGAGTGTGCGAGTCGACAGTCGTTGAGCTTTTATAGCAGAGCAGGTAGGCGTTATATTGTTCTCCTGTTGTTCGAATACATGTAAATGGGTACAAAGGAACGTGAATCCAAGATTATTGTCTGTTCGAGTGGGTAGGTAGCTTTTTATTTCGTTAATTATGTGTGAAAATGAGTAGTGTATTATAGAATAGGTAGGCTAACTGTGTACCTAAATGTTTGAAAGAGTGGTGGAGTTCTTCTAGTTTAGTAAGTATAGGTAGGTACATCGATTAGTTAGTGTTTTTCAGATAACCCTATTAACCTATTCGATTTAGGTACGTAGGTCACACACACACATATTATGAGAATGCATAAAAGAATATAAAGAAAAATACCTCCTTTCTAGTACCTAATTAGGTACCTATGTGACATAAGGAATGTTTTAACTAAGTACTAACATGTTATTAATTATACTGTAGTTAATCCAAGAAAGTATAGACACGCAGTGAACGACTCGATAAACAAAACAACTAGTTTATATCGATTGATACAAGAAAAGTTAGATCGAATGTTCGACTTGTATTTTTGAAAGTCGGCCAGTTAACGGCAGACTGTATTATAACAATTACGAATTGTATATTCTCAGGCAATCTCAACGTCTTTTAATTCGCATTGATTGGCTTTACCAATTGGCCATTGGCCACTCAACTCAACCCGCAGTCGGTCTATGATTTGTTTATGTTATAACCACACAGTTACTGACAGTAACGGATAGTCGGCGCAGGTGCGATCCATCGTGTTCCATCCATCCATTTATGAAAGTAAGTAGGTACCTATAAAGTTTATGGTGCGATCCGACTGAAATATTGGCCGATCGAAGTGGTTTCCGGGAGCTATTAACACCGATGGTTATTATGTTGGAGAGGTGAGTGGATGACGTAGCAGCGTTGTGTTGCGTTGGCTCACACTGGGAGCCGCAAATTGTTTTTTTCTTTTTAAAGAAGGCATGATGAACATTACTAATATATTCCCCTTGCCCTTCCAAATAAGCGAAAGCTTGTGTTAGGAGCGGGTACGAGTCGGTATGTACATAATATATTATGTATATAAAATAGTGTAACGGGAGGGGTCAGAACCATCGACTTTTCTATTTCTAGCCACGTCCGATAACCGTTGCACTATTGAGGCTCAAAAAATTGTGCGTGAGATGGGCAATGTTGGCAGCTTTTCTTCTTTTTACATAGGAATATATTATGTGAGAATTTACGTGTTCCTTGAATCTATATTATTAATCCCCGACGCAAAAACGACGGGGTGTTATAAGTTTGACGTGTCTGTGTGTGTACATGTGCGTGCGTGTGTGTGTGTGTGTGTGTGTGTGTGTGTGTGTGTGTGTGTGTGTGTGTGTGTGTGTGTGTGTGTGTGTGTGTGTGTGTCTGTCTGTTCCCCTGTGGCGCTCAAACGGGTGGACCGATTTGAATGCGGTTTTTTTTGGTTGAAAAATGAATTAGTCGAGAGTGTTGTTAGCTATGTTTGATGAAAATCGATCCAAGATGGCCGCCGCTACAAAATTGCGGATTACACATTTTTTCACAACTCCCTTAATATGACATATCAAATGAAAGGGCTTGACTAGTAGGTACAATAACACTATGTAAATCCAAGATGGCCGCCGCCACAAAATGGCGAATGTCGGGGGTTTTTTAAATTTTCAATTTATTGTAATTTTTTATCGTTACGTTACTTTCATGATTTAATTATAACATCCGTCGCTTGATTGGGATTCAAACTCGACACTCGCAATAAAAACAAACTTTCCTCTCTTGTTTGACAAATAACTACGATATTATACGGTATTTATTTAAATATCTCGATGTATTAAGATAAATCTTGTAAACAAGCACTATCTATCGAACCCAGACTGCCTAGTGCCTGCCGTTAGGTATAGTTAGTGGCATTGATCTTAGTTTATTTTAAGTCAATAGCTGGTGGAATTAGATTTGAAACCTATCGATGTGGTGGCTGGTGTGGGTGTGTGAATCTGGAGTCTGGACATGTCATGAGTCAAGACATACAGAATAATATTTTTGTTACAAGATAAGTTAGATAATAATTTACGGCAGAACATCATAAAGTCAGTAGGGTTACGCCGCCGAGCTTGCAAAGTAGTGTAAGTTGTAAGTGGCCCAAATTCCACCTATGTGGCCAAAGTCAACCTCACCTGCGCGCGGTGCACCCTGCCCACATGCTAACGAGGCCCTGACGCTCTCAGTCCCCTCTACGGGTCGTTGTGCCTGACACCACACAACTTAATCTAGGTAACTTAATATAGGTATCACCGCTTTGTGATAGGATTGTACCCCGAATTCGCCTGGCTAGCGATCACACTTCAGCCGTAATCTGCCGCAAAGCATTTGATGCGTTCCGGCAGCGAGCTCCGAGTGGTTCCTCAGGTGCTACAAATGTTCATGGGCGGCGGTAATCACATCAGGTGACCTGCTTGCTCGTTATTAACCGCAATTATTATTTTAAATTAAATAAATTCAAAGGAGTACAAAAAATGTTGTCAAACTGAAAACAATAAAACTATTGTCAGTCCCAAATGAGCTTTATATTAAAGTGTTATTAGTAAGACATAAATTATTTAAAAATATTTTAACAGAATCGCCAGGAATGGTATGACAGCTTGAGGGTGATCAAAGAAGATGCACCTTCTAAAACTGTATGGTTTCATTTATTTACCGAGCCTAGCAAAGGACTTGGTCATAATTTTTGATATCAGTACTTTTGATGGCTGAAACTTTTTGATAGGAAGTTGGCCTTATTATTCACATGAAATGTTTTTGTTTGGGATTCATCTTTATTGCGGAAATGAAAAAGAATAGGTATACTTCATCAAAGTGGCGGAAAAAGTAATAATTACGGATATCATAACTTCATAAGGACGCTTGATTGTTATCGACTTACCTACCTTCCTGTTAACCTACTTAGTTTTTGTGAAACATTCAAAATAAAATTCGAGGTAATAAAATTAACCTACATACTTAAAATTAATCTTTGCTATGCTAGCTGATAGCTGATGCCCGCGACTTCGTCCGCGTGGCTTTATGTTTTTAAAAAATCCCGTGGGAATTGTGTGGTTTTCCTGGATAAAATTAAGTCTATGTCCTAATAATTATATACCCTGTTATCCTTTCAAAGTATCATCAAAATCAGTTCAGCAATTATGGACTGAACTATATTGATCAATACTTATGTTGTCCCTAATTTCAAACAGAATTTTACAAAGGTTTTTGAATGTTCACAGGTAGGTATGTCCATGGTAACTATTGGTAACCTATAGCACAGTGATGTTATGACAAAATCCAAGGTAGTTAGGATATGCCTATAAGGAAGTTCATGTGGAATACTCGAAATGAGAGATTTGTGTGACTGGCTGCAAGTTGGAATCATTCCAGATATTTTGCATTATTTAATTTGAAGTGCCTATGTTGTTTGGAATGTGGACTCATAGGTACTAGTCAATGATATAGAATGCATTCATTGTGTCGAAGTGTTGATGTAAAAAGCACGCGCGCTGCAATCCGTTGAGCGGAACGCGCGTCGCTCAGCGCGGCGCGGGCGCGTGGATGCCGCACGCCCAGACACAAGTTTACAATTACTGTAATTGTAATTAAATGTAAACAAACAACGCGAAAGCGCGCTATCGCCTTACACTGTCTCTATCACTTGTGCACAGTAGCAACTAGCACTGTAGCCTCATCTGCACCTTGCCAACAAAATGCACAGGACTCCTGAAAGTAACTTTTGATGCTGTGCGTAAATCTGACATTATTATAATATTATGATTTACTTACACACCGTTTTAATGAATTGCAAGAGCTTAAGTTTAGATATTAATTAATTTACTCAACCAATACCTACCTAACTTTTACTTAGTTTACTTTTACTTTTCTTTCTTTGTTCAAGACGGGCGCTTTTCTCGCGTTTCTTTCGGCGCTGGTTTCCGTACATAAACTGACTGTTGTGTGTTCCACCATGCCATTACTCCATGTCGAAAATGCGTCAACTTTGAAAAAGACTGTTTTCGGGGTAATTTGTATTAATTGGATATATAACGACATAGGTAACTAGCTAGCTATCTTTAGGTGTAGGTAGCTAGCTATCTTGATATCGAATGTTTTAATGTCCTATTTAATTTAATCATATTACTGCACAGTATTACAGTTGAATCGATGTCGATTGAATTCTTAGAAGAATGTGCGCGGCAAGGGCGAATTGATTGTTGTTCGAGTACAGTCGTTCCTGTCAGTAGGTAGGTAGTTAATATTTAAAACTACCTAGTAACCTTACTTGCTTTTATAAATTCTTTATAGACCTAAATACTTCTTACTTCATCGATTGATTAAAAAAGCACTCTAAAGAGGATAGTTTAGGGATAGTTAGTAAAAACTATTCTCAAAAAACCGACTTCAAATAATTATGTATGTATATAATATAGTATATGTATAAAATATTTTTTGATGTGATCACGTGTGTTGAAGTCCAGTTAGCTTTGCGAGTCGGTTACGTCGTTTCTTTTTTGCCCGCTCTACTTCAACGTAGGTCATAGAAGAAATATTTTTATAGGTAGGTATGTACTTATTTTATAGTGGCGTTAAGTAACTACTAAACAATCATTTCCAACCACTTCCAACAATTTCTATTTTCCAGCGCAAACTGCATTATTGTTTCTTCTAAATACTTGTCCTGCTTTAAATAGGTAGGTACCTACTCTAAGTTATTTAGCTAAGTTTAATTAATTAAATTGTACATATTTCCGCTCTAGCTCTAAAAAAATCGGCAACGCGCCATAATATTTGAAAACCTAGGAAGGCACCTTCCGCGAGTTTTTTTAATGTCATGGTTTGTTAAATATTTTGATTTGGATTCAGTAGATTATTTAATTTTGAAAATAGGTACCTACTTTTTTGTTGAATAGCAGCTGCAGGCGTTACTTTGCGGAATTCCATGATATACAATGATCACAAAATTACTTTGCTATAATCCGCTAACAGTGACAAATTTGTAGGCACAACACCACACAAATTCTCCACAAAATAAACTCGACGATCGTTTCGCTCCGACTTCCTTTGGCTATCATATTTTAAAGAACATAACATTTTAAAAACATTGGAAAGTCTTCAAGTACCAGGTTCGTCTCAGTCTTAATCTCAACAATAAATTAGCCAGCACAGAATGATTCTGCGTGCGGGACGCGGGTTAAAGAGGAGTATAGTAGATGATGTCAGCGGTTATGAGGCGCCCGCGCCGGTCATCGGCCTAACCTTCGCGCGGCGCTAAGTAGCGCAGAGTAGCGCAGCGCAGCGCTCCGTGAGGCAGGCGCGGGCGCGGGCGGCTGCGCGGACGAAATAATATGTAACGGTCGCATCTATCACGTGATCACGCCCATGTTGCGCTGTGCGCTTTGCTGTCAACTGTCATATCATGGTAGTATCATCGCTTCTCGCTAGAGTTTAAGATAGCAACCACACACGGTACAAACTTTCACGCCAACTCGCGTTCCAATCCTTACTAAAATTATAAACGCGAGAGATTGTAAACATGGATGTACGGATATATTATGGATTATTTAATTAATGTCACTTCACTCTATGTATTTAATTTTTATGAACGCTGACCCGCTAAAGCCATTTGACCCGAGCGATAGCGTAATGTATGTAGCTCGAATGTTCGTGAGGATAACCGATCATAATTCTTGGCCACATTCTCGTGCATCGTGTTACTACGCGAAGCTTCGCCACGATAGACTCTAATTTATGCGGCTGAGGCACTAGACCTAGAGTATCTCGATATTAGCACTAATTCTAGAAGCTAATGGTCGTAGTTTTAAGGATTAGAGGGAGTTGAGTGCTTGATGGTCGCCAACTTAATTATTATTATTTTAAGGTGCGTCCAGACTTGAACATTTCACCGAACCGAACAGCGAAACTTTCGCCGAACTGTTACGCAGTAACCCATCTCAAGCGCTCCAAGCGCGCCGTCCACATTGAGCGTAACAAGTTCGCCGAAATGTTCGCTGTTCGGTTCGGTGAAATGTTCAAGTCTGGACGCACCTTAAGGTTAGAACCCAAGGGAGCAAAGTTGGAGTGAAAGTTGGTCCCTTGTGTACAGTTTTTATGGCGACGGCCTGGCCCGTAGGTATGTGGCAAACATCTCGCGGCCCGGCGCAAGGGCAGGAGATAGGGTTGTCAATCTTTCGCAGAATTTATTCACAAGAAATAAAGTACATAAGTCTCATTTGGGCGCTATATTTTTTTGTAAATATTATTTCAATTATTAGATACAGGTAATATTTTAACGTGTACTGAATTAATTTTCAATTCAAGTACATAAAGGTTGGTGAAGAATGCTCAAATGAGAAGTGAATAGATCTGTAGAAGAACCAGAGTAACTAACGAAGCTCAACCAATTGCAAAGTGGCAATGGACGTTGGGGACTGGGGTCTCAAGTTGCTGGAGTGGCAACCTCGCACCGGAAAGCGCAGTTTTGACTGACTCCCACTAGATGGACAGACGACATCAAATCAGTCGCCGGGAGCCGTTGAATTCAAGGGGCGCAAGATCATGGCTTACAAGAATGCCAGCAGTGTACGTCTATTGCCTGACGAAGATGCAACTCACAGCGCAGCTATAGGATGTGTCTATACCCGGGACCCCGTGTATGTACCAAAGAGAATAAGTACGCGATTTTTTTTTAAACAAGTCTATTTTTTGCTCTAGGTCTGAACTCTGGATGCATGTGATGAAGAAAACAGTATTTGGTATACTTTTACTGAACTGTAAACAGTATTTTGGAGCGACATAAAGTAAAATGTGGCTAAATTTGTTGTACACATCTCTAAACTAAACTAAATTGACAGGTTTAAAAATAATGCTATCATTTTTCGCTAGGAGCATTGTGAAAGAGATAGGAATAGATTTAGACCTATCATATAGTTTAGAGATTGTGTAAATTTAATATAATAATAGTTTAGAGATTGTGCAGAATAAGCCCCAGTACTGTTTTAACATTATGAATGGCAACCCTAGCGGAGCAGTACCGACACACACACCCACAGCTGCGCTCCCGCATACCGAACATCCAAATACACACATATACGGCCTCTACAGTGCGAGTCCAAGCCCGTATAGTCGACAGGCGACTATCGACAGACGACGCCATATTGAGCCGGTAAACTTCGTCTACCTCAGTAAGACTGCTTTCGCTGGGCGCATGCATAATTGTATGCAGTGAGTGTGAATGGCCAGCCACTAGCCAGGTAGGTTATTTATAGAATTAATTCTACACTGTTTGTTTACTTGCTTAGATGTAAGTTCTTGGTTTAATTCACTGAGATGCGTACAGTCATAGACCGTCGCGATTACTAAGCAGATGTTTCGCAAATGAATTCAGATTTGCAGCACTTTGAATTAAGTTAAATTATCTAGTTGTGTCATCATTATTACTCATTAGATCAGCCTCGCCCAGTCTAAGAGCTTTCTTCATCCAACCGCTATTTAATTAGGAACCTTCTTATTTGACGACTTCCCCAGCGTAGTGGGTATCTCTTTAAACTGTGGTAGTGGTGAGCGCTATGGTAAGATGCAGGTCCCGAGGTCGATTCCCGGTAGGGGCAATTTGGGATTTTATAATTTCTAAATTGTCTCTGGTCTGGTCTGGTGGGACCGCTTCAGGCGTGGCTACCGGCAAAGCCGTGCCGCCATTCAGGAACGTTAAATACGTTCCGGTACGATGCCGTGTAGAAACTGATCAAGGGTATGCATTCCTCTTCCAAGTTAACCCACTTCCATCTTAGACTGCAGCGTCACTTACCATCAGGTGAGATTGCAGTCAAGGACTAACTTGCAGTTGAATAAAAAAATATCCTCGTTTCAAAATGCCCTTTGTTTGTACGCAGTCTCCACTCTAGGAGTTTTCGGCTTGACCGGCCATTACCTTCACGACCACGGCCTGCACCATTGTCATTTCAGTTTACTAATTTGGGCTATACCAGTCACTTTAGTTTCTGCTTTCTTTGGTATCTTCATTCCAGATCTTATCCTTCAGGGAAACTTCTAACATAGCCCTCTGTTGTCTCCCGAATTTTCGAGAACATTCAAATTTTCTGAGGGCCTCTCCATAGCATGTGGATCAGGGGGGTTATTTTCTAACTTAGTGATCATCACTAAATGAAAGCCACCGAATTAGTTCGATACATTGCTGCTATACTGTGTGAAATAGAAATAACACTTCATAGCAAACCTTCGATGGATATAAAATATGTATTCCAATTGGTAAGTTCAGTGGCTTTCATTTTTTAATAGAGACTGAGGAGTATAGGGCTGCATGATGTTTGTCAGTGTCACATCTCAGTGCCATAAGTGCGAAAGGGAAGGATAAGCTGGTTGAAGACCAGTCTTCAGGCATTGAGGTATTGACAATAACAAGTCTTTACTCAATTTTGAAAAAGCTACCTACCTAGCCCTTCCAGCTAATTTCTCGGATTCCAAAAATATAGTCGCATACAATACGTCCATTCCAGGAATTCAACTCATTAATAATACATGCCTATGTACGTAGGTAGTAGGTACGAATGTAGAAACATACTACGTAATCAAAAATTCTAACAAAATTGGTTCAATGTTTTGACCTTGAATTAGACACGTTACAAACACACATACCTACTTACCTATTTGGACGCAATTTCAATGTTTTGTGTGGACTCTTTTTCATTGCGATTACCTCAAATTGCTGTTCTTGGCTGAATTTATAGTGCATTAATTGGACCATTTTTGACGAGTAGCTCCCTATTATTATCAATACTAGCTGACCCCTGCGACTTCGTTCGCGTGTTTATAGGATTTATATAGGATCGGATTGGATCCCATAATTATTTTATGTACCCAAACTAAATGTAGCCTAAGTTACTCCTTATAAAATCATCTATCTGGCATTGAAAGTTCCATCAAAATCGATCCAGCCGTTTCGGAAATTAGCAGGAACTAATAGACAGATCGACAAACATAAATTTAAACGCACACCAGTTTAAAATAAGCCGTACGTTCAAAGATCCGGGTCCCAAGTTATTTGAACCCAATACTGAGAGTTGTAATGTCTGTCATTTCGGAACTAAAAAACCTATGACCTTGAAATATTTACGGGACAATATAAAGTACTACCTTTCTAACAAAAAAAGAATGAGTGAAATCGAACAACGCGTTGATGAATTACAGCCAAATACACGTTTTAACTTTCATCCCCTCTCTCAAGGGAACCGTGACGAATTTCGGGATAAAAAGTATCCTATGTCCTACCTCGGAGTATAAACTCAAATCGTACCAAGTTTCATTTGAATCCATTCAGTAGTTTCGGCGTGATGCGCGGCCAAGATACAGACAGACAGACAGACAGACAGACAGACAGACAGACAGACAGACAGACAGACAGACAAAAATGAAACAAATTGCAGTTTTGGCTTCAGTATCGATTATAGAATGCCCTCCAACAAAAAATTTCAAAATATCTTCAATGTACAGAATTGGATCTGTTACAGTTTTATTATATTATAGACTAGCCGACCCCCGCGACTTCGTTCGCATGGATATAGGTTTTTATATAGAATCGGATCGGACCCCATAATTCTTTTTTTACTAAACTAAATGTATCCTAAGTTACTCCTTAACATCACCTATCTGCCATTAAAAGTTCCATCAAAATCGATCCAGCCGTTTCTTAGATTAGCTGGAACAAATAGACAGGCCGACAAACATAAATTTAAACGCACGCCAGTTTAACCCAGATAAGCCTGAAACTATTTTTACTCAAAATCTTTACAATAAACAATTTTTTTTAGTTGCATTACCTTTAAAATGAAGAAAAAAAATATTAAAAAAAATATTTTCCGTAACTGAAAACGGACTAATATATTTATCTATTTATGAAAAGGGTACAAATAATGAATTTTAATGTTAGTATATCAATTTTGCAGTGTGATGACTTATGTATGATAAGTTATAAAACACATAGCACATACTTCTATATCAAATTTATGCATTTATTTTTTTGACATTGACGGTAAAGTCTTTGTTTTGATTGAAGAATAACCAAATGATTTAATTGGTTATGCCTTGATCTTTCCAACTGTCATCACGTTCATATTGGGACGGTTGACTGGGCCCTATTTTTCCAAATTTTCTGTTTGACTCAATCAAAGCTGTTGTTACTCTCCTGCGGAAGCTTAGGTGATCCAATTTCCCGTTTTTTGTTTTATACAATAATTGCCATGCAAAAACGTTCAGAAAGATATTATTTGTAAGTAATGGCATGTGCCATTTCTTGACTCTAATGCCTACTCTGTGTAACAAATCATGTAAATTTTCGAACCAGTCAATCTGAAGTTTATCTTGGAAAACTCCTTGAACTGCAAGCCAAACCACTGAAGATGTTGCTAAGCCTCTTTTCCTCCACGCGTAAATTATTTTGCTCTGAGCTGATCAACTAACAGCAAGTTGCTCTTCGGTATCAATAATGGGATACTCAACTTGGAGAGATATTTCTACAGGTTGAAGTAATATGTTACGTAGGAAGTTATTCAGCAGCCACGTTATCTTCATCACCCTTGTCTTCATCACCTTCGTCAGTAGGGCAATTGGGGTGAACAAGGGGTGGTAGAATACATATTGTTACCTCTCTGTCATTTTTCTCACCATCGGAAGCTGTTCAAGGCGTCTATTTTCCCATAAGCAGTTAGCGGGCCGAACATAAAAAGTTACCTGTATTATCCTACTGTCCTATATATAGTCCACCACTTTTTGTCGGAAATTATTTCCACTTTACGAAATATTATATCAATAAAATTGTTATACAAAGTAAAGAAGAGGTTATCCAGAACATGTGAAATGTGAAATTTGCAACCTAAACATAAATTTCAGATTTTTATACATATCTCTTGTGAGCCGTTTCTGTAACGCGCTTTTATTGCGCACTTTTTAGTGAAATATATCGAAAAACATTAAATAAAACGTCGATTTTATATTTTTACTATAATAAACATAGTCTCCTTACTTCATATCACAACAAAAGAAATCAACCATTTATATGGGTACTTTGATATATTTTTTTATTTTCACTGTCCTACATATAGGACAGTAGGCTTATCTGGGTTAAAATAAGCCGTACGTACAAACATCCGCGTCCCAAGTTATTTGAACCCAATAAATGTCTGTCATTTCTGAACTAAAAAACCTATGACCTTGAAATATTTACGGGAAAATATATAAAGTACTACCTTCCCAACAAAAAAAGAATAAGTGAGATCGAACAACGCGTTAATGAATTACAGCTAAATACATGTTTTAACTTTCATCCCCTCTCCCAAGGGAACCGTGCTGAATTTCGGGATAAAAAGTATCCTATGTCCTACCTCGGAGTATAAACTCAAATCGTACCAAGTTTCATTCGAATCCGTTCAGTAGTTTCGGCGTGATGCGCGGCCAAGATACAGACAGACAGACAGACAGACAGACAGACAGACAGACAGACAGACAGACAAAAATGAAAAAAATTGCAGTTTTGGCTTCAGTATCGATTATAGAGTGCCCTCCAATAAAAATTTTCAAAATAACTTCAATGTACAGAATTGGATCTGTTACAGTTTTATTATATTATAGATTATTATCATTCATCAGTTCCTACTATCAAGATGCATTAGAATTGTACAATTACTGTTAGATTAAAATAAAAATCATAACCCTTCCTTTTGGCTCTGTCGTAGTCGGGTAAAAAATAGTCATCGATCAATAAATATAATTTTATTTATTTTGTACATTTTATTACAAATTGAGCTAAAGGTTACAATAATTGAGGTAAATTGATAAGAAAATGATAATTGACAATTATATTACCAATATAAATATAAATAAGAACTCGGTGATACAAATAACGAATTAGTTACAGCAAAATAATTCACATTCCAGTCCCTTTGAATATTACGTAAGATTTTTTTTTATTCCGAATGAATTAATAAAAAATAATGTAAACATAATGAGGTAAATAGTCACATAATATAATTATTATGTTTGATTGCGATCATAATCATAATTTAATATGTAATACACCACCACCACAGCCTTTTAACCTGTGTGTCTTTCAGCAGTAAGATTTGTTTTGTTGCTCTTTGAGTGAATTCGCAAGAACAGCGGCATGGACAGTGTGCTATAATTCACGCAGGCGAAGCCGCGGGCAGAAGCTAGTAGGTAATAAAGGTTGCAAAAGGGAGCGGGAACGGGAACCGGGAATCCACGATTCTCTCGGAATTCGTGAAAAACCGAAATTCACGCGGGCGAAGCCGCGGGCAAAAGCTACTGGTTCATATGTCGAATGAAGGTGAAGCATGCTGTCTGGGCGTTTCGGGGACATCTCATTGTCTCCCTCGCAAGCCCGCACCCATAGATCCCGCACTCATAGATCCCGCACCTAAATGGTGATGACGTCACTGTTTTGTTTTTGCTTATGATTTTTACCGACTAGCCCAGTCAATCTACTGCCAAAATCGACAAATAAAAATAAAAAGTCTTATAGTTTTGGAAATTGGCCTAAAGTGTTCTATGGACCTTCCTCTATAACATATCCAAAACCCCCATATGGGGGGGGGGGGGTGCGGAACCGGCCGCCATTTTGAATTTTAGGTCCCTTTTTTCGGTTTTTTGCACATATCTCGAAAAACTCTACTTCTAGCATTATGGTTACTTCTGAGAAAGGTTTTTAAATAAAATTTGCTACAAATTTGGTTCCATTCATTTTTACTCTAAGGTTATTACTTTAGGAGCTACAGGGTGTTTAAGTTCACAGAGAGATAAAAAGTAGGTAATTAAGAATACGGCGTCGTTTATAAAAATAATATTCACTATCGCTCACATTTTTAGTTTACAATAAGCAAGCTCATAGTCATCTACCGACCCAACATAAAAACTGGCCAAGTGCTAGTCGGACTGACACACGAAGGGTTCCGTACCATAGAGCAAAAAGAAAAGTTTATTGTATGGAAATTCTTTTAAATTTCAAATTTATTTTATTTTCATTATGTTGTGGCTATAGAGACTATAATGATACTCACTCTCTGAAAATTTCAAATATCTACCTATAACGGTTTAAGAAATACAGTGATTTTTAAGGTCAAGCAAAAAGCGCCGAAAAAATCACGTTTCTTGTATTGGGGCCCCCTTTAATTTTTATTTTTATCTAATTTTTATTTTTTATTAATAAAGCGGCAACAAAAATATACACTCTGTGAAAATTTCAACTATATATCTTCTAAGATTTTTGAAATATAGCCCGTGATATATATATTTACATGATTTTTTCGATGCTATATCTTAGGTGCACGGGCTATAATTCATGAACCGTAAAAGACAGACACTTAAAATTTTCACAGAGTGTATATTTCTATTGCTGCTATAATAATAAATAATAAAAATTAAATAAAAATTAAAGGGGGTCCTCATACAAGAAACATGATTTTTTCGGCGTTATTTGCTTGACCTTAACAATCGCTGTATTTCTTAAACCGTTATAGGTAGATATTTGGAATTTCCAGAGAGTGAGTATCATTATAGTCTCTATAACCACAAAATAATGAAAATAAAATAAATTTGAAATTTAAAAGAATTTCCATACAATAAACTTTTCTTTTTGCTCTATGGTACGGAACCCTTCGTGTGTCAGTCCGACTAGCACTTGGCCAGTTTTTATGTTGGGTCGGTAGATGACTATGAGCTTGCTTATTGTAAACTAAAAATGTGAGCGATAGTGAATATTATTTTTATAAACGACGCCGTATTCTTAATTACCTACTTTTTATCTCTCTGTGAACTTAAACACCCTGTAGCTCCTAAAGTAATAACCTTAGAGTAAAAATGAATGGAACCAAATTTGTAGCAAACTTTATTTAAAAACCTTTCTCAGAAGTAAACATAATGCTAGAAGTAGAGATTTTCGAGATATGTGCAAAAACCGAAAAATGGGACCTAAAATTCAAAATGGCGGCCGGTTCCGCACCCCCCCCCATATGGGGGTTTTGGATATGTTATAGAGGAAGGCCCAAAGAACACTTTAGGCCAATTTCCAAAACTATAAGACTTTTTATTTTTATTTTTCGTAGATTGACTGGGCTAGACTTCAAAAAAAAGAAGCAAGCTCTCAATTATTATTCGTCGGAATCTTTCTATGTATATAATATCTTCCCAAATTACTCAAAGACGCCAGGACCGATTTGGCAAATTCTTCTTTTGTTTGAAAGGGTATATCTACTTCACAGGTAACTTTGCTCCCATACAACAAATCTCATAGTCATCAGGTTTGTTTTATGGGAGCCCCCTTAAATATTTATTTTATTCTGTTTTTTAGTATTTGTTGTTATAGTGGTGGCAACAGAAATAGGTACATCATCTGTGAAAATTCAACTGTCTAACCATCGCGGTTCATGAGATTCAACCTGGTGAAAGATAGACAGACGGACAGCGGAGTCTTAGTAATAGAGTCCCGTTTTACCCTTTGGGTACGGAACCCTAAAAATCAAGTCAACTTCCTTGATCACAAATTATGTGAAAAAAGGACTTAACTAGGATTTTCAATTTTTTTTAAGTCCATGTAAGGCAGATAATGTAGTTGTCCTTGAGTCAGTCAAGCAGCTGCATTCACCCTATTTCCAGCTGTCTGCACTATAAATATTAATTCGCTTGAAACCCGCCGGCTTTAATAACAATTTTCTTTGATGTGAGTGGTACAAGTTTTTCTTTGCATCCTCATTAGTAATGGCAACCCGTTTTGAATTTTATACACTTTTATAATAGGTAAAGAAATAATTTTAAGTGATTAATGGTTGCATTTCATATGATGTCTTTTTCAGTACAAATCCGTAACATTTCGAGGAAAATATTATTCTTTGTTGAAATTACGGGCACTTACGATGCGTCCTCAGCTTCATAATAGAGAACTAGTCAACTGTACTTGTGATGCCGCGGACACATTAAAGGGATTTGCAATTGGGCAATGGGCATTGGGTCGGGAGGCGGTAAATTTTGGCAGATCAAAGAGGTTCAATGGCAGATTTATCGCATTAAAGCGGCCACACGTACGGTTATCGCTATGTTCAATGGCATATCCCGTAGATGTGGCCGCTACATAAAAAGGTACCCTTGTACTTATGAAAAGTTCAGTCGATATTTAAGATATATATATATAAAGAAGTTAGAAGTCTTTTACATCTGATGGTAAGGATAGTGGTCAAAAAAGGGATGACCCTAGGTACATGTATATATGTACACAGTAATGTCATCGACATTCAGATGGGGGAATCCGAGGGATATAGCGAAATATTTCTACTACGCCCCAGTGTTCGAAATGCCCCAGTTTTCCGCATGCCTTCTCTAGAATATTCTCTCATTTTCCAACCAATTTGATTAAATATGTTTCTACAGAAAGGTTTGTATTTGATAAAATAATGATCAAAATCTAACATAGACGTGTGGAAGCCCATACAACAGATCTATATACTCTGCCGTGAACGTCTATTAGTTGATGACAATGCGAAATAGAACATGAAGAATTAGCATATAAAATTATAAATAAGTAGGTAGTGTACCTACCTTGGGAATCTTGGGATACATGATTGTAATTGAAATAAATCAATGTTTTTAGTTATGCGTCCATCGATGTTTCAATTGATGATCATTGAAGCAATAAAGAAAAGAAATACGAACCTACCTACATTCCTTCGTGTGTGATTCATTTCAATTTGTCGCCTAACTAAGCATGATTATTTATAAAATATTTATCGTCTTATCAAAAATACTAAGTACATATTATTAACCTGTCTATTTATACATTTAGGCTGCATTTAAATTCATTCAAGGTGCTTGTTACGGATGCAGATTGCAAATTGTTATTTAGCATAATCTAAATTCACGGAGCAGACACTGCAAATGCAATATCTGTAGCTACTTAAGTAGCTGGATTGCAACAGTACCTACTTTGTAAAGCTGTGGTACCTAGTACCTACGAGTAATAGAAGTATAGAACTAGCCCAAAGACCAAAAAACTCCTGAAGAAGTAAACAATTATCTCACAAAAGTGGTACGGTGGTTCGAAGATTACTGGGGAAAAACTAAGGATGAGTTGCAACTTGCACCAAAAACGGTTAAAGTAAGGTTACCATTACAATTGTACAACAAAAAAACCAAAAAAATCACCATTATCATTACTTGTCTTGTAGTAACTGCTTAATTCGTGTTTTGGATCTTGTTAAAAGATTCTTGGCACATAAAACAAAATAAATGCGAGAGATACAATTGAGGGGCTATTATCTCATCTAAGAGACGCATCTTATTTCAAGTTTAGGCAGTTAAATTTCGATACGGGGCTGTTCCCTTGTGAAACAAGAACTCCTGTTCTTTTATCCCTTTGAAAATATTATGTAGTAATTTATTTTGACTACCTACATTTTTACTGCCAAATTAGAACATTATAAAATATTAAACTTGGTAGTGTACATATCTTTTTCAATGCAATATGTTATGCTATAAGTAATGATTTTCATTACTTAGAAGTACATTATTGTAAATAATTAATTTTTATATTTTTTTCCTGAATTCGTAATAAATAGGTCCGAATGAATTCAATGAAGCAGGTGCCTAACTAGGTGATTTTTGCTTTTATCAAGCCAATTTCCTATTCGAATTCAGAAGCAGGTAGATGAGTTTGGCTTTAATATCACGTTATAAATCTGTCTGCAGCTGTTCAGGAACTCTCCCAATAAAAAGTTGCCGCTATCAAGTTCGGTAACCGATGCCACATGGCATTTGAATTGAAGGGGCGCATTTTTCCGAGTAGTAGGCACGTTATTTATGGATCAATGGTCGACACTGCTACGGCTGCCCCAGTCGCCCCAGTGTTCATTACATTACATGAGGGGCATCCGTCAGGATTCCAGAGTGCTTGGATAATATTGTATAATATTACTTTACATTTCGAATGTTATTAATGGTTTCATTGAAACCGATAACTCAATATTTTATGCAAATGCAGACCTAAAATCACTATTACTCTGAATGATATAGGTAGACCTACCTAATTCGTAAGATAAAAAACCGGCCAAGTGCGTGGCGGGCCACGCGCAGTGTAAGGTTCCGTAGTCACAATCCTCGAAAAACAGATATAACTCCTTAACCTGTGAACCCTACTTAGCCGTGATAGTTTTCCTTTAAAATTGATTATATACCCTACTGCTGTGAATTTTTTCAAGTTCCTATATACTGCCATTTGGCTGATAGAGGGGGAGGACACTTGACTCTAATAAAAATTTGCACTTTAAAACATCATACTTTACAAACGGATCTAGAAATCGAAAAATGATGTTCCCACACCCACAGTATTTTTAAAAGACCTATTCAACGATACCCCACACTATGGGGTAGACGAGAAAAAAAATATTCATCCCCACTTTACATGTAGGGGAGCTACCCTAAAAATAAATATTTATCAAAATTTTATTTCACCACTTTGTCGGCGTGATTAATATTTATACTCATGCCAAATTACGGATTTCTAGCACTAATAGTCTCTGAGATTAACCGAGGACGGACGGACAGACGGACAGACGGACGGACATGGCGAAACTATAAGGGTTCCTTGTTTACTACGGAACCCTAAAAAGTACCTAACTGTAGGTTTTTTTTTTTTTTTTTTTTTAAATCCCCCAATTTTGTGGTTGGAGTCATTGTCTGGTTTAATTATTTTAGTATCACATTTGAATTTGTCATTATATTTTATAAGTCTAATTTACTAATATTATTGTTATTACATTATATATTCGTCAATTTTTACCTATGTAATTGTGTATATTCTCATATTAATATACATAATACATTAGGTCTTTATTGGCCTACATAATGTACTAACTATAATTGCTTCTATCTTGTTTTATTTCTGTTTATTGCGTACTTTGCCACCCTTATGCAGTAGTTGATAAAATTTTCCTGGATATTCTTATTCGCAATTATTGCTGACAGATTTTCCACCGTGATTTTGTGGCCCAACATGTGCTCAGCATCGTATCTTAGCCTACAGAATATGGGACAATCTGTCAGCAAGTGAATTACATTTTCTTCTTTTTCCTCATCACATTCGCATGCTGGACTTTCCTTGCATTTGTACTTGTGCAGGTATCCGGCAAAGCCGCTGTGGCCTGTCAGCACCTGCACAAGCACCGGGACAAGTTTTATGTTTTTTAACGTTTTATATGCCGTTTGAATTGTTGGGAAGAACAGCTTTGTCGTTTTTGCCCTGTCGCTTTTTGTGTACCTGTCATTCCATGTTATTATAGTATTTGTCCTGATCGATCTTTTTATGAATGACAGGGGACACTTGTCATAGTCAGGCGCTGATTTTTTATATTTCGCTGCCTGTTTTGCCAATTCGTCCGCTCGTTCGTTACCCTCTACACCTGTGTGCGCTCTAATCCAAAACAGATTTACTATTTTGTTATTTTCATTAGAATGTCTCAGGTTCTCTTTTATTGAAAATGACAGCGGATGAGCAGCATTAGGGTTGCACAGGAGTTCAAGGGCTGACCTCGAGTCACTGAGGATGTTAATATTACATTCGGCTAGTGTATTTACGGTTTTTGTGGCCTGGTACAGAGCATACAACTCGGCCTGAAATACTGTACAAAACGGCGAAAGCCGGAACTTTTTTGACATTATTTCTCGGCCATCTTTCCGGCACGAGAGTGATGCTCCAACCTTTTCCTCTATCCTGCTGCCGTCTGTAAATATTAACATCCTAACTGTAGGTTAGAGACCATAGACTATAAATAATATACTGATATTATACAGACCTTTTCTGTAGATTAATTCCAAACTTTGTATAAACAATTCTAACGATAATACTAACATAAGTTAAACGACTTTCTCTAGCTCAAGTTGGATCGATAGGGACCTTGACGTTTTATTTATAATGGTGTCCATCTAATTCTAATGCCTACCTACTAGATAGTTCCTTGGCGTCCATATAATTGAGACCTGTATCAACTTTCAGCTCTATGCGAATTATTCCGAATTTTGTTTATTTTGAACGGTAACCTAGGTAGCTGTAACAAGAGCTAGACCAAGTAATGCTCGCACCTATTGTACCTACCTACTCGTAATTGACACTTTTAAATATAACGACCTCTCTTAATATTGAACGACAGACGATGACGACATCTCCGTTGTGCTTTTAATTACTACACCGTACCTATAGTTGCACCAGGCGTCTGTAATGTACATACCTTATTAGTAAAGATTAAACTGACTTTCATCATCTTCAAAAACGGGGTTTGTATCATCACACTAATATTATAAAGGCGAAAGTTTATGTGTGTGTGTGTGTGTATGTTTGTTACTCTTTAACGCCGCAACTACTGATAACTGAACCGATTTGGCTGTGAACGAAGATATATTATGTCCTGACTTAATACATAGGCTTAACAAATTTTATCCTGGAAAAATATACAGTTCCCACGGGACTTTGAAAAACCCGAAATCTATAGCTACAGCTATAGGAAGATTACTATAGCAAACTTCTTTGAAAGTAGGTTACAAAGGTTGGAAGAGGGAGCGCGAACGGGAACCGGAAATCCACGGTTCCCTCGGGATTTGTGAAAAACCGAAATTAGGGTAGGTAGTAGGTACCTATATGTTTAAAAAATCAAACCTAGTTCAAGTACCTACCTGACAAACAGTTTTACTTGCCTTAATCACTGATAAGACAATAATATTTTATTGTATGATAATGATATCTATCTTGATTAAATTTGACATACCTACTTGGTTACTTAACTTACTTAATGCCGCTCGACATACTCATCAATATTTAATTTTATAATTGACGGGACGGGATTTCCTTAATATTAGGGGAGAGTCCTACAGTACCGACACCCTAAGGTATATTTGATATAAAATTAAAATCTCCAAAGTAATATGTTAGATATTTGCTGATTTATGTAAAATAACTCATAATGTATAAATAGAAATAATGTAACATCAATATATTTGGAAAGAATCAAATTTATTAATAAAATCTAAAGACACTAAAAATTAATAGTAAAAAAATTGTCCTCCAGTACCGGTCAGAAACAAATACCAGTGTAGTATCACTAGTATCACTATACTACCTCAATTATAAAATGTTACGTATAAAGCAACAGTTAAAACATTATTATTGTAGCTATATAAATAATAAATACATACGATGATTAACTATTTTCGATATAGTCCAATAATATTAAAATATCACCCCCGGTACAATACTTGTGTAACGAACGCCACCGCGCGCAACGCAATTCTTTGCACTGGCAGTTAGTCGGTAGCTGACAGGTCGCCGCCGTTTTGGGCATAGACTTGTCAAAGTGAACTACTTAAATGGAGCTAATGGTGTCAGCATTAGCTGTTATAGAATCTTAGAAATAGCAACTGACCGGTACTGGATGCCGGCCCGTACTGCCGGACTCTCCCTTAAATGTCATAATTGTGATTTGTCAGGTCACAAAGTTATCTACTGTTTCGAATTATCCACATTCTGCTATTAATGTTTAAAATTGTATTAATGAAATCTGAATATTAATTAACGTTTATCAAGTAAATTTTGTTTTTATTACTAAGTGAGTAACAAGATAATATTGTTTTGAAAAGACTCAACGTGCTTACGTTGAGTCTTTTTTACGTTTTTATCTACGTTGAGTCTTTACCTAGTACATATGTACCTACCTATCTAATGAGTAATGCAATACGTAATGGATCATGAAAGCTTCATGAATAATCCGATAACTGATCAATGTGGATCCAAGTAAAGTAAATAATTGAAAGACTTTATATTTTCAGGATTTTATAGTATTTACTATCTAGTTATGTCTACCATGTAGAGGAGATCTTGAGTCTTGTACCGACTTAGATACTAAATCACGAGAAGATAGTCATTTAGATCTAGCACATAGATAAATATTTACAATGTAAGTAATTTTAGGGAACGTTAGTCCAAAATATTTTTAGGAATAGCATTAACAAACATTATGAGCTTGGTTGGCTTTCAGGATGAGGTATTAAGCCCAAGAGACTTATGTACAACCAATCCTTGAGACTTAACTTTAGTTATACATATTTTATTGATCTTGAAGGTTCCCAGTCTTAGCCTACCCAACCAGTATTTAAAAATACCTAAGTGTTGAATTTATTTATTTATAAAGCCTATCTTAGATATTTAATATATATTAAGTAAGGGTTTGTTCTATTTTACATTTAGATTTTATATTTCATTCCACTCCTGGGCAAAGGCCTCCCCCTTCTTCTTCCATTCTTTTTTATTTAGGGTTGAACACACACACACAGACATGTCAAACTTATAACATCCCGTCGTTTTTCGTCGGGGGTTAAAAAGCTTCTATTTCATCTCTCCACTTGGTTACAGGTCTTCCTTGTTTCCTTTTTAAGTGTCTTGGTAGGTAGGTACTTGGTAGCCAGTCGTGTTGAATAGGTCGGTGGGTAATGGTCCCTACCTATATGTTTCGCCTTAAAACATTGTATGGTAAGGATCACAAGCGTCGTATCAGTTATCACTTATCAGCTTATCGTCTGTTTCTGTGTATTTTGCTGTTATGACTTCCTGTATTTTATCATCTTGGGCCTAGGATATTACGGAATTTAGAAAGTGCTTTATTTTACAAACTTTTGATACACCTACATGGATGGATAGGTACTTACGACTTACAAGGTAGTAGGTAGGTAGGTTCCTACTTCTCAAAAACTTTAGAAGATTGGTAAGTAAATTCATCTGCTTCCTCGAGGAGTTTAATATGTTTTAAATGTTTTTGATTTACGTAAATGGAAAATGAACGCGTTCTTCGTGAAACGAACTTCGTAACGTCGTAAAAAGAAACGCCAAGTTGGTATAAAAGTGACATAGGTATGGATGCAAATTAGTCTGCCATAAGATGACTCGAGGAGTTTAACACGTTTTAAATGTTTTTGATCGAGGTAAACGGCTTCGTAAAATGAAACGCCAAGTTGGTACAAAGCTGACACAAGCACGTTGGCATTTCGATTACACCATCTAACCCACTTTACTCTCTCAGTCAGTGCTCAGCACATGTCCGCGGCGGTGCATCTTGTTAATCTCTCCCATTTGTTCTGGATAACGAGCGAGCTCTGCTGCTACTAACATATCGTTTAACTGGTTAATATAACATCGAAGAGCTGTATGACATTATCATACTCGTGTGTTTACGAGGTTATCAGAAACTAATCAATTCAGTTTCAATGAAATCAGTATTATCAGGTTTGGATTGATAGGGTACCTAAAATGATAGTCTAACACAAACACAGTCATTTTTCTGATTTTTGTTATTTTATTTAAGATAGAAAGAAACATAATTATGATTCACGATGATGATGAATGAATATGATTATACCTATACCGTGATTAAGATAACCTCCCTGCATGACAGCGCGGCTCCCCCTGTGCCCCGCGCAGCGATTTGTTCATTCATAAGTTCATTGATAAATTCATTGATAAATCGGCTGCCCTAGTGATACACAAAGTAACTACATTCAGAACAATTTTACAGGACAAGAATAAACATTGAAACTCTTATTTGAAGGCAACCTTTCTACAAAATACCTACTTATTTATCTCTGTAATAAATTGCAAAATAATATATTTTAACTTATAAATAACAGTATTTATTCCTAACTCCTTCGCTTTTAATTTTGTTTAAAATTAAAAATATGGTTTTTCTAATTGCAAATAAAATACAAAAAAAATAATTTTTCAACTTTAAAAAGATGTTAAGTCATTTACTTCGTTTGTATATTGCTTGATAATTTCTTCCAAAAATAATTTTTCAATTTATTACAAAGAGTTTACTATGTTATTCAGATACAAATAGTTACCCCAAAAATTAATGTTCAAATGTGCGTGTGCGTGTGCGTTTGTGTGTGTGTGATATTGTGATTGTGATATTGCGACTAATACAATTGTCCCCTCCCATTTGCTTTAATGGGCAACCGGGCCCTCCCCAAATAACTCAAATAACTATTTTTATTATTTTTTATGTAATCACCGGCTTTAGGTCGTAATTCTGAATGTTATTCTACATAATATTATCGGTGAATTTGAAGTAATTCTGTTCATTAAATCAGAAGTTATAAGGCTGTGACAGTCAGACGGACAAAGCATATCCAACCTAGTTCACTCAGAGACTTAAGTTAGAGCTTATTACAACTCAAGAATCTATACCATATCTATACTTACCTACTAATATTATAAATGCGAAAGTATGTCTGTCTACTAAGTCTTCACGCACCAACTGTTCAACCGATCTTAACGAGGTATAAAGATAAGTTTCATTTTTGGAAAGGACATAAGCTACTTTTTTATCCTGGTAAATTAAGAGCTTAGACTAGAATTTCAAAAACCTAAATACACGCGGACGGAGTCGTGGGCATCATAATCAACTATGTTTATCTTGTAAAGTTATAATTTACAGTATTGTGTCTATTTTTAGTTATATTCCTGTAAAGTAATGTCCCTATTAGTTAATTATGTACGTAGGTATCTAAAATTCTGCACCTACCTTCAGTAGAAACATTTTAAAATAGTAAGTAACCGATAACAATTAAAACGATTATTTATAAGTACATAAAGTAATACCCTAAATTCCAGTCTCAGTGTGCAGTTATTTGTTTGGGCAATTCAAATTTCAGTAAACTGTTCAAGTTATTTGAAATATTATACTGTGGACACTGTGTTAAAAAACTACTCGACATTAAACTTTTGTTAATGCAAAAAAGTCAATTTCACAAAAAATGTCAGTTACTTTGTTTATATCACTAGGGCAGATTCAGAAATCTGTCATATTGAAAAGTCACTTTGAAACTTCAAAGTTCATTGTTTACATCGTTACGAAAATTTTGTGAAATACATAGCAGTAACCAGTTCTTATGTGATAAAAAGTTGTGCTAGAAAAATTGTTATGGTAGTGCGTTCGTTTTGTGCTCAAGAATGTGAGAGAAAAGAACAAATATCTCTTAATTATATATCATAATAATAAATATGAGGCTGACGGGCAATGTCAAGAAGTGTTGTCAGCTTCATGTGAAAAATTTCCATACCCATTGAAGCCATCACGCAAACGGCCTCTCAATTATTATAAAAATACTATAATGTGGACCAATAATTTCAACACAACATTTTTGATTATTTCGCTGGCGTTTCGAAACAAAAATATTAAATCTGGTGCAAGATGCTTTTCAAGCTGTAACGGAGGCTACGTGAAGTCACATTGTACTTAAGTTCACGTTGAGAGATTGCAGAATGACGACGATGAATTAGTGAATTATAATCTAAGAGATTATAATATAGTTATTGATAGCGACAGTGACACATCATCTGACAGCAATGCATTGAAATTTTAAGATATAGAAGAACACGTCTCGACGAATCCTAATAGTTTTTTTATCTTTGTTTTATTCCATCTCCTAACATCTCCATGCCGTACTAATCTAAACGTCTGGTTTTTTTTTACCCGACTACGGCAAAGCCAAAAGGAAGGGTTATGATTTTAGCAGTCTATGTATTTACGTGTTGTAAATAATTAAGTTGCGATTTGTTTTTATAAAGAATTATTGTCAACACTGATTTATTATCTGTGACTATTGATGCTACAGATCTGTTGCATAAGTTTTATCTGTGGTGTCGAAACTCGAATTGTACTTTATCTTCTCTGGCTCTCTGCTTGCTCTCTGCCTCGGCGTCCCGTCGGCCATTGGTGTAACAGTGCTAATTAAAATTAAATATATTGATCCACGGAGAATCCTCTTTTATTTCCAAGATTACGTATGTATATATTTATGTATGGATGTTTGTAACCGATTTTTGTATGAGATTCTGTGTGTACTAATGTAGCGCCTAAACTGCTGGACCGATTTTGATGAATGAGGTGTCTATTGATTCGTTGTTATTATCAGGGTGACATAGGCTACATTTTATCTACGAAAAAAATCGAGAAGTCAGCTTTGCGCGGCTTTCTAGATTTTTAACCCCCGACGCAAAAACGACGGGGTGTTATAAGTTTGACGTGTCTGTGTATGTGTGTGTGTGTGTGTGTGTGTGTGTGTGTGTGTCTGTCCGTCTGTCCGTCTGTTCCCCTGTAGCGCTCAGCTCAAACGGGTGAACTGATTTGAATGCGATTTTTTTTGTTTGAAAGGTGAATTAATCGAGAGTGTTGTTAGCTATGTTTGATGAAAATCGATCCAAGATGGCCGCCGCTACAAAATGGTGGATTACATATTTTTTCACAACTCCCTTAATATGGGTATCAAATGAAAGGGCTTGACTAGTAGAATAGCATTATACAAATCCAAGATGGCTGCCGCCACAAAATGGCGAATGTCGGGGGTTTTTAAATTTTTAATTTATACTTGTAAAATTAGTTTCGGATAAGAATAACAGATGGCACCACTAGCTCCTTGCCCCGCGCATTTGCCCACTAAATTATTATTAAATTATTAAGCGTAGTCGGGTTTTAGTTCACGAACTTTACTTGTATTTAGTAGATGTATTAAATAAATTATTTTATTATGAGTATAATATGTATAAAATTTAAAAAATGGGGTATAAATTATATTTAATAACGTATCTTCTTCTTTCTTGGTTATGGAAAATCTTTTTTCTATATCCTGAAACGTACCTACTTAACTTTAAATGTATAGTACTAACTACTACTACTATAGAAAAGTATTGAGCAAACTTAAAGAGACACAGATGAAAGACTAAATTGCGATTACGCAAATAATAGAATAACTATGATAATTAAAATTATTATAATTATTATAAAATTTCTTTTTCCCTAATTTAGTGTCATGTCCTTACAGTAGCAATACACACACACACACTCACAGGGGCGTCAAAAATGCTTGTCATACATTATAGTACGAGCACATCCATTGATTATTAATTTATCAATGAGAATTTCCCCCCCTCCCTCGTCCCGCAGACCATGGGAGAGCCAAGTTAATCGCGGTCTTACTATAGTTCATTATTTCAGAAAATTTTCTTATTTTGATTCGTAAAGAAAACAAAAAGCTTTCAATCAATATTAAGTTAAAATTAAAGATTGTGTTTTGCAAAATATCAAAACACTGTTATCTACACAATCTACACATTGATTAACAATAACAAAGTTGGCAATTTTTTAAGCTGTGTTCTAATTCTATCGATTGGAGTTGAAGCAAAGCTACTAAACAAGTAGGCACGAACTAAGCAAACTTGAACACAAATCGAACAAGTAATCATTCCTTTAATCTTGATGTTTAACATTGGAAGTAAGGACGGGTCAAGTTTCTAAAGAGCAGTCGACTTTCATACGATGTCGTATCGTGTTCGAGTACTCGTATGAATCACACCAATCGTTTCTTCTCACCTGTACGAAGCCAGACTAAAAGTTCACTTCGAATATCTGTTCACGAAACAGAGCACAGCCGCAGCCGTCGCTCAGGATCGTTTAGAAAGCACAGGCGAGCGGACCGGCGGTGGTGGCAGGGCCGCTAGGCGCCGACCACGGAACCGGCTCGAATTGCCGTCTCACCACTTCCAAACAATGCACTCCGTATTCCTGCACCACATTCACACATCACTTAATTCAACACATCCAATTATAAAGTTTCACAAGTATTGGTTTTAGCCACTCGCGACGAAGATCGCGTCTGCGAAACGGTGCGGAGAGGAGGGGAAGCGCGAACAATAATACGTATTTCTCGAACGACGAGCAACGGCTGACTGGACTTGGGACTGCACCGCGCGGCTTCGGAGGCGCGGGGGTGCGGCGCGACGCGGGGCGCGCGCGGCGGCAGACCTGCCCGCAGCTTGCCCTATAAACTTGCTTTTTACCCGCTCTCGTATCGTGAGTAGGCTGCAGCTCCTCGTGCACTTTTGTGAGAGGCAAATTGCATCGATGCGATTATTTTCGATACCTGCACTTGTGCACTTAATACAAACAAAGCTTTTCAAACAAATTTACCTGTACCTACTATTGCTTTAAAAATTTCAGTTTCAGAATAATAATTAATTAATGAGATGTGAGAGGGTGTGGGCGAGTAGGTAGTCAATGAGCAAAGAAGTTCCCGCTTCGTCTACGAGGACGAGCTTTCGTGGGCGAGTGCTGAATGGACCACGCGTGGGCGGATCGTTGGCGGCTAGGATAACACGCAATAAATAGGTAGCTATATGGAACGAGTGCACTGTAGGTATTTTACGTACAGGTGGGATAAATATTCACACACTCATTGTCCACGTCTGAGTGGGCAGTGTCTCGAGACTCGAGAGCGGAGGAAATGACGAAACCGCGCCTGCTGTGGGCCGGAGACACAACTTTAGGTAAAGCTCGAAGTCGGACTGTTGTAATTGTTTGTTACGTACCTACTTACTTGTAAAGGTAGAGTTTTGCGCAAATGTGCCTATCCAGAAGTGTCGCGTAGGTGGGTAGGTAGGTACTATAGGTAGTCTAGGTAGTAACTTTCACTCGCGCCAAGTTATTACGGCGCGACTTTGTCTGTGCATAGAGTGCAGCTTTGAGGAGTATGGTTGGTGTCACGGGCGACTGCGTGTTTCCGACCCATTGCCTCCGCCCGGCCTACTGCGCTCAGCGCTGACAACATAGCTATTGAAAAATAACGACCTTACGACCACATTGTGAATTGTGATAATATATGTATAGGTATGGTACATACTACTAGATACCTACCTAATATCTGTGCTAATATGGCACTCATTCCAAGAGTGCATGAGGACCTCCCTGACGAGTGACGCAGTGATGAGCGCTGTGGTCTTGTAAGTGGGAGGTTCTGGGTTCAAATTCCCTGCAGTGGCAATGTGGGATTTTATACTTCATTTCTAAATTGTTTCTGGTTTGGTCTGATGGAAAGCCGTGGCCTACCAGTTAGGCAGTTACACTACCGGCAGAGCTGTGACCACAAGCGATTTAGCGTTCCGGTACGCCGTACGATGTCGCGTAGAAACCGATCAGGGGTATGAGTTTAACAGAACGCTGCCATACTTCTTCCAAGTTAGGCCGCGTCCACCTTAAACTGTATCGTCACTTACCATCAGGTGAAATCGCAGTCAAGGGCTTGTAGATTAATAAAAAATAAAAAAGTTTAGCTAGATGATAGCTAGGTAATTATTATAACATTAATTACCAGACTAAATCAGTATCATCAAGCCTTCGCCAGTTTAATTAAAGCAGTTTCAATTGACATTTTATTGGCTGTATTACAATTTTAGCGCTTTTAACTGCTGAATAAAATATTTGCAGAATGTTAACTGAAAACCAATATAAACCTTTCTTACCTGATCTCTACCATCTCTACCAAAGGGAATATCTTCTTCAATTATGAAATAAATAGGTCAACAGTACAAGGTCACAGCCGGCATTACTAATCCAGGAAAATGAGTTGTCAAACAGTACAGAGCAGTTTCTATAAAAAACTACACATGTTTTTACCTATGCTGCCTGGTGAAAACGAAAACCTTAAACTTTAGTTAGATCGTACCCTAAAACACTGAATTATTATGTAGTCAAAGCCCTATTAAAAACGCCTTGTATTGAGATTATCCCACATACTCCAAAGTCCAAACCTACTCGATAAAATAATAAAAATAAAATAATACCTACCTACTCAGATCAGATTCCCGCGACTTCGTTCGCGTGGATATTGGTTTATGAAAATCCCGCGGGAATCATTTTGCTCTTCCTAAGCTCCTTTGAACTCATACCTTGCTAAAAACTGTTAAAAGTTCACTGGCGGATGTCTAGATAAATCAAAATGTCAACATCCGCCAGTGAAAGTCCCATCAAAATCGATTCAGCCTTTCAGAGATTAGCCGGTAATCTTTAAAGTATCTCCTTTCTAACAAAAAAAGAATGAATGAAATCGGACCACGATGATGTTAATGAATTACAGCTAAGTACACATCCCCTCTCCCAATGGAACCGTGCTGAATTTCGGGATAAAAAGTATCCTATATTATGTTACTCCGTAGTCCGTAGTGTGAACTTAAATCGTGCCAAGTTTCATTTCAATCCATTCAGTACCTAGTTTTCACGTGATGCGCGCACAAACATACAGACAAACAGATAAACAGACAAAAATTTCAAAAATAGCTTTTTTCGTTCTATTACTTATCATTAACATCCCCCAGTTATTATTTTGCAAAAATATTTTCATCCCATCTATTCGAAAAGGACGACTTGGTTCGCCTTTATGTGCACCCAAAGGTGGTGTTTTCGGCGCATTTTTATAAGTGCGCGTAAAAGATCTTTTAATCGCACTTATTTATAAGTGCGCCTAAAAGATAATTGCGGCGCACTTATTGAAGACTAGCTTTTGCCCGCGGCTTCGCCCGCGTGAATTTCGGTTTTTCACAAATCCTGAGGGATAAGTAGATTTCTGGTCCACCCGCCCCCCGCCGCGCGGCGGCGTACCGCGGTACCGCGTACGGCGGGCGCAGGGGCGCGCGGCGGGGGGCGGGGAGTTCCGTGAAGCGCGACTGAGCGTCGGCCGTCGCGCGCAGCGAAAATACATATCAGGGCGTTTTTTAACATAGGTACTTACCGATTTCAACACAACTCCTTTTTTGAAAGTCGGTTAAAAAAGTAGCCTATGTTACTCCTTGGTTAATCCTCTACTTGTCTGTGAAAGTCCCGTCAAAATCGGTTCAGCCGTTCCGAAGATTAGCCCGTTCAAACAGACAGACAGACAGACAAAAATTTTAAAAACGTGTGATTCGGTTATGGTATCGTTCAAATAACCATATGAGCTTAATATGTGGTAGTTATTTCGAAATTACAGACAGACACTTCAATTTTATTTATTAGTATAGATTAGCCCGTTCAAACAGACAGACAGACAGACAAAAATTTTAAAAACGTGTGATTCGGTTATGGTATCGTTCAAATAACCATATGAGCTTAATATGTGGTAGTTATTTCGAAATTACAGACAGACACTTCAATTTTATTTATTAGTATAGATGAAGGGCCCGTGGTCCCACCGGGCTAGGCGGGAACGATAGTATCGATTGTTGTTATTGTTGTTACAAGTTTGACGTCTGTGTATGTATGTGCGTCTGTGTCTGTCTGTTCCCCCGTAGCGCTCAAATGGTTGAACCGATTTGAATGCGGTTTTTTTTGTTTGAAATGTGAATTAGTCGAGAGTATTCTTAGCTATGTTTTATGAAAATTGGTCCAAGATGGCCGCCGCCACAAAATGGCGGATTACATATTTTTTCACAACTCCCTCAATATGGGTATCAAATTAAAGGTCTTGTCGTCAAGACCTTTCATTTTGACGTTTGTGTGTGTATGTGTGTGTGTCTGTCTGTTCCCCCATATCGCTCAAACGGTTGAACCGATATGAATGCGGTTTTTTTCGTTTGGAAGGTGAATTAGTCGGGAGTGTTCTTAGCTATGTTCGATGAAAATTGGTCCAAGATGGCCGCCGCCATAAAATGGCGGATTACATATTTTTTTCACAACTCCCTCAATATGGGTATCAAATGAAAGGTCTTGACTAGTAGAATAACACTATGCAAATCCAAGATGGCCGCCATCACAAAATGGCGAATGTCGGGGGTTTCTTAAATTTTTAATTTATACTTGTATTATTAATCCGCCATTTTGTGGCGGCGGCCATCTTGGACCGATTTTAATCAACCAAACATAGCTAAAAACACTTCCGACTAATTCACCTTCCAAACAAAAAAACCGCATTCAAATCGGTCCATCCGTTTGAGAGCTATGGGGGAACAGACAGACATACACACACACACACACACACAGATGTCAAACTTATAACACCCCGTCGTTTTTGCGGCGGGGGTTAAAAATATGAGGCGCCTTTTATTTCCTCATAGAGGGTGATGAAAAGTAGAGTGTATCACTCGGGCGCAATATATTTTTGGCTCGGGCGACGTACTTTGAATCCCTCGCTATACGTTCAGGATTGTACTAAAGAATCCCTCGCTACGCTCGGGATTCTACTATACAATCCCTCACTTCGCTCTGGATTCAAAAAAGCGCCTTCGCCGTAAAAATATTATTTTGCTCCCTTATGATACAATCTACTATTAATGTACAGAAACGGCAATTCTACGATTTTATTATATGTATAGAAATATAGAATAGATGAAGATAGATATAGAAGATAGATAACTAATCTATTTTTCTGGTACCTATAGTTCTGATAAATAAATTAAAACCCCGACATTCGCCATTTTAAGGCAGCGGCCATCTTGGATTTGCGTAGAGCTATTCTACTAATCAGGGTGTTATGATAAAGTATGTACATAGGTAATCTGCCATTTTGTAGCGGCGGCCATCTTGGATCGATTTTCATCAAACATAGCTAACAACACTCTCGATTAATTCACCTTTCAAACAAAAAAAAACCACATTCAAATCGATCCACCCGTTTGAGCGCTACAGGGGAACAGACAGACACACACACACACAGTGACACAGACACGTCAAACTTATGACACCCCGTCATTTTTGCGTCGGGGGTTAAAAACAGTCTCTATGAAAGAGTGTTGTTGTGTTGTGTCTTGTGTGGGGAGTGTTGTCTTGTGTGGGGAGCGGCGTGGCGAGTGGTGACGCGTCGAGGTGTCGCCTCGTTATCTGCACTGGCAGCCACTGATTCACGATTAATATTAATAACTGGCGCACGCCACTCGCTCGCGCTCGGTGACACTCTGTCGCCATTTCTCAAACTAATCATTGAGACAATAAAGTCTTGCTGTACCGATGTTTTAATATCGTACTACTAGTGGCATGCACACTGCACAGGGTTTGAAGACAGGGTATGCATTATGCAATCGGTACATTGACATATAGTAGGTACTATATGTCAATGAATCGGTAGCATTAAAATTTCTACTGCTCCTTTTCATATCGTTTTACCTAAGCATTGCTTTTTCCAGGGTATGCAGAGCTTTTCTGCCTTTATGAAGTGCACGCCACTGCGTGTTAGTCTCGACTCTCGACCATCATGTAACATATCGTCAGGGTCATCACAGCTGTCTATGACCCTTTGCAGTACCATAGGACGTCGGCTTTAGGAGTTTGATTTTGCGTCCCTTGAATATTTTCATGTAAACTGGTTCCATAATCCATAGTTAAAACGTGCGCAGCAGTTCCTAAGTTTCCTCTCGAGATAGATAGATAGATGTTCTTGGGCAACGGTAGACACACCTAGCGGTCAAACTTATATCACCCCTCTTTTTGTGTCGGGGGTTAAATAAGAAGTCAAAAACTGTATATACCCAAATTACTAATTCCGTGGAATTCTGACGTTTCGTAATGTTACCAGAGATAAAACAATTCCCACAAAAAAGATACAAAATTCAAAACTTATGCAAATACATATCAACTGCCGCATGTAGATATAATTCTTCATGGTGATAATGTCATCCGACATCCATTTTTGAATAAATTTTTTCAATGTGCTTCTTTTGTTTTCTATTGCTGTTCTCTATTTCTTCCTAAGTAGTTTCTATTCTAGTTTCCAGTCTTGGTGTTTTCTATTATAAGGCCTAGCCTAGTGGTTAGGACGACCGACTTCTAATCGGAGGTCGTGGGTTCGATCCCGGGCACGCACCTCTAACTTTTCGGAGTTACGTGCGTTTTAAGTATTTAAATATCACTTGCTTTAACGGTGAAGGAAAACATCGTGAGGAAACCTGCATGCCTGAGAGTTCTCCATAACGTTCTCAAAGGTGTGTGAAGTCTGCCAATTCGCTTGGCCAGCATGGTAGACTATGGCCAAAACCCTTCTCACTCTGAGAGGAGACCCGTGCTCTGTAGTGAGCCGGTAATGGGTTGATCATGATGATGATGATGATGATGATGATGATATGTCTTTTTATGATGACAGTGAATTAAAGTAGGTAGTTTGGGGTAAAATCGTACTTCGTAGATGTTAACCCTATTCTCCATACAAATAACTCATCTGTAAATGACAATGACAGCTGTCAGAATTCCACGGAATTAGTAATTCGAGTATAGGTACTTATTATTTCAAAAGGACAATTTATTATAATGTCAGGTGATAATACTGAGTAGATAGGTATGTACTACGTAGGTAGGTACTATTCGCGTGACTGGCGCGGTACTCGGTAGGCATCACGAATTTTTTCGCATCTTTTATCACGTAGTTGAGCTGAGGGGGAAGAGAGCCCTGTTAATTTATAGCTCTCACCAACCCTTCCTCTCCGTCTCCGCTATTAAGATATTCAAAATTTTCCCATTTTATTACCGAGGGGAAATTTACTTTGACTCTACATACCTATACCCACTGTAGATGTGCTTTACAAATGTTTTTGGATGATAGTTAAACTAACTACTTACTTAGTAACTTCTATATTTATCGAAGCGACAAAGTCACTAAGTGACTAAACTTCCACATAAAGAGAAAAAAACTTAATCTATACTTTTGTGTTTAAGTTAAAATAGTTTATTTGTATCGCATGAAGAGGAATAAAATGCCTCGGAGGCTGTAACACATTTGCGGGAGGCAGATGTTTGACGAAATGAAACATTCGCTTGATGATACAAGTAACACCGTCTACAGACATGCCAACTGCACAATTTTACTAACCAATAAACAGTAGACACTCCTTACTATAATAGTAAGTATTATGAAGAAGGTTAGTCGTTAGAACGTAAGTACTGGAAATGACGAAGGCTCCAGAGTTATTAACAGGTAAGTATTAAAGAGAATTTCGAATACAAAAACATGAAGTCTTTCAATTTATCATGGCAGATTAGAAGGCAGAAGCACGAAGTAATGCAACTGCGGTTCCGTGCTGATCAAGATGACAAGGGGAGGTTGTTTTAGTCCGTGCAAGTCGGACATGCCCTGCCAACAGGCAGAAGTCCGGAGGGATTTTTTCCTCCCCAGGGGAAAAAAAAAACAAAAAAAAAAAAAAAAAAAGATTAGAAGGCAGTAGGCAAAAGCAGAAGGAGTTCTAACTGCTAAATGATACCAAAAACTTAGAGGAGCTTCAGATCATTTAGTTTATTATTTACCTACTTGGGATGAAATCGCTATAATGATTCTTGATAAGTCCTAATAATCTTCATAGGGAGAAAGCACTCTACAAATAATACGGTAAGTAGTTACCTATACCGACCTACCTAGTTACCTATCATTCCTACCAATCTATAGAAAAGTTGAGTTTCTTCAGATCTTCAGATCTTCTGAGTACAAATCACTTTCTGAACCGGGCGGTGTCTTGAGTTGTCATAAAAGCTACGAACTAGGTAGTGAGTGATGAAATAAATAATTTTGAGTTTTGACCTTGTTTTTTGAATTTATTTTTCACAAGTCTTTTGGAATTTATAATGAAGAAAATTGAAACGTGTTGGCAGCTTATTTGTTGCCACATCTGTAGAGCCAGGTACCTACATATACGGACAGGTAAGGGAGTCGAATGCGTAAATAAATCGGACAGATGGTAGGCGAGAGGCGAGGACCAAAAAACAGATTGGCCGCCCGTTCTCACGGGTTAGCTCAGTGTGCTTAGTCTAAAGCGGAGCACTCGAAAACGAACTCGAAAACTATTGATCGATTTCAGAGTAAAATAGACCTAAAGAGGCTTGTATTAAGGTTTGAGTTCGCCAATACATTCAGCATTCGAACAATGCTGAATGTATTGGCGAACTCAAACCTTAATACAAGCCATTTTAGGTCTATTTTACTCTGAAATCGATCAATAGTTTTCGAGTTCGTTTTCGAGTGCTCCGCTTTAGACTAAGCACACAGATGTGTCTTATTGTTACCTGCAGCATCCGCCGGCTGCGACGCGCACAATACAAGTAAGTACATAACTAGTTACGTAATTTTCTTTTGGTATTATTTTCGGTGAATATTTGTATTTTAAAACAAGATTATAAATACATAGTATTTTATTAAATATATTCATCCACTGTTCAATACTTTCATATTTCTCATTATTATTATTATAATTTGTAACGAAGCGTTACATATTTTATTAATATTTAATTTATTAATTACTATAAACTTATTTTTTTACTATTATTTAATATTAAACTATTAAAATTTACCATATTATATATTCTTAGGATCAAAAGTGGAAATAAATTAAAAAAAATACAATTCAAAAAATCAAATCTTATTTATAATCTCAAAAGAATTATTAATTATTACAAAATTACAGAAAGGATCAAATCAACCTTATTTTTAGATACACGAAATAATCACAAGTTTTAAACAAAGACATAGTAAAACAAAAGGCAATTAAACAATAGAAAAATAGCTCACGTGACCCTGATATGCACCGAACACTGTTTTCACTACACTTTTTCACTGTACTGCACTGTCGAACGCCAAGGCACAAAATGAGTAATAGCGCGTGGCACGCCGGCTTATATAGGCAGCCGGGTCGCTTCGGAGACGTCGCTAGGGGGTACGGCCTATACGGCCATCCCTGATGAAGGGGCGTCCTCGACCCGGGGTTATGGTGTGGTGCCGCTGGGACCAGCGTCGTCCATTGATGCAAGTCCCGCTTCAGGACGGGGATGCAGTGGAGATGCGGGGTTCTCACTGCCCGCTGGTGATAGGTTCGAGTCGGAACCAAGGTCGATTTCAGGCATGGAGATTCCAACGTCAGGTCCCTGTGCCGCGGGTGTTGGCTGTATTTCATCATCATCTGTAGAAGAAACAACACATCTTAAAAAAAGGTCAACTTTATAGATGATGTTATCGTCATACTCATGCCATTCTCCTTTCATTTCAATGTTTTTATTTAATTCATTCATCACACAACATTCGTCAACTAACAATCTCATCACACAGGCTTCATCACAGAGACGTCTCGAAATAGAAATATGAGTATGTAGGGCCCTTTTACGTGAACTCCTCGGTGTCTCGAACGGTGTGCAGCCCAGGACGCCACCCGAGCGCCGCGCCGGCTGTAGCCCGCCAACCGCGGTCTTGTCTTCGCTAGCTACTATCAACAGGTCCACCCAGGACCAAGGTCGATACACGTTGTGCATCTTCCTGTCAGTGATATCCTCATATCACCCACCCAGAGTGCCGTGCACTGCTTACGGGTCTGCAGACTGATCCTTTCATCTCTATTCATTCATTACCTATGACACTATCGATTACCATCCACTAAACCTAACGATGCCTAGCGGGCCCTGACCTTCCCCTTTTGCTAACCTATGCTAAAACGGGTCCTGAAGTTTTAAGGATTGATAAATAAACTGCTGGTTTATTTATTAATCTTGCAGTAAAATAGAGATCCTAACTCAGATTGTTCGTTTATTCTACTAAGCAGGATGGCAACAAATAGTGTAGTAAGCAAGGTTTTAACTTGAATCGAGACAAAACGGTCAAATACTAACTGTCGAAGAACGCGGCACACGTCTCCGGACACCACTCGCCTCGCCAAGGCACCATGTACTGCGCTGCCGCCTGTGTGGTCTTGCCGTAGCTGCGGCTCAACAACTTGAGCTCATAGCGCCCACGCGGCAGCAGGCTGACCACCCGGTAGGGGCCACGCATTCCCGGGTCCAACTTCCCTGTTGACTGAGAGAATTTTATTACAAACACAAGATCGTTAATTGCAAACTGACGGGCTGGGTGTCTATGCCGGTTTACGTATTCGTCTTGACGAACTTGATTTTCTCTCAGGAGTTGACTCGCCCTGCTCCTTGCGATTTCTCGCAACGCCTCTCGATTAGGTCTCGAATCTTCAGAAGCTATGTCGCGAATGAGACCGCGAATCACCGGTGTAGTGGCTTCCGTACCTATCAAGAGATTAAGCGGAGAGGTTTGTGTTGACTTTTGCTTGGTAATATTCAACACAAGTTGCAGCTTCCAGAGTACCTCCGACCATATGGCGCCTTTATTGTTCACTTCGATGCGAATCATGTTCAACACTGTTCTTACGTACCTTTCGACCTGCCCATTAGCCTGGTGCATCTCTGGTGTGATGAAGTGGAGGTTGCACCCGAGGTTGTTTATCCATGATGTGAACTCGCCGGACTCGAACATTCGGCCTTTATCGCAGACCATCAAGGTCGGCACGCCGAATAATGAAACTGCTTGGGTTACAGAGCGTTTTAGCTCGTTCGAGTCTTGGCGGGTTATTGGGTACATTAAACAGTATTTGGTGAATGCGTCTATCATTATCAACACATACTTAAAACCTTCAGATATTGGTAAAGGGCCAAGAGTGTCTACGTGAACGGTGTTGAAAGGAGTATCAGGTTTCTCCCAAGGAGTGATATATTGCTGAGGGGCTCGGGGAACACGTTTCTTGGATATGCATATCAGGCAGTGAGCTATGTATTTTGAAACAAATTGCTTTAACCCGGGAAACCAGAAGTGTTTTAAAATGAGATCTACGGTCTTGTCGACCCCTATGTGCTCATGCTCATCATGAAAAACTCTGAGAAGGCTTAGCCGATGTCCCTTAGGGACGAAGCAAAGGAGTCTGGTCTCATGTCCTACTGGCGAGTAACGGTAATATAGGAGATCGTTTCTTACCACGTACTTAGTTGAGTCCAGGCTACCTTCCTGGAGTCTTTCCATGAGCTTCTGAGTCTCATCATCAGCTGCTTGAGCTATTTGAGCCCAATTACGTGGTTTAATTGTTACCTGGTTTATTGGATTACGACTTAAGTAGTCCGCGTGTGGCATCATTATCCCTTTTCGGTATTCGATCGTGAAATCGAAATCCTGAAGGTAGATCCACCATCGCGCGACTCTGGGTATTAGGTCTTTCTTCCGTTCAGTAGCTTTTAAGGCATTGCAGTCGGTGACGACGACAAATTTCAGTCCCACGAGGTAATGTCGAAAGTGTTGTAAAGCTTTAACGACCGCGAGAGTTTCTAACTCGTAGGAATGATACTTGCCCTCGGCACCCTGTGTCACTTTACTGAAATAGGCGACGACATGCTTCTTACCGTCGGGGTGAGTTTGGAGGAGCACCGCCCCATAACCTACGGCAGCCGCATCCGTATGAACTTCAGTGGGTAAGTTGTGATCAAAGATAGCTAGGATCGGTTCACTAGTTAAATGCCTAATGAGATCTTGTCTCACCTTTTCTTGTTCGCTTCCCCAGTGAAAAACGACATTTTTCCTAGTCAGATGAGCGATACATTGAGTTTTGGTTGCATAATCTTTAATGTATCGCCGAAAATATCCAGCGAGACCTAGGAACTGTCGCACCTGCTTAACGTTTTCTGGTGGGCTGGTGTTTGCAAGAGCTTCTACCTTTCGGGGGCTCGGCTTTACCTGACCACTACTCACCAGCCTCCCAAGGTATTCTACTTCAGTAGCAAGAAAGGTACATTTTCGGAGATTAATGGAAAACCCTGCATCTGTGAGGGTACTGAGTACGCGGCGTAGGAGGTTAATACCTTCCGAAATGGAATTACTAAGTAATAGAACGTCGTCAACGTAAACAAGGACATTTCCTTCATTAATATGGTTGCGTAAAGTGTCATTAATGATTCGTTGATAAACTATAGGAGAGTTAGCCAAACCGTAAGGCATTTTGACATATTCAAAATGGTCTTCAGGAGTAACGAATCCCGTGAGGTGAATACATTCTTCTTTTATTGGGATCTGGTGGAAACCAGTAGCCATATCGAGACTTGAAAAAAACTTAAACCCTCCTAGCCGGTTGATGTGATCATCGATTAAAGGGAGAGGGTACCGATCCTTTATGGTTATCTTATTTAGGGCTCTAAAGTCAACGCAAAGTCGGTCTGACCCATCGCGCTTTTTGACTAATATGATGGGGCTAGCGTATTCCGACTGGGATTGTCTGATAATGCCTTTACCCAAAAGATCGGAAGTTATGTCACGTACCTTTAGTTTTTCTTGGTAGGAAAGTCTGTAAGGCCTGTAGACAACTGGTGTTGAACTGGTGAGCTTAATTTCCATCTCACCTGTTTTGACGGTAGTTGTGGCTGTTCCCGTGATTAAAAACTCTGAGAACTCATGAATTACTTTCATTAAACCCTTCCGTTCCTCACCTTGAAGTGGTGTGTTTACGTCAACCTTTTCATTGGATTTGGCTGAGTTGACATCAGCTGGAATTACTTTGGAATGAGTCAGATACTGTTTGTCCTTAGTGCGGACATACGTGACTCCGTCCCGATTGAGGACATCGGTGCCAATTATTATGGGAGTATTCATGTGAGATGAAGGGACAACTACTAGGTCAGCTTCGATAGAGATGCTGTCAAATTCTAGGGTAACGGTCACGTACGACGTGCATTCTACTTCCTTGTCACTTATACCCTTGAGGGTACAACGTTTGAATTTTGGTTGACACGGGAGGTATTTTAGTACGTTAGATGCAATGAGGGATATGTTCATTGCACCACTGTCTATTAAAACATCCATTGGGACCCCTTCGACGACCGCCGTGACCACGTCCCTACTTCCCCTTGGGTATTTGGGGAGTTCGGAACATAAGTTAATATTGCGTTGATTACGAGACTCGGATCTTAGCTTAGTAAAGCAGTCTTTTTCACAATGACCAGGTTTTTTACAAAAAGTGCAAGTTATGTTAGTGGTTGGCTTAGTAGGGAGCACTGGGTCCCGAAATGACTTGAGCTTTTTAGGGCAGTTGAACTTAAGGTGGCCTTTTTGGCCACAGTCAAAACAGGATTTCTCACCACTACCGTTTGGTTTATTTTGATGAAAACGTTTATGAGGGGCGCCCTGAAGTCGCTTAATATTGTTAAATTTTGGTTTCGAATAAATTGACAGAAATGACACTAGCTTGTCAGATGTTAACTCTGCGTTAGCAGCAGCGGCGCGTATTTGGGGATTGTCGATTCCGCGAATAACGATAAGCATTCTCAATTCCTCACTCAGTCCTGACACTACTCTTAACCGCAGTAATGTGCGTCGAGCATATTCCGCGTATGTGGAGTAATTATCGGACGTAGTTTTCATTGCTTCAAATAAAATATTAGCTAAATCTAATTCTCCGGGACATAGTGGTGTGAACTCCTTTTTAAAATTAGACCACGTTCGGTCATTTGTGATCCACTCATTCAACCAGACTTTAGCGTCTCCTTTGAGACATGAAGCGACACGGGACAAGCATTCGTGATCGGTCCAGTGATTGGCCTCTTTAGCACGTTCTACCTCCTCACACCAATTGTTGATGTTCTGGATGGATGGGTCGAAATTGGAAACAAAATAATTCGTGTGCCTTGTTGGCTGAATAGTTTTGATGGCCTCAATAAGGGCATGCGCAAGGGTAGAAGGCTCAGAATGTTGGATGGACTCAACTGTCTGACTCTGAACTTCGGGATTTTGCGAGTCAGAAACCGCGGAATTACTGGGTATTGGTGGTGTATGTGCTCCGTCACCTGAACGTGGTCGCGATTGGAGTGATTTGTTGGAGCTAGGATTTTGTGAACTAATGATTGCTGATGCGGGTAGTTCAATCGTTGGCGGTTTCCCACTCATATGATTGGAATTCTGACATACTTTATTGGAGGTAGTCTGCACATTATGTGACCGACAAGGATGTTGATTATTTCTTAATGAATGTCGACCACTACGTGACCTATGAGAGTGTGTCTTGCGGGAATGTGAGCGACGATAACGATTCCTACGATAACGTCTATCGGCACTAGAGCGCGACCTAGATCGGGACCTAGTTCGCGAAGACCCTCGGTCCCTATAATTGCGTCGTGGCGTTCGACTTCTTGAAAGACTATGCGAATATGATCTTGATATACCATGACGTGAGTTAACTCGTGAAGGGGTTCGTAAACGGCGACGAGCCCGGTCACGTGAGCCATTCCTTGACCGGTCTTTCGATCGGTACCGTGATTTACTTCGTGGCATTTTATCAAAAACAAAAGGTACTTACGTGTTTGAACATGCACAAACAAAGGAAAAATTTATTTCTAATGCGGGTAGGTTTGTTCCTTTCTGATACTCTTTTACGTGGACGTTTTTAGCAGTTCTTTATCCCGCTTCTGATCTTAGGATCAAAAGTGGAAATAAATTAAAAAAAATACAATTCAAAAAATCAAATCTTATTTATAATCTCAAAAGAATTATTAATTATTACAAAATTACAGAAAGGATCAAATCAACCTTATTTTTAGATACACGAAATAATCACAAGTTTTAAACAAAGACATAGTAAAACAAAAGGCAATTAAACAATAGAAAAATAGCTCACGTGACCCTGATATGCACCGAACACTGTTTTCACTACACTTTTTCACTGTACTGCACTGTCGAACGCCAAGGCACAAAATGAGTAATAGCGCGTGGCACGCCGGCTTATATAGGCAGCCGGGTCGCTTCGGAGACGTCGCTAGGGGGTACGGCCTATAATATGATATTAATAAACTTGCAACACTATTGTTTCGATTGGCTATGCGCCTGCGATGGTGTGAAGTTGACGACAAACCGGCCGCGGTCTGAAGTTGGATCGAAGACGCAACGTCATTCAGGCCCGGCGCGCCGTTTAGCGCCGGGCGTGTTTCCTAATAAAATATTATATTTTGCGTCAGGCGCACTAGCTCGACGCAAAATGTTTTTAAATTACACGTTTTTAACTAAATAAATATAAAATGTAGTGCATCAACGATCAATCTCCCGCATTTAGGGTAAGTTTTGAATGGTACCTAAAACACGTAAACTCATTGTAGGTAGTAATTAGTCATCTCACATTTTTTATACTTTTTTTATCATCTTAGTGTATTTAAATGGTCTAATAACTAATTATTAAAATCATTAAATGTACTTTTTAACTTCTTTTTCATTCCTACATAAAGATTATTGCAAATCTTTTGTTCATTGTACGATAAGATTGCATCAGACGAAATTTTGTTTACCAACCCTCATTTTCATAACATCGTAAAATTATAATTAATTGTTTTCGTTTATTTTGGGCCTTCAGCCACTTATTCACTATAAACTATTGTAAACTCCGTTCTGGATTTTCACCACCGGCAAATCTACCATGCAATTATACCTCCCTGTGTCGTACATGGGCCGTGGGTGGATCCAGGACGGATTGATATACCAGTAGATAACCGAATCTGGTTATCAATTCCAGGAGCATTGTTCGAGCTTCGCAACATGGGCACTGGCGCCCCACGTTGGGCGCCAGTGTACCGGGGGTAGAAGAATCATTTAAAAATGAAATGAAGAACAGAAAGCGCACGGTAAAAAGTATTTATTAAAAGTTCAAACGATAAATCGGTAAGTCGGTACAAGTTTTACCGCGGCTAAACAGTAGGTAGGTACACAAGAGAGGGTAGTGGGTTAACGTTGATTCGGCCTTGACTTCTGTGGTAGTATGATTATACTCCCCTTGTGTGGGGGCCTGGAGGTGGTGAGTGGCCCTGGAGTCGAGGAGTCCAGCAGGTGTTGTTCGTGGGATCCCAACGGTGCTGGTATGTGAAGGTGGGCGGGATGTTAATTGCCCATGTTGCGAAGCTCGAACAATGCTCCTGGAATTGATAACCAGATTCGGTTATCTACTGGTATATCAATCCGTCCTGGATCCACCCACGGCCCATGTACGACACAGGGAGGTATAATTGCATGGTAGATTTGCCGGTGGTGAAAATCCAGAACGGAGTTTACAATAGTTTATAGTGAATAAGTGGCTGAAGGCCCAAAATAAACGAAAACAATTAATTATAATTTTACGATGTTATGAAAATGAGGGTTGGTAAACAAAATTTCGTCTGATGCAATCTTATCGTACAATGAACAAAAGATTTGCAATAATCTTTATGTAGGAATGAAAAAGAAGTTAAAAAGTACATTTAATGATTTTAATAATTAGTTATTAGACCATTTAAATACACTAAGATGATAAAAAAAGTATAAAAAATGTGAGATGACTAATTACTACCTACAATGAGTTTACGTGTTTTAGGTACCATTCAAAACTTACCCTAAATGCGGGAGATTGATCGTTGATGCACTACATTTTATATTTATTTAGTTAAAAACGTGTAATTTAAAAACATTTTGCGTCGAGCTAGTGCGCCTGACGCAAAATATAATATTTTATTAGGAAACACGCCCGGCGCTAAACGGCGCGCCGGGCCTGAATGACGTTGCGTCTTCGATCCAACTTCAGACCGCGGCCGGTTTGTCGTCAACTTCACACCATCGCAGGCGCATAGCCAATCGAAACAATAGTGTTGCAAGTTTATTAATATCATATATAATATGGTAAATTTTAATAGTTTAATATTAAATAATAGTAAAAAAATAAGTTTATAGTAATTAATAAATTAAATATTAATAAAATATGTAACGCTTCGTTACATTACCCCCCTTCCCTCATAAGGATTTTATTTTAAAAATAAAATCCGTACTGAAAAAATGAAATTTACTTCCTTACAATTCCTTACTTACCTTACACGCAACCTTCCATGCTCCTCATCTTTTACCTCTTCCAAATTCCGTTAACATACTTCACCTTTCAAAAAAACGTCTTATAACTAGGCGCTAACAACTAATGCGCTGATAGCTAAAGCGTTATAAGACGCGCCCTAGCATAAATGAAGTCATATGCCTAATGCGGCTTATGACTCCGTTGTACGGAAAGTAAAAGCCATCTTAATGAGCGAGGGTGAATGCAAGAAAACAAAATAAATAAATAATATAATATGCAGAAAGAAATAAATTAAATCAATAATAAACCATTATACAAGTAAATAATGTATAATATTATATAGTAATTTAATAAAATAAAATAAGAATTTAATCAAAATATAATAATAAAATAAAAATAATATTTAAAATAACCGCAATAATAAACAACAATTAGGGAAAAGTTGTGAATGGCACAAAAAAATTGATTAAAAAACAATACTCCGTTCTGTCACAATCTACCTAACAGAACGCTTGGTTTGATGAAAATTGAAAATCGACATGAATGTTTAAAAAGAAAAAAAAATTATCAACAAAAAAATTAAAATTGTAACTAATGTGAACGCAGCTTTATATTTAGTAGCGAAGCATGTGCTAATGCGCACGAAACTTCAAAATATTTCCTTAAGAAAAATTAAAAGTAAATATTCAAATATATTTTAGCTGACTGTACCAGAATGGTAACAATTTCAAAGTAAATTTAACAGCAGCGTAAAAATAAAACTAAACAAATTTGAAAACAAATATCGTTCACCTTAGTTACGGCAAACCAAAAAAATGAAGCGTTTTACAAAAAAATAAAAAACAGTACAAATCTACCACTGTACCACAAAAGCAAGGCAGAATCAACCACGTTAGAGGGCGCCAGTGTACCGGGGGTAGAAGAATCATTTAAAAATGAAATGAAGAACAGAAAGCGCACGGTAAAAAGTATTTATTAAAAGTTCAAACGATAAATCGGTAAGTCGGTACAAGTTTTACCGCGGCTAAACAGTAGGTAGGTACACAAGAGAGGGTAGTGGGTTAACGTTGATTCGGCCCTGACTTCTGTGGTAGTTTGATTATACTCCCCTTGTGTGGGGGCCTGGAGGTGGTGAGTGGCCCTGGAGACGAGGAGTCCAGCAGGTGTTGTTCGTGGGATCCCAACGGTGCTGGTATGTGAAGGTGGGCGGGATGTTAATTGCCCATGTTGCGAAGCTCGAACAATGCTCCTGGAATTGATAACCAGATTCGGTTATCTACTGGTATATCAATCCGTCCTGGATCCACCCACGGCCCATGTTCGACACAGGGAGGTATAATTGCATGGTAGATTTGCCGGTGGTGAAAATCCAGAACGGAGTTTACAATAGTTTATAGTGAATAAGTGGCTGAAGGCCCAAAAGAAACGAAAACAATAATTATAATTTTACGATGTTATGAAAATGAGGGTTGGTAAACAAAATTTCGTCTGATGCAATCTTATCGTACAATGAACAAAAGATTTGCAATAATCTTTATGTAGGAATGAAAAAGAAGTTAAAAAGTACATTTAATGATTTTAATAATTAGTTATTAGACCATTTAAATACACTAAGATGATAAAAAAAGTATAAAAAATGTGAGATGACTAATTACTACCTACAATGAGTTTACGTGTTTTAGGTACCATTCAAAACTTACCCTAAATGCGGGAGATTGATCGTTGATGCACTACATTTTATATTTATTTAGTTAAAAATGTGTAATTTAAAAACATTTTGCGTCGAGCTAGTGCGCCTGACGCAAAATATAATATTTTATTAGGAAACACGCCCGGCGCTAAACGGCGCGCCGGGCCTGAATGACGTTGCGTCTTCGATCCAACTTCAGACCGCGGCCGGTTTGTCGTCAACTTCACACCATCGCAGGCGCATAGCCAATCGAAACAATAGTGTTGCAAGTTTATTAATGTAATAAATATGGTAAATTTTAATAGTTTAATATTAAATAATAGTAAAAAAATAAGTTTATAGTAATTAATAAATTAAATATTAATAAAATATGTAACGAAGCGTTACATATTTTATTAATATTTAATTTATTAATTACTATAAACTTATTTTTTTACTATTATTTAATATTAAACTATTAAAATTTACCATATTATATATGATATTAATAAACTTGCAACACTATTGTTTCGATTGGCTATGCGCCTGCGATGGTGTGAAGTTGACGACAAACCGGCCGCGGTCTGAAGTTGGATCGAAGACGCAACGTCATTCAGGCCCGGCGCGCCGTTTAGCGCCGGGCGTGTTTCCTAATAAAATATTATATTTTGCGTCAGGCGCACTAGCTCGACGCAAAATGTTTTTAAATTACACATTTTTAACTAAATAAATATAAAATGTAGTGCATCAACGATCAATCTCCCGCATTTAGGGTAAGTTTTGAATGGTACCTAAAACACGTAAACTCATTGTAGGCAGTAATTAGTCATCTCACATTTTTTATACTTTTTTTATCATTCTTAGTGTATTTAAATGGTCTAATAACTAATTATTAAAATCATTAAATGTACTTTTTAACTTCTTTTTCATTCCTACATAAAGATTATTGCAAATCTTTTGTTCATTGTACGATAAGATTGCATCAGACGAAATTTTGTTTACCAACCCTCATTTTCATAACATCGTAAAATTATAATTAATTGTTTTCGTTTCTTTTGGGCCTTCAGCCACTTATTCACTATAAACTATTGTAAACTCCGTGCTGGATTTTCTCCACCGGCAAATCTACCATGCAATTATACCTCCCTGTGTCGAACATGGGCCGTGGGTGGATCCAGGACGGATTGATATACCAGTAGATAACCGAATCTGGTTATCAATTCCAGGAGCATTGTTCGAGCTTCGCAACATGGGCAATTAACATCCCGCCCACCTTCACATACCAGCACCGTTGGGATCCCACGAACAACACCTGCTGGACTCCTCGACTCCAGGGCCACTCACCACCTCCAGGCCCCCACACAAGGGGAGTATAATTATACTACCACAGAAGTCAAGGCCGAATCAACGTTAACCCACTACCCTCTCTTGTGTACCTACCTACTGTTTAGCCGCGGTAAAACTTGTACCGACTTACCGATTTATCGTTTGAACTTTTAATAAATACTTTTTACCGTGCGCTTTCTGTTCTTCATTTCATTTTTAAATGATTCTTCTACCCCCGGTACACTGGCGCCCTCTAACGTGGTTGATTCTGCCTTGCTTTTGTGGTACAGTGGTAGATTTGTACTGTTTTTTATTTTTTTGTAAAACGCTTCATTTTTTTGGTTTGCCGTAACTAAGGTGAACGATATTTGTTTTCAAATTTGTTTAGTTTTATTTTTACGCTGCTGTTAAATTTACTTTGAAATTGTTACCATTCTGGTACAGTCAGCTAAAATATATTTGAATATTTACTTTTAATTTTTCTTAAGGAAATATTTTGAAGTTTCGTGCGCATTAGCACATGCTTCGCTACTAAATATAAAGCTGCGTTCACATTAGTTACAATTTTAATTTTTTTGTTGATAATTTTTTTTTCTTTTTAAACATTCATGTCGATTTTCAATTTTCATCAAACCAAGCGTTCTGTTAGGTAGATTGTGACAGAACGGAGTATTGTTTTTTAATCAATTTTTTTGTGCCATTCACAACTTTTCCCTAATTGTTGTTTATTATTGCGGTTATTTTAAATATTATTTTTATTTTATTATTATATTTTGATTAAATTCTTATTTTATTTTATTAAATTACTATATAATATTATACATTATTTACTTGTATAATGGTTTATTATTGATTTAATTTATTTCTTTCTGCATATTATATTATTTATTTATTTTGTTTTCTTGCATTCACCCTCGCTCATTAAGATGGCTTTTACTTTCCGTACAACGGAGTCATAAGCCGCATTAGGCATATGACTTCATTTATGCTAGGGCGCGTCTTATAACGCTTTAGCTATCAGCGCATTAGTTGTTAGCGCCTAGTTATAAGACGTTTTTTTGAAAGGTGAAGTATGTTAACGGAATTTGGAAGAGGTAAAAGATGAGGAGCATGGAAGGTTGCGTGTAAGGTAAGTAAGGAATTGTAAGGAAGTAAATTTCATTTTTTCAGTACGGATTTTATTTTTAAAATAAAATCCTTATGAGGGAAGGGGGGTAATGTAACGAAGCGTTACATATTTTATTAATATTTAATTTATTAATTACTATAAACTTATTTTTTTACTATTATTTAATATTAAACTATTAAAATTTACCATATTATATATGATATTAATAAACTTGCAACACTATTGTTTCGATTGGCTATGCGCCTGCGATGGTGTGAAGTTGACGACAAACCGGCCGCGGTCTGAAGTTGGATCGAAGACGCAACGTCATTCAGGCCCGGCGCGCCGTTTAGCGCTGGGTGTGATTTCTTTTAATAAAATATTATATTTTGCGTCAGGCGCCCTAGCTAGACGCAAAATGTTTTTTATATTATTAATTTTTAAATAACAAATATAAAATGTAGTGCATCAACGATCAATCTCCCGCATTTAGGGAGCATTGTTCGAGCTTCGCAACATGGGCAATTAACATCCCGCCCACCTTCACATACCAGCACCGTTGGGATCCCACGAACAACACCTGCTGGACTCCTCGTCTCCACGGCCACTCACCACCTCCAGGCCCCCACACAAGGGGAGTATAATCATACTACCACAGAAGTCAAGGCCGAATCAACGTTAACCCACTACCCTCTCTTGTGTACCTACCTACTGTTTAGCCGCGGTAAAACTTGTACCGACTTACCGATTTATCGTTTGAACTTTTAATAAATACTTTTTACCGTGCGCTTTCTGTTCTTCATTTCATTTTTAAATGATTCTTCTACCCCCGGTACACTGGCGCCCTCTAACGTGGTTGATTCTGCCTTGCTTTTGTGGTACAGTGGTAGATTTGTACTGTTTTTTTTTTTATTTTTTTTGTAAAACGCTTCATTTTTTTGGTTTGCCGTAACTAAGGTGAACGATATTTGTTTTCAAATTTGTTTAGTTTTATTTTTACGCTGCTGTTAAATTTACTTTGAAATTGTTACCATTCTGGTACAGTCAGCTAAAATATATTTGAATATTTACTTTTAATTTTTCTTAAGGAAATATTTTGAAGTTTCGTGCGCATTAGCACATGCTTCGCTACTAAATATATAAAGCTGCGTTCACATTAGTTACAATTTTAATTTTTTTTTGTTGATAATTTTTTTTTCTTTTTAAACATTCATGTCGATTTTCATTTTCATCAAACCAAGCGTTCTGTTAGGTAGATTGTGACAGAACGGAGTATTGTTTTTTAATCAATTTTTTTGTGCCATTCACAACTTTTCCCTAATTGTTGTTTATTATTGCGGTTATTTTAAATATTATTTTTATTTTATTATTATATTTTGATTAAATTCTTATTTTATTTTATTAAATTACTATTTAATATTATACATTATTTACTTGTATAATGGTTTATTATTGATTTAATTTATTTCTTTCTGCATATTATATTATTTATTTATTTTGTTTTCTTGCATTCACCCTCGCTCATTAAGATGGCTTTTACTTTCCGTACAACGGAGTCATAAGCCGCATTAGGCATATGACTTCATTTATGCTAGGGCGCGTCTTATAACGCTTTAGCTATCAGCGCATTAGTTGTTAGCGCCTAGTTATAAGACGTTTTTTTGAAAGGTGAAGTATGTTAACGGAATTTGGAAGAGGTAAAAGATGAGGAGCATGGAAGGTTGCGTGTAAGGTAAGTAAGGAATTGTAAGGAAGTAAATTTCATTTTTTCAGTACGGATTTTATTTTTAAAATAAAATCCTTATGAGGGAAGGGGGGTAATGTAACGAAGCGTTACATATTTTATTAATATTTAATTTATTAATTACTATAAACTTATTTTTTTACTATTATTTAATATTAAACTATTAAAATTTACCATATTATATATGATATTAATAAACTTGCAACACTATTGTTTCGATTGGCTATGCGCCTGCGATGGTGTGAAGTTGACGACAAACCGGCCGCGGTCTGAAGTTGGATCGAAGACGCAACGTCATTCAGGCCCGGCGCGCCGTTTAGCGCCGGGCGTGTTTCCTAATAAAATATTATATTTTGCGTCAGGCGCACTAGCTCGACGCAAAATGTTTTTAAATTACACGTTTTTAACTAAATAAATATAAAATGTAGTGCATCAACGATCAATCTCCCGCATTTAGGGTAAGTTTTGAATGGTACCTAAAACACGTAAACTCATTGTAGGTAGTAATTAGTCATCTCACATTTTTTATACTTTTTTTATCATCTTAGTGTATTTAAATGGTCTAATAACTAATTATTAAAATCATTAAATGTACTTTTTAACTTCTTTTTCATTCCTACATAAAGATTATTGCAAATCTTTTGTTCATTGTACGATAAGATTGCATCAGACGAAATTTTGTTTACCAACCCTCATTTTCATAACATCGTAAAATTATAATTAATTGTTTTCGTTTATTTTGGGCCTTCAGCCACTTATTCACTATAAACTATTGTAAACTCCGTTCTGGATTTTCACCACCGGCAAATCTACCATGCAATTATACCTCCCTGTGTCGTACATGGGCCGTGGGTGGATCCAGGACGGATTGATATACCAGTAGATAACCGAATCTGGTTATCAATTCCAGGAGCATTGTTCGAGCTTCGCAACATGGGCAATTAACATCCCGCCCACCTTCACATACCAGCACCGTTGGGATCCCACGAACAACACCTGCTGGACTCCTCGACTCCAGGGCCACTCACCACCTCCAGGCCCCCACACAAGGGGAGTATAATCATACTACCACAGAAGTCAAGGCCGAATCAACGTTAACCCACTACCCTCTCTTGTGTACCTACCTACTGTTTAGCCGCGGTAAAACTTGTACCGACTTACCGATTTATTGTTTGAACTTGTAATAAATACTTTTTACCGTGCGCTTTCTGTTCTTCATTTCATTTTTAAATGATTCTTCTACCCCCGGTACAAATTATTTTAGCACAAAACAGTCTTTTTCCTTTCTTATTCAAATTATTGTTGGTCTGGTATACAAATGTGGCCGCTTCCAAAAAAGGGATCGAAAAACCAGCGCTGGTATCACCGAGTCGCGTTGCATTGTCAAACACCAGACGACTTACCGCAACGAACTCCGTGCGGACGCGAAATTAACCGCTCCGATAAAAACCCTAACCATTATTACGCCGTCAATATCATTGTGTCACGCGAGATTTTAAAATAAGTGCAGACCAGACGAAGACCTTTGGAAGCCAGACCATACTCAGGGGGCCCCCATACGCAGCGGCGATCCTGATGCTGGTAAGTGGCTACGAGTACAACCCGACCAGCCTAACATATTAAACATCCACATTATTTATTTTAAGAAGACAATATAAAAGTTAGCCCTACTATAAGTGAATCGGTTGTTGTACGTATTCAGCAAAAATACATCGATTATTCGACCGTTTTCGCTTAAATTACTCATAAGTCATACTTTCCTTTTTACATTTGTATATACTTACTTCCTCCATTGAGAATTTCTAAAAAAAAATTTGTTAGATGAAGTTTTTTTTTTCTTGTTGCGTGGCCCGCATCGACTAGGGTCCCCATCGACTAGGCGCTCACGGGGCCCCCGTGGGCCCCTAGTCGGTGCGGGGCCCCTAGGCAGTTGCCTAATCCGCCTTATGGATAATCCGGCCCTGCCTGTGCATGATCTCTCTCTGGTCATAACGTACTGGCGTCATAGGACTATGAGAGTGAAGGAATAGAGAATGTGAACTTACGTTCACACTTATGTGCACTATAATTTCTCCTGCGTATTTGGCTAGTGGCCGTGGGCGATTAGGTGAGAAAATTGAGAAGTTTTACAGGAAACTTATCTTGACAAGATATTTATTTGGTTTATGAATAAATACAGCCTTTCTTCGTATAGCCGTCGTCCGTTATCTAAAAAAGGAGTTGATTACTTACTCGATGATATTATATTTCTGCAATGTTTAAACTTTAAATCCACCATTACTCAGTAGTCATTACTCATTAGCATGACGCGTCCACTGAATCAGCGATAACGGCTTCAGGTGGGCAGGTATTAGGTATGTAACCTACGTAATCTACACGTGGCTGTATAGCTGTAATCTAACCCTAGGAAAGCCTTTGTTCGAGAAAACTGGTAAAGGAAAACGTTTCTTTGTTATACACGAACTAAGTATATCAATAACTTATATTGTTTTTAACATATAAACGACTAGCCTGATACCTGCGACTTCTTCTGCGAGGATTTACGAGTATCACATCAAAGACAAGAGAAAATAGGCACATGCACATGACGCGGACGGGTTGTACTTGTAGTTCAAGTCAGTGGTGTAACTAGGGTTGCCAGTTCGGTAGATCAAAATATCTGGACAAAATATCAAAATGTTATAATTTTCAAGTTTAAAAAGTGAACGAATGTGCCAGTGCGCGGTGATATTTCGTATTTTGTATGGAAATTAGAAGCTTTTCTCAGGAAATTAGGTCTTTGTTGGGATATCATATTATGAATAGATAAGTATAAAAAGGAACTAAAGATAAATCAGAGGCTTTCGTCAATTGTGCAATTGCGAATACTCAAGTTCTTTGGGCACATTACAAGGAAGAGTGGTACCATCGAACACCTCGTGGTACAAGGTCGAGTGGAGGGCACACGTCCTCGTGGGCGTTCCCCAACTAGGTGGACGGACTTAATCCGCTCCGCAACAAACACACCTGTCTCCGTGTGTGCACATAATGCCACCAATAGAAGTCGCTGGAGGGAGATCGCACGAGCAGCAGTGAAGGATTCATAGCCACGACCACTCTGTCAAGAGTGTACGATTGAGAAGAAGAAGTATAAAATGTCGGGAGAATCCAGACGAATCCGGCAACCCTAAGTAAGCCTAAGTAACCTATTCAACTTCCAAATTGCGGTTTGCGATGAAAATTTCATAGCAGAAAACCCCAATAACTTTTTGGGACTCTTATCTAAAACTCGAATCTGGGACCTCATGAGTCATGATCCACAGCCGACTAAGCTAGCAACTAGTACAATGAGGCAGTTTTCTGACAGTAAGTTTCCGAATATACTTAAATCTCAATACCTATATAGTTTCAAGAGTTTCAGAACTTTATTAATCTATACTAATAAATAAAATTGAAGTGTCTGTCTGTAATTTCGAAATAACTACCACATATTAAGCTCATATGGTTATTTGAACGATACCATAACCGAATCACACGTTTTTAAAATTTTTGTCTGTCTGTCTGTCTGTTTGAACGGGCTAATCTTCGGAACGGCTGAACCGATTTTGACGGGACTTTCACAGACAAGTAGAGGATTAACCAAGGAGTAACATAGGCTACTTTTTTAACCGACTTTCAAAAAAGGAGTTGTGTTGAAATCGGTAAATACAGATGTTAAAAACGCCCTGATAGGTATTTTCGCTGCGCGCGATCGCGACGGCGCGGCCGACGCTCGCGCTCCCCGCGCCGCGCCGCGCCGCGCCCCTGCGCCCTGCGCCCGCCGTACGCGGTACCGCGGTACGCCGCCGCGCGGCGGGGAGCGGGTGGACCAGAAATCTACTTATCCCTCAGGATTTGTGAAAAATCGAAATTCACGCGGGCGAAGCCGCGGGCAAAAGCTAGTACTATAATAAAACTGTACGAGGTCAAATTCTGTACATTGAAGATATTTTGAAAATTTTTTTTGGAGGGCACTCTGTAATCGATACTGAAGCCAAAACTGTAATTTTTTTCATTTTTGTCTGTCTGTCTGTCTGTCTGTCTGTCTGTCCGTCTGTCTGTCTGTCTTTCTGTATGCGCATCACTCTGAAACTACTTAACGGATTTAAATGAAATTTGGTACAGTGGTAGCTGATACTCTGGGTCAATATATAGGGTAGTTTTTATCCCGATAAAAAATAAGGTTCCTCCAGGATAGGGGATGAAAGTTTTTATAGATTTTACTTCATAACTCCGTCAAATTTGAACTGATTTTAATAATTCTTTCTTTATTAGATAAAATATATTATCTGGTAAGTTTTGTCTAATTTTGATGAAGATTTGGTAAATATTATCAGAGATAGAGGACAAAAATCTTCAATGGATGACAACAAATTTTATACTTACTTAGAACTATATATATCTATATACCTAGGTACCTACCATTTATATGTATCTTGAACACTAGCTACAAATGCTAATTATAATGGCAGCAAATCGCTTCTTTTGCCTATACCAGCCAAGTAAATACCTACGATATCGTTTTGTCACCGTGTGCCGAAAATCAAAATAGAAAAACAAGCTATAATTTAAAAATTAAAAAAACCCGACTGCCATGCTAAAAAACGAACTAAAAAATTAATAAACTACCACCGTACCACTTAGGTACAGTGTAGTTGTTATTTATTTTGTTTTTCATGATTTGTCACTCCAAATTGATTTAAAACATATAGATTGTATACATTTTCGTACTCGCCTTTTAAAGCCCTTTATTTTGATACCCCACTCGAGGGTCTTGAAGAAAAAAATTTTTTTCAGCCCGCACATTAAAGTGCATAACATTCGCCATTTTGATTTTTTATGAATTTTATGTACCCAATAACATTTGCGCCGTCAAGACAAATCTAATGACGTATAATTTATCAAAATAGGTTGAGCCGTTAAGTAGTTACGAACTGACATAGGAAACGGTCATTTTCTACGATTTATCACTCCAAATTGGTTCCAAATATATAAATTTATACATTTTCGTATTTGCCTTTTGAATCCCTTTATTTTGATACCCCACTCAAGGGTCTTGAAGAAAAAAATTTTTTTCAGCTCGCATATTAAAGCGCATAAAGTCCGCCATTTTGATTTTTTTTTAAATTTAGGTACCCTATAACACTCGCGTCATTGAGACAAATCTAATGACGTATCATTTATCAAAATCCGTTGAGCCGTTGATTAGTTACACGCGGACATAGGAATGGACATACATACACACAGGTGAAACACATAACCCAGTCGGGTAATAATAAAAAGGGTCGCAGTTTTGTGAACGCAGGTACTTGAGTTTGACCCATCCCGTCGAAAATATTACGCCACTCTTAATACTTAGCTGCCTGCTGTGCATTCAAGACACGGTTTTTAGGGTTCTATACCAAAATGGTAAAAATGGAACCCTTATAGTGCGACTTTGTCCGTCCGACTGTCCATCTGTCACAGTCGATCATTTCAATAACTATTGAAGTTATCGACATGAAATTCAGAATATTTGTAAAAAATAGTGGCCCAACATCATTAAAATTAAAATTATTTTTAGTTTCATTGAAAAACCAGCCAAGTGCGAGTCGGACTCGCAAACGAAGGGTTCCGTACCATTATCTATAAAAACGGCAAAAAAAATCATGTCTGTTGTATGGGAGCCCACTTGAATATTTTTTTATTTTAATTTAAATGTTTATTTTAAAGTGAATATATATAACTAAATATTCTGTGAATATTTAAAGCGTCTACATGTTGCCCTTATCAATATCGAGCAAAAACGAGCAAAAAAATCACGTTTGTTGTATGGGAGCCCCCTTAGATATTTATTTTATTCTGTTTTTTAGTATTTGTTGTTATAGCGGCAACAGCAATACATCATCTGTCTGTGAAAATTTCAACTGTATAGCTATTCGTCTGTTCGTAATTTCAACTGTATAGCTATATACGGACAGACAGACGGACAAACAGACAGACAGACGGACAGCGAAGTCTTAATGATAGAGTCCCGTTTTTACCCTTGGGTACGAAACCCTAAAAAGGGGAGGAAATCGGGGGTTTGAAGTTTCAACGTTTTTTATTAATTTTTATTAAGTATTATAAATGATAGTTTTTGATTAATCGTGCAAAATGACGAAAAAATACCATTCCCCCTCCCCTTATCTTCAAAGTTTACCAATCGAAAAATCATAAATAACTACGGTCAATAGAAGTGTGATATAAGTATGTACCTATATGTACATTTTACAGGAAAAACTAAACCAATGCTATATAACTAGCATTGATTTTTGAAATTAACAATAAACCTCTACAAAAAAAGTTAGTTTTGCGTTTCATTAAGCCCTTCTTAATTTGTATTAAGTTGTAAACATAATTACGTTAAATACGTAAAAACTGCTGCTAAGTACGGAACACTTGGTACGTGAGTCTGATTCGCACTTGGCCGGTTTTTTTACATTAAAAATAATTTCCGCACAAAAAAATTTAAATCCATGATGAAAACCTAAACGATGGGAAAGAGTTATTAAAAAAATTGTTCTAATTTTTGTAGTTTCATTTTGATGCGCCACTTTTAACAATTTTTAGCAACGTATGAGCTCAAAGTAGCTTAGGATAAACAAAGAGTTCCCACGGGATTTTTACAAACCTAAATCCACGCGGACGAAGTCGCGGGCATCCGCTAGTCTATATACTAATAAATAAAATTGAAGTGTCTGTCTGTAATATCGAAATAACTACCTCATATTAAGCTCATATGGTTATTTGAACGCTACCATTGTACCGGGGGTAGAAGAATCATTTTAAAAATGTGTAATGAAGAACAGAAAGCGCACGGTAAAAAAAAGTATTTATTAAAAGTTCAAACAATAAATCGGTAAGTCGGTACAAGTTTTACCGCGGCTAAACAGTAGGTAGGTACACAAGAGAGGGTAGTGGGTTAACGTTGATTCGGCCTAGACTTCTGTGGTAGTATGATTATACTCCCCTTGTGTGGGGGCCTGGAGGTGGTGAGTGGCCCTGGAGTCGAGGAGTCCAGCAGGTGTTGTTCGTGGGATCCCAACGGTGCTGGTATGTGAAGGTGGGCGGGATGTTAATTGCCCATGTTGCGAAGCTCGAACAATGCTCCTGGAATTGATAACCAGATTCGGTTATCTACTGGTATATCAATCCGTCCTGGATCCACCCACGGCCCATGTTCGACACAGGGGAGTATAATTGCATGGTAGATTTGCCGGTGGTGAAAATCCAGAACGGAGTTTACAATAGTTTATAGTGAATAAGTGGCTGAAGGCCCAAAAGAAACGAAAACAATAATTATAATTTTACGATGTTATGAAAATGAGGGTTGGTAAACAAAATTTCGTCTGATGCAATCTTATCGTACAATGAACAAAAGATTTGCAATAATCTTTATGTAGGAATGAAAAAGAAGTTAAAAAGTACATTTAATGATTTTAATAATTAGTTATTAGACCATTTAAATACACTAAGATGATAAAAAAAGTATAAAAAATGTGAGATGACTAATTACTACCTACAATGAGTTTACGTGTTTTAGGTACCATTCAAAACTTACCCTAAATGCGGGAGATTGATCGTTGATGCACTACATTTTATATTTATTTAGTTAAAAATGTGTAATTTAAAAACATTTTGCGTCGAGCTAGTGCGCCTGACGCAAAATATAATATTTTATTAGGAAACACGCCCGGCGCTAAACGGCGCGCCGGGCCTGAATGACGTTGCGTCTTCGATCCAACTTCAGACCGCGGCCGGTTTGTCGTCAACTTCACACCATCGCAGGCGCATAGCCAATCGAAACAATAGTGTTGCAAGTTTATTAATGTAATAAATATGGTAAATTTTAATAGTTTAATATTAAATAATAGTAAAAAAATAAGTTTATAGTAATTAATAAATTAAATATTAATAAAATATGTAACGCTTCGTTACATTACCCCCCTTCCCTCATAAGGATTTTATTTTAAAAATAAAATCCGTACTGAAAAAATGAAATTTACTTCCTTACAATTCCTTACTTATCTTCCACGCGACCTTCCATGCTCCTCATCTTTTACCTCTTTCAATTCCCGTTAACATACTTCACCTTTCAAAAAAAAACGTCTTATAACTAGGCGCTAACAACTAATGCGCTGATAGCTAAAGCGTTATAAGACGCGCCCTAGCATAAATGAAGTCATATGCCTAATGCGGCTTATGACTCCGTTGCACGGAAAGTAAAAGCCATCTTAATGAGCGAGGGTGAATGCAAGAAAACAAAATAAATAAATAATATAATATGCAGAAAGAAATAAATTAAATCAATAATAAACCATTATACAAGTAAATAATGTATAATATTATATAGTAATTTAATAAAATAAAATAAGAATTTAATCAAAATATAATAATAAAATAAAAATAATATTTAAAATAACCGCAATAATAAACAACAATTAGGGAAAAGTTGTGAATGGCACAAAAAAATTGATTAAAAAACAATACTCCGTTCTGTCACAATCTACCTAACAGAACGCTTGGTTTGATGAAAATGAAAATCGACATGAATGTTTAAAAAGAAAAAAAAATTATCAACAAAAAAAAATTAAAATTGTAACTAATGTGAACGCAGCTTTATATTTAGTAGCGAAGCATGTGCTAATGCGCACGAAACTTCAAAATATTTCCTTAAGAAAAATTAAAAGTAAATATTCAAATATATTTTAGCTGACTGTACCAGAATGGTAACAATTTCAAAGTAAATTTAACAGCAGCGTAAAAATAAAACTAAACAAATTTGAAAACAAATATCGTTCACCTTAGTTACGGCAAACCAAAAAAATGAAGCGTTTTACAAAAAAAATAAAAAAACAGTACAAATCTACCACTGTACCACAAAAGCAAGGCAGAATCAACCACGTTAGAGGGCGCCAGTGTACCGGGGATAGTAGAATCATTTAAAAAAATGAAATGAAGAACAGAAAGCGCACGGTAAAAAGTATTTATTAAAAGTTCAAACAATAAATCGGTAAGTCGGTACAAGTTTTACCGCGGCTAAACAGTAGGTAGGTACACAAGAGAGGGTAGTGGGTTAACGTTGATTCGGCCTAGACTTCTGTGGTAGTATGATTATACTCCCCTTGTGTGGGGGCCTGGAGGTGGTGAGTGGCCCTGGAGTCGAGGAGTCCAGCAGGTGTTGTTCGTGGGATCCCAACGGTGCTGGTATGTGAAGGTGGGCGGGATGTTAATTGCCCATGTTGCGAAGCTCGAACAATGCTCCTGGAATTGATAACCAGATTCGGTTATCTACTGGTATATCAATCCGTCCTGGATCCACCCACGGCCCATGTTCGACACAGGGGAGTATAATTGCATGGTAGATTTGCCGGTGGTGAAAATCCAGAACGGAGTTTACAATAGTTTATAGTGAATAAGTGGCTGAAGGCCCAAAAGAAACGAAAACAATAATTATAATTTTACGATGTTATGAAAATGAGGGTTGGTAAACAAAATTTCGTCTGATGCAATCTTATCGTACAATGAACAAAAGATTTGCAATAATCTTTATGTAGGAATGAAAAAGAAGTTAAAAAGTACATTTAATGATTTTAATAATTAGTTATTAGACCATTTAAATACACTAAGATGATAAAAAAAGTATAAAAAATGTGAGATGACTAATTACTACCTACAATGAGTTTACGTGTTTTAGGTACCATTCAAAACTTACCCTAAATGCGGGAGATTGATCGTTGATGCACTACATTTTATATTTATTTAGTTAAAAATGTGTAATTTAAAAACATTTTGCGTCGAGCTAGTGCGCCTGACGCAAAATATAATATTTTATTAGGAAACACGCCCGGCGCTAAACGGCGCGCCGGGCCTGAATGACGTTGCGTCTTCGATCCAACTTCAGACCGCGGCCGGTTTGTCGTCAACTTCACACCATCGCAGGCGCATAGCCAATCGAAACAATAGTGTTGCAAGTTTATTAATGTAATAAATATGGTAAATTTTAATAGTTTAATATTAAATAATAGTAAAAAAATAAGTTTATAGTAATTAATAAATTAAATATTAATAAAATATGTAACGCTTCGTTACACCATAACCGAATCATACGTTTTTAAAATTTTTGTCTGTCTGTCTGTCTGTCTGTCTGTCTGTCTGTCTGTCTGTTTGAACGGGCTAATCTTCGGAACGGCTGAACCGATTTTGACGGGACCTTCACATACAAGTAGAGAATTAACCAGGGAGTAACATAGACTACTTTTTTAACCGACTTTCAAAAAAGGAGGAGTTGTGTTTTTCTACCTATGTACACCAATATCTCCGAGATTTCTGAACCGATTTGCGTAATTTTTTTTTAATCGATAGAGAAACATTGCGACCCTGTTCTATAAAAAATTTGGATTCCAACTCTTCAATTCTGATGCTGTATGGGACCTAATCCCGAAAACTAATGGGTTTTAGAAACTTTCGGTTATTTAAATTGATATTGGGGGTGCCAATTAAAGACTTTATTGTTGAATAAACTCGATACGATACGAATGGTTCGGTGGTAGTTTGAAATCTTATCCTGTCTGGCCTTGATAGTTTCGTAGCGAGCAATTTTGCTAGTGTTCTTCTGCGCTTTAAAATATTGAAAATTTTACAAAACACGTAAAATTTAATAATGCGAAGGTTTTCTTTCTAAATGGAATGGAAAAATTCTAAGGCGAGAGATATAACAAAGGTTTATTATTTGCAAATCTATACTAATATAATAAAGCGGAAGAGTTTGTTTGTTTGAACGCGCTAATCTCGGAAACTACTGGACCGATTTCAAAAATTCTTTCACCGTTGGATACGTACGTGATCCTTGAGTGCTATAGGCTATATATTATGTGCCACGGGCGAAGCCGGGGCGGACCGCTAGTCACATCGTACAATAATTTTAAACTGACTATTGCATGTAGGTCTATATTTATGTAGTAATTTGTTTACAAGGCCACGTGTACTAGAGCTTCCAAAATATTTCTGATATTTCATAGGTAGGTAATGTTATTTATACGGCGTAAATAATTTTTTAATTCGCTTCGTCGAGCTTCAAATATTTGGAGCGTGCAAAATTCTATCTTTGCAAAGTGAGGATCATTGAAACTGCCTACTTGTTATCAGATTTCATATCAAAAACCATATTTAACCCAAATTTAATGTTATGATATTATCCATGCTGAACGTGACTAATATTTCCCTCCAACTAAGCGAGCTTGTGCTAGGAGTAATATAGTTTAACAGTTGGATTTGAAGCGATCTTTCACTTTTCAGGGCACGCCTTGACCGTTGAGCTATTGAGGCTTTATTTAACAGTAGGTACCTACGTACCCTATTTGTTTGAAACGTGTATGTAAAAAATGGGGGCATCAGTTTAGTGATTTAGTCGGTGTAGTTTGAGGGGCGTAGTCGAGTGCTGTGCAAACATGCTCGACGCACGACCAGTCACGCGTCCTGTCTCCAGTCGCTCCCAGTAACACGAGAGTTAACTCACGAGTCGACACGTTACTTACAATACTAGAATGCTAATAGCATTTGGTCAAGTTGAGATGGATGGTCATTCGGATTAACACAGACTGGTCCAATGCTGTCTGGCATGAATACGTAGCTTTCTTCACACGTCATTGCACACACCAACGCGTAAGTTTTTAACCGATTATGGCCCGGCCACGTTCATGGCACTGCTCTGTTTCGTATAAATACTGCATCATCTGTTTTTAGGGTCCCGTAGTAAACAAGGAACCCTTATAGTTTCGCCATGTCCGTCCGTCTGTCCGTCTGTCCGTCCGTCCGTCCTTGGTTAATCTCAGAGACTATTAGTGCTAGAAATCTGTAATTTGGCATGGGTAAGTATAAATATTAATCACGCCGACAAAGTGGTGAAATACTTAAAATTTTGATAAATATTTTTTTTAGGGTAACCCTACACTGCGCGTGGCCCGCCACGCATTTGGCCGGTTTTTCTATTAGAGGGCAAGACGGTAGCATTTGCTGTAGGTATGTCTTCATGGCGCGGGCGCTGAGAATTGAACAGACAATAATGTTCATCCCTTCGATGTGTTCATCCAAAAGCTCTAGGGCCTAGGCTCACTAAGCCCTCTAGCGCGAAAATAATCAAAATGAATACTTTAATAGAAATATTATTAAAATTAATAAAAAAAATTAGCCGCTTATTTCCAGTTTCTTTCAAATTGTTTCCAAAACAAGAATTAGGTATAAACGCAAATAAGAAGCACCTCTTTTAGCTAAGAAAAGCGAGGTACAAGGTAGGTACCGTCATTTGAAGGCAGTGAAGTCGAATTAGAAAACATAATCTCTTTCATGAAAGTCGGAATGTTTGAATAATCTCGGGGCTCGCAGTTCGCACTGAAAAGGTAAACAAATGTAGGTGAAGGTGGAATATTTTCTCTCCTGAAATCGATTCGAGTTCTCGCCTCTCGCTTAACGAGCTGCTGAAGAATTCAAGAATTTCCATATCGATGAAGCTACGCCAAACTGGGAACACGGACCTAACTATACAGTAGGTACGTACACTTGTTACTTGTTATTAGATATCTGAAATGAAAATAATAATATGAAAACGCCAATTATTTTGTAGCTAAGTAGGTATTTGATTTATTAGTGATCGTAGGTATTAGTATAGATAATAATAAAATAGTTTCGAGAAGATTATGTAGTTTTGAACATAATTATGTCACAACGGCAGACCTATAGTCTGTTCATTTTCTTAGTGTCGCTCTTTGTGTCTAGCCGCCTCCGACGCGCGGTGTTTTATCAAAGACGCCGCCGCGACTTCAAAGCATGCCGCGCGCGGTGTACAGGCACAAGGGGTTATACCGTTTTATACCTACTCATATTTTTTTATTAAAATTCTCTTTCCTTTTTCTATTTTTTTATATTCGTATTTTATTACAATATACTTATTACTACAATATACTATATTGACAACTTGTGCAACAAAATCAATAAATTTGTCTTTGCTTTACGTAGAATATCTAAAATTGCTGACCGAAGCACGGCTCTTTCGGCATATCATGGCTATGTTGTTTCCAATATTCTGTACGGAGTTTTAATTTGGGGTAATGCTTCCGAAATGAAGTCTTTTTAATTCAGAAAATGTGTATCCGGGCAATTTGTAACAAAGATCCAATGCAATCATGTAAGCCACTTTTTAAAACGCTGAAATTATTAACATTACCATGTAGGTATATATATATCTACGAAGTGGCGTGTTTCGTAAATAAATTCAAAAATGAATATTTTCAAACACGTCAAAATGTTGTATCATTTAATGCCAGATATCCGAACAAAATTTACTATCCACAATGTAAAACTGCTCTGAGCTCAAAAAGTTGTTTTTATATGATGATTAAAATTTATAATAAGCTACCCTCTATAATAAAAGATTTACCATTTACAAGATTTAAAACAAAACTGCATCTTCAGCTCTGTAAAAGAGTTCCTTAATGAATAAATTAAAATTCTTATAAAAATTGTATAACTTCTGTAGCATAAGAATTAGACTATTTTTGTATGTTATTCACAACTGTAAAATCTAATTATTGCACGCCATTATAATTATGGCTGATTGTAACATGCCAACACAAAACTTTGTAACACCTACCATGTACATACTTACAATCATGCAATAAAATCTATTTATTCTATTCTATTCTATTCTATTCTATTCTATTCTATAACCATAAACATAAAATATAATATTATCATGAACATGGGTCTTCTCTCAAAATGAGAAGGATTTTAACCATAATCTACCACGCTGGCCATGTGTGGATTGGCAGACTATTCGGAGATTCTGTTAGAATAGAAAAAAAAATTACAAACAGAAAAAAAAAATAATAAAAATAAAAGCAGAATAGTAAGAGCACCTGCGCCTGTACCGACACTATGTTACTGAACGGACTATACATAGTTACTTGTTATAAGAGGCCGTATTCCGAGCCGAGCTAACGAGTTTCGGCCCGAGTTTTAAATGTGTGCGTGTACCTCACAATGGCACCGTAAGCTGCACTCACACAAAGACATGGTATACTTAAAAGCGGTCGGACTAACCTATATTGATACTTTGCGTTCCAAATTCAACGCGCTAATAAAATAAAATTTTAGATCTTAGTATATTTTATATTTGCTTTTTTTTAATGTTCGATTTAGGTAAGTATATAATTATTGACGGAGTGCGTCCGGAGTGAGGTTTCGGATAGGATGTTGGGACGTGAAAATATCATTTTGGCGAACCCGACGTCCAGAGCGGCAAAAACTCTGTATAAGAGAGTTCGTCATAATATTAGTAATAGAAATAGGTTGTAAATTAGTTTTTAGGATGTTTAATAATTATTGTTTATATAAGTACGATTTAATGTTGTAGCCCTACGAGAGCAACGTAGTCACTGTATTAGTGACTTTCGCTCTATAAATGAGAATAAAAAAAAAAAAAATATAATTATTATCAAGATGTTGTGTAATCGTTTATACTTACACATAACATCTGTAAGAATTAAATACAGCTATATCACTACCCATATTATAATGCGAAAGTGTGTTTGTTTATTGGTTTGCTGGTTTCTCCTTCAATCACGCTGCAACGAAACAAAAGACTATACGATCAATGCTTATTATATTGGTCAATAGATTAATCTGGTTATTTCAGGTATACAGGTTGTTTTGATAAAGAAGTTCTCTCAGGTGTGCAATTATCTACTATGCAGTTGCTAATCTTAGGTCATAAATAAAATTTGCACGTGCTCAATTCTTGCAGGAACACTTGTTGTATTCGTATTTGCTTCTTGTAACCGAATTTTTATTTATTGTCAAGAATGGCCCGAGTACCCATAATATTTTATTACCAAAGACTTGATGAGTAGGTGCTAAACTAATATTTGTTCGTGTTCAAACCGTGATGTTTTTATTATATTCTTTTTTCTTGTACTAGTTGACTCGCCCAGGATTTACACATTTTCGTTTAGCCAATTTTGATGCAATTTAGTACACATATGGCTTACATCCCGAAGGTGGACAAAGGCTATTTTTTATCCTGGAAAATAATTTATTTTTCATAGAACACTATTTTATGTGTTTATTATTAAAGACATTACTATCTAAAATTTAGGTATGTAAGGGCCTGTTTCATCACCTTCTGATAAGTGTCGAATAGACTAAACGTAAGTTTTGTCACTTTCTTACTTTATGTCAAGTGACTAAGACAAAACTTGTGAATAAGCTATCTGACACTTATCCGAAGGTGGTGAAACAGGCCCTAACTGTTTTCACTTAATTAAATTTAGTTGTGAGATAACTTATCTCCCTCTATTTAGTCCGATTAAAATAGACATTCAAGATTAAAAAAAATATTCAATATTATATAATATACTAGCTTTTGCCCGCGGCTTCGCCCGCGTGAATTTCGATTTTTCACAAATCCTGAGGGAATCGTGGATTCCCGGTTCCCGTTCCCCGCTCCCTTTTCCAAACTTTATACCTACTTTCAAGAAACTTTGCTATAGTAATCTACCTATAGCTATAGATATAGTTTTCGGGTTTTTGAAAGAGAAATGTGTTCAATATGGTACTTATGATGAGATTTTGCATCTCTGATAGAATCGGACTGACACAAACTTTATCGTTAAAGTAAAATGAACCTTAACTGCCTTGTTTTAAAGCTCAAGTTCATCAACAGCCAACACTCTAAACAATTAAAATCAGTGGTACTGAATTTTAGGTCCATTTTATTCTGACGTTATTGTGTCACAGAGGAGAAACGGAACAGAGTCAAAGCTTCTAAGAAGCGAGCAAAATTTATACCTATTCTGGTAGGGTTGGCACAGGAAGATACAATTTAATAAACAATAGTTATTTGTTCAACAAAATGGCAAATTTTGTTTTTGTTGTGATTGACTTTGCTATCGCATGATACATACAACTTTTCACTTCAATAGCGAGAAAATACAAGATGTAAAAGAAATATTTATTTAAACATTAAGGTATTTTAAACAGGGAGCTCTAAATATCGATTTTGAATGAAATTGGTCAATTAACAAAGAATTTCAAAATGGCGTCGACTTTTTTAAGTTTTGGTAACAGTTTCATGTTTTGTGATCCCAGGGAGCTCTAAATATCGATTTTGAATTAAATCGGTCAATTAACAAAGAATTTCAAAATGGCGTCGACTTTTTTAAGTTTTGGTAACAGTTTCCTGTTTTGTGATCCCAGGGAGCTCTAAATATCGATTTTGAATGAAATCGGTAAATTAACAAAGAATTTCAAAATGGCGTTGACTTTTTTAAGTTTTGGTAACAGTTTCCTGTTTTGTGATCCTAGGGATCCTCAGATATTGATTTTGAACGAAATCGGTCAATTAACAAAGAATTTCAAAATGGCGCCGACTTTTTTAAATTTTGGTAACAGTTTCCTGTTTTGTGATCCCAGGGAGCTCTAAATATCGATTTTGAATGAAATCGGTCAATTAACAATGAATTTCAAAATGGCGTCGACTTTTTTAAGTTTTGGTAACAGTTTCCTGTTTTGTGATCCCAGGGAGCTCTAAATATCGATTTTGAATGAAATTGGTCAATTAACAAAGAATTTCAAAATGGCGTCGACTTTTTAAGTTTTGGTAACAGTTTCCTGTTTTGTGATCCCAGGGAGCTCTAAATATCGATTTTGAATGAAATCGGTCAATTAACAAAGAATTTCAAAATGGCGTCGACTTTTTTAAGTTTTGGTAACAGTTTGTTCTAAAAAAACTGTTCCTATTCACCCATAAGTCGTTCCTATTCACCTCATTCTCATCCCTATTAACCCCTCTTTCGTCCCAAAAGAACTTCGAGTATGAGATTTTAACATTATGTCATACAAAAATATTTCATTTCAATATATACATATATCAACACATACTTATACCAAAACATAGCATTAGCTATGTATTAGCTCAGCATTGATCAGATCGGACCACTAATGAAATAAAACCTATGCACAAATCATCAAACTGAGTCGGTTGCGCTATAACTTTTTCAACACACTTGCTCATAAAGTAGCTCTACGTTCACCACAATTAGGCAGATAATTACACCTATTATTCAAACTGTGACTTTTGTTTTACTATAATTCACAAGTGAATTATAGAGTTTTATTTTTAATTTATTGGTTGAGTTGGTTCCTTTGTTCATAAAAAAGTTTCGATACAAAAAGGTCGTATTCAATAGTACAAATAAATTAATATACTTTTTGCTTGCTCATTTCATGCAACTTCGTATTTAAATAGATAATTTCAACTTGTACGTGTTTAATAAATAAAACTTTCACTCAAATATAACTTTTGTTTTTTCTGTAATAAAGAAAACTTGAAATTCCCCATTTTGTACGTGGCTAAAACGCTATCCGCGAAAAGCCAAATAAAACAAACCTCATTCTATAGTCTATGGCCGATTGCCATTTTAAGAAGCGCGCGCATAGGAAAACTGATTAATTTTTCCCGCCATTGCAAAATGCCATAGAAAACAAACCTCATTCTATATAGTCTATGGCCGATCGCACTTATATGTGTGCGCGCATAGGAAAACTGATTAATTTTTCCCGCCATTGTGAGAAAATTTTCATAACTCGTTTTCACTGTTGAAATTACAGTTATTTATTAATTAAAATTAAAATATCTACAAGTACTAATTATGAAGAAAATGATTTATGTTGTACACCGCCCGATATATGAGAAGCCCTTAAAGTTATGGAAAGTTTACTACCTGAAATATCCAAGGAAAAATATCTATTTTAGTGTTATTTTCTTCGCAAATGTGTTGAAAAACGTCGTATGATACACGTGTGTATTGATGATTACCGTCCTCGGCTATCTTAAGACCCTCACCTAACGGCTCGGGTCTCAATATCGCCTCAGCGGTAATCACCAACATTACACACTTATACCATAATGTACTATTACGTATCTTTTACGACAAGTCATTACACAGCTTTGCATGTGTGCGTGAGCTGCGTCGGGCAACAACACGTCCTCCCTCGAAGAGCGCTAAGCTCGGTATGGCATTCGTACTGTCTGCTGTGCCATTTTATTTGTAAATTTTAGGATACTTTGACAATTTTTTGTGGTCATATAAATAGTTTCTGGATTATTTTTTTTTACAATTATAGCTAAATGAATCCTAAACTTTTGTGCTATATATTTTTTTTATTAGTGAAATTGCGATAAATCAAAGAAATTGGGGTTAATCTAATGCTTAAATTTTCATAAATCGTACGTGCGGTTTTTATTTTTTATTTACTAATTTTGTATAAAACATAGAAAAACTAATTCCAACATTCCAATTTTGAGGGTGTGTTCATAATATTAGTATTTTTTTTCAGTCGCTTTCTACAATTTTTAGTACTTATATGTGTGACGAAAGTTTCACTCAAAAGCGTAAAATCAGTAAACGTCTTCCGCAAGAATTAAGATTTGAATAATATTTTTAATAAAATTAATATTTTATTCCCAACATTCCATTAAAAAAGGATTGATCTTTAATATTTGATAATTTTTTTTAAAGTAATCATTATATCTAAAGCACTATGGTGTTCAAAAGTTGGTAAAAAATTACGAATCCGGGTACCGGCCTCATAAGTTATAAGGTTAACGTTTTATCTAGTTATAAGGTAAATACACGGTTAATATCACTCACGAGTTTAAACGCTGAAATAAGTTAACAAAAAAAAGTGCTCTATTTTTGTAAGCATAACAGTCCTTTGTGAGTTTAATTTTTGTAACAGACACACTCACATTGCAACATTATCATAAATTGGAATCGAAGACGCCAGCGCTATCATATAATAAACCTAATCGTTAGATAGTGCGTTTTCTTTACTATAAATTATTATAATCTGTATGTTTAGAGAATTTAGAGATAGTCGTTAAAATGACCACTGTGCGCCGCGGCGGCGGCTAGGCCTAGCCCGCTATCAGTGACGCTATGATATCAACAAGCAATAAAGCGAAGTAGGTTTAGTGTACAGAATGATTACCGAGCCCACAGCAAATATCAAATAGCGCACCTACTTTTATACCGATATTTAATTTCCTCAATATAATATTAATCTACCAAGTTACAAACATTAATTTTTCCAATGAGAAAGTGTGTCTGTCTATTTACTGGTGTTACCACAATAGTTTATCATCTAGAAAAATGCATCATTCTTCTTGATAATAGCAACAGTGAATCCATGCCACACAATTATGATAAAGGCCCAGGGCCACATCAAATAAGGCTTTAACTAGTGAAGCCCTTTCATTTGATACCCATATTAAGGGAGTTGTGAAAAAATATGTAATCCGCCATTTTGTAGCGGCGGCCATCTTGGACCGATTTTCATCAAACATAGCTAACAACACTCTCGACTAATTCACCTTTCAAACAAAAAAAAACCGCATTCAAATCGGTCCACCCGTTTGAACGCCACAGGGGAACAGACACACATACACACACACACACAGACACGTCAAACTTATAACACCCCGTCGTTTTTGCGTCGGGGGTTAATAAAATGTGTGAAAATGATGTAGGAGGATTTTTGCTTGTCGGCCTAACGTACAGCGGCCTTTATATTTCTGAAGCTATGTTTGTTATCTTACGGCCAAACTGTTGAGCCGATCTTAATGAAAGTTGGTACAGAATCTCAAACTCCAGAAGGCAATAACCTAACATGAATAAATCTTACCCCCACATAATAACGGGAAGATCTTAAAACGCGTAAATTCCTTCTGGACGAAGTCGCGGTTAACAGCTAGTAGGTATATAATATTTGAATTGCCTCCTTAATTTGGAGTTCATCGCTCCAGCCGGCGGCGCTCGGAATGGATAAAATGAAATAAAATATTGAAGCTAAAGTTCGCAAGTCTCGGATTCATTCGCAGATTTTGACGATCTCCGTGGCTCAGTGGTGACTCTGGTCTTACTTCGGACAATTCCCGGCAGGGGCAATTTGGGAATTTTCGTAGGACTATATTAAATCTAATTGACGATATACCTATTACCTACCTATCAATCAATATTTTTTGAGTACAGGAATTTATCTTTTCATAATTTACATTGGAGAAGAATAACAATAGGTTATTAGTATCTACCTATATAGAGTAAAAGGGAAAGGATCTTCTCATTGCTCTTACGCAGATGAATGATAAGAATGTAACATTTGGTTCTTAAATTGGTAGCTCCTGTAAGCTCCTGTAAGCTTACAGTTGAAAAGAGCAATAAAATAAAATGTGGAGCAAAAACTACCCCAGTCACGCTCCCTGATCGCCCGCCCCTTATACTTGCTATTGAAGGATCTGCCCCATTAGCTGTGAACACACATCCGCGTATCAACATACACTGACACTTTGGTACCAACAGATAATTTAAAGATGTAATGTAAGCCCGCATTGTATAACCGCGAACATTACCAAACGCGGGTCCCTCTCCGTGTATCGCATACGTTGCTGGATCAGTAAATTGAGATCTTTAGCAGTTCTACTAAAAGCTCTCAATGTACGTCATGCTATAGAGAAAGGTGTGATTGAAAAAGTGCGTGTGCAAGTGTTTTCGAGTGAAGGTGCTGACTGAGCTTTACATTAAACCTGTCGAAATGGAATTGAATTCAGACAAACCTGCTAGTGCAAAGGCTGTGTTATTTGAGCAGGTATCTTTTGATATGGATTGGATATCTTGTCTGTATGAGCTATTCCACGCATATTATAACTCAGTATGTTTCCTGAGATAAACAATTTACCTCACGATATTATTATCATTGTAAATATTATGCTACATATACATACTCATAATTACTGTCCGATTTGAATTTTGTTAATATACTCCCCGCGGCACTTGCCCTAGCTTTGAACCCGTACCCACCCTTGTCCCTTGCCATTTCTCCGTGATTTTTATACCTATACCTACCTACCTACGATTTTTAAGATGGACAAATGCAAAAATGTTTGTTATTTGGGACGTGTTCTCATGAATTTTCCTCATTATGGTTGACTGTAACGGTATTGTTATGACTGTACCGTCTCCAAACCATGGATAGGAAAATTCAGAGCAAGTGCGGAACGTCAGTAGAACAAGGTGTCTTAGAAAAATCCGTGGAATAGCCAACGTAGCACAAATTTTTCGTTTGGCATAGAACGAGTGCGATATTATATATGACGAGATGACGGTCTACCTAACTTCAACAGTTGAGAAGTACGAAAAGAAAAAGAAGAACGTAGATCATTACATCCTACATCACTACATAGTATAAAACAAAGTCGCTTTCTCCGTCCCTATATCCCTATGTCCCTATGTCCCTATGTATGCTTAAATCTTTAAAACTACGCAACGGATTTTGATGCGGTTTTTTTTAATAGATAGAGTGATTCAAGAGGAAGGTTTATATGTATAATAACATCCATTAAATAGTGGAGAAATACTGTTATTTTTGAGGTTTCTAATGTGATGTCGTAAATAATTACATTTTTTCCGCTTACATTGCAAACGCAGGCTGAACCCTACGAGATTTATCAAAATAATGTACTAAGTATTGTACACATTGAAAAGGTCTACAGAAAAGTCCGCGATGGTATATGTCTATCTCTTATGGATATCCCACAATAACATTTTTTTGTCATTTACCTTTTAAGACAAATAATGGCTAATTTTCGAAGCGATTTCAACCAATACAGCATTAATCCTTATCTAATTAAATACCTTAAATACATTGTTGATTTAATATAAATCCATATGGCCCTTTACAGCATATGATTTAAATGAATACTTTCGAAGATATTACAGATTTAAAAATTGCGGCGGCGCGGCGGGAGCGTGCCTATAAGCGCGTCGGTGGCCGCGGTTCTCCCTTAAAGCCCAGTGTCGATAATTTTTGAAACCAAAAAAAAAAATCACAGTACGTAGGATGAAACCCATTGGAAAAGGAGGAAAATATTATAAAAATACAAGGAAAAATAATTTACGGGCGATCTGAGCTCGGGAAAAAAGGGGGGAGTTTTAAAAGTAAAAAACGGTTTATCTCGATTTCCGGCAAAACTAGAAGTCCTATGGAAAAAAATCAAATGGCAAAGTTGTAGGTAATAAAAAGATCTACAACTTTTGTATTTACACTTTTTTCACATAACCTCAAAATTTATGTGAAAATTTCAAAAAACCAAGTTTTTGGTTTTTTATTTTTATCTTTTAAAATAAATAATTTTTTTTTCACGGAATCTGGTGAAAACTTACCTTTTTATGTCCCAAATACACTGTAATTTATTTGATTTGAAATATTTAGTTTTTCTCCTTATTTTTTACTTAATATCGACTTAATTCTGACAGCTGTCATTGTCATTTACAGATGAGCTATTTATATGGAGAACAGGGTTAACATCTACGAAGTACGATTTTACCCCAAACTACTTTAATTCTCCGTCAACATATAAAGCTCTAAGCCGCTTAATAATATTAATTGTTTCGCCCTAAAATAGAAATTGCTAAGAATGGAAACTAGAAAGTGCACACTAACAGCAATAGAAAACAAAAGATGCACATTGAAAAAATTTATTCAAAAATGGAAGTTGAATGACATTATCACCATGAAGTGTCTGTCAGGCATTTGTCATATCTAGGTACATGCAGCAGTTGATTTGTATTTGCATAAGTTTTGAATTTTTTATCTTTTTTGTGGGAATTGTTTTATCTCTGGTAACATTATGAAACGTCAGAATTCCACGGAATTAGTAATTCGGGTATAAGGTGAGATATAGTAAGTTCATTGTGGAAAATATCGTAAAAAGTCAAGCCGCCTGGGAGCTTTCATCGAAAACGCTGCCTAATCCCTGAGCGGGTAGTACCTACGCATAATATGCTCTACTACCCGTGCGAAGCCGGGGCGGGTCGCTAGTAATATTATAAAATAATGTCCCCACCGCGTCTGTCTGTTCACGATAAACTCAAAAACTACTGCACGGATTTTCATGCGGTTGTCTCTAATTGACAGAGTGATTCATGAGGAAGGTTTAAATGTAAAATTTGTTAAGGTTTTATGTAAATTGGTTGAAATATAAGTGTAACGATAATTGTTGAAAATGTTGAAAAAAGTCTAACCGCTTGAGAGCTTTCAATGAAAACGCTGGCTAATTCCTTTGAGATATAACAAAACAATGTATGGTGGAATAGTAGCGGGTAATTACCCGTGTGAAGCCGGGGCGAGTCGCTAGTAATATCTAACTAGCAGTAATGCGTAATGACCACTGAAGCAACGCTGGACACCTGTTTTATCTACTCATGTGCCTGTTTGTTAGTGGGGGCCCGCGCGTTGTTGGCTCTAACACCAAATCTAGCCTAATTGCGCGCATCCGCTCCGCTTACACGAAAAACCACGTCATGTACTTTACATGTACACGTGGCGAGCTTGTTCGGCTGGGAATCATGAGGTTCAGGATTCGAGTCCCGGGTCGAGTCAAAAAATAAGAAAAGTTTTTGTTTTTCTGTCAAGAAATTCGCAGTAGTAGCCAGGGAGGTTGGCTGTGTTGGTTACATCCCCGTGCCTTAGAAAACACGTAAAGCCGTCGGTCTTGCGCCTGATCTCTCTCCGGTCATGTCGGACTGGCGTACCATCAGACTGAGTGTGAAGGAATAGAGAGCACCTGTGTTTGCATATACACTTGTTGCACCATAATATCTCCCTGGCTAGTCTCGATCTCCGTTCGCCCGGAGTTGGTAGTTGGTGGTGTTGCCCGTGCCTCGGAGAGCACGTTAAGCAGTCGGTCCCGGTTATTATCACTATCATGTGACAATAGTCGTTAAAACCCGCCAACCCGCATTGGAGCATCGTGGTTGGCCTAAGCTCTAAATCCGTCTCTCCTATGAGACAGGAGGCCTGTGCCCAGCAGTGGGACGTTAAAAGGATGTAGTGGTTGTGATGGATCTCCATTCAGATATAATCGATCAGGAGGACATTAGGTATTATTATTACATGTACCACACGAGCCCTATTGTCATCAATGCCGTGCGCCAGATTGTCTTATAACAGGCTATTATAATTCTTACTGCTCATCCACACGTTCGCCAACATGCTGGCCCATCTTATGGCCCAATATGTTGGCCCAACGTGTAGAGCGGGAGTTGGAAGGTATTGGAACGATGGCCCGCAAGTTGGCCCGCAGGTTGGCCCGGAGCATACTGTGGACCTTTCAACGTGTGGACGCGAACACAAACTCCTCGCCCAACACCTTCCAACATATCCGCCATCATGTTGGCCAACGTGTAGAGGCGCCTTTAGAATAGCAATTGTTTACAAACGATCCAACAAACTAAATCATATTGTGTCCTTACTGAGAGGAATAGTAATTGTTTACCTTCACTATACGTATGTATACCCACTCGTATGTTACCTAGCCGTAATCTGGCGTCAGATCTGATTCTGAAGGTTGCGTGTCGTAACTAGTGTATAATGTAAATGTGCAGGAATAGGACATACTCGTAGGCTTGTAGGTTATTGCAGAACCTTGTGTCTCGAACCTTGTGTCACTAATCACTATAATGTAGGTTGTTCTAAGCTGGCTGACATTTAATTAAATAAACTTTCCGACTGCGCATATCACAGGTTAAACAATTATTGTAGTTGTTTAAAACATATTCGTCGAATAATTCTGATCGCATAACTTATGAAGAGCAGCGCTCAATTGTGTAAGCAAGTTTAGTACGTGTAAAATGGAGGCATAACTCACTAATAGTATCTTCATGGTCAAGGTTACGCGTCAAGAGGTAAAAAGTTAATGAACTTCAACTAGAGCAACCCACAATGGATATTTTTGGTAGTCGTTAACAAACGACAAGTGACCGGAGTGTGATGGTCGAGCTAAAAGGTAGCCATCGGAAGTCGGCTCTGTGAAACGTTATAGGCCCATCGATATTATTGTACCGCCGCGGTCTTGACTTGACAATTGGTAGGTAAATTGGTTAATGTCTGTCTGTTGGAGCAGGAAGGTGGTGAGTGACAGGATATCTGGTAAATATCATACATAGACATTCTACATGTACCTAGGGTGTGATTTAAATTATTCTAATTTACTCTTCCATACCATCGTCCATAGTCCATACAATATTATAAATGCGAAAATAGAATAGAAAAGTTTTTTAACAAATAAACTATTACAAGTAGGTACTTTTGAATCGTCCATTGATCCTACCACTGTGCACTGGTTCGGAATGCCGTTAACTAATAACTCTGCCTGTCTGTCTATATGTTACGTTTTCACGCCTAAACGTTCGTTTTCACGCCTAAACGTTGTTACGTTCCCTCGAATATGGTTGAGCGAAGCAATGGCTGGATCATGCGTCATGCTCGTGAACGGGTGCCACCGTCGGAAATGGGGCTACTTTTGTCTGCCCTTCTTCACATGTGTAGAATTGTAAGCACCATTCCGAACCTGTGGTAGATTCATTTGTCGATTCGTAAACGCTTGTGAAAGTTTATCTGAATAAAATTATGATTACTTATATAAATGATAAAAAGGCGTGGATTTGACTCGTTCCAGCAATGCGCGAGACGGCAATTCAATCATGTACTTAACATAAAATTGTTATATTGATATTGTAAATTTGGAAAAGAGTAACCGCCGAGTTTCTTGCTGGTTCTTCTCGGTTGGAATGGCATTCCGAACCAGTGGTAGATTCATCTGACTATTCAAAAGCACTTGTAAAAGTTTATTTGAATAAAAAACTTTTCTATTCTATTCTATTCTAAACCCCTGAACTGAATCTGACGAAAGGTACATCTGTACCTACCTCAAAAAACTCGTCAAAATCGGTTTAGTAGTCTATATAGATCTATAGATTAGACCATAGTATGGATTAGACTTTGGAGAAGGACATAGCTACTTTTATCCTGAAAAATCGTACAGTTCCCAAGGAATTTTTAAAAAAACCTATAAATCCACGCGAATGAAGTCGCGGGCATCAGCAACCTACTCCATGAAATTACATATCATTTACTTTTACGCAACAGTTCAGTCCAACTTGTCGCAATTCGTTCTTATTATAATCACACTGGCCCGTACATATTCGGGTCCTACTGCGATTAATTTCGTAGAGTTCATACTTCATAAGGTTCATACAAACAACTTATGCTCAGCCTTATTCGAGATAAATTCTAGTAAAACTTGCGATTCATTATTTTATTAGCCAATATGAGAAGAACACCAGTAGGTAGGTAGTCTGTTCAAAAAGAGAATCGGCGTGGCCAAACAGTGAACTAACGCGCTATACTATTGTACTTGTATTGCCCACTACATAAAAGCACAGCAGCGCCCTCAAATCCCGCACCGATTTTTTTTTTTGAACAGACTAACTTTCCTCTAAGCTTGTACTTACCCATTGATCATTGTGAATGCGGGAACTTGCGTCTCTACATGTCACATGGTAACCTTGTGTGGGTAACAAAGCGCATTGCGGTGTCGCTGCGTCGCTTCTGCGGCGTCCTACATTTCAATACAAATATGCACATGCTGTGGCGTCTTGTAGAAAAATCACTGTCACAAATGTCACTTGCGACATTATAGTACTCCCATTTGCGACGCGCGTCGCGTCGTACCAGCAGTGTGGCATCGCTCTAAGTTCTCACCGACACACACTAACTAGCTCACCCCTATACAAAAGCTAACGAAAAGGTGATTGTTATTTAACACAATTAAACCCAAATTTAATTGAGATCACCCTCGCTTAATAAATGTGGAGCTCCGGGCATTCAGACCCACTCAGTACAGTCAATGAAACTGTAGCTCCAACAACACGCCTCGTTACCCGGCATTGTGGACTGAACCACAAAGACGATATCGTCGCGGATTCACGGCTTCGACAACCTACTTTTGCTACGGTTCCGTAGTCAAATAAAGAAACCCTGATCGCAGACATAAAAAAAAAGAAAAAAGAAAACCATCAATGCCTATTATTGATAATTAATAGGTATCTACTTCAGGAGGTACTTAATGAAATATTTTGAGGGACGTGTGACCTAGTTGCAAGTCGGTAACGGGATGGGTGTGCGACTTTAGAAGTCCGAATTTGGTGTAATTTGCAATACCTTCGTGCCTCGGAGAGCACGTTAAGACATCGGTCTCCCTCATTTACCCAAAAAATAATGGTAGAGCATTATAATATTATGATCAATGGAAGGGGTCATGATCCTTAAGCAATCGAGAAAGAAAGAGAAAGAGAGATAGAGACAGAAAGAGAGAGAGACTGAAAATGCAACGACGTTATAATGGTCTAGGATCCCACCTTAGAAATTTCTACCCTCATCTGTTATTTAAACGAATTATATGTCAAATGAAAGATTATTTTATTCTTAATCGAACCGTATTTGGTTGCCTGGTCAAAAGTGGTGCTAAATCATGGTTGCCTGGATTTTAAGATATAAAATGTTCGGTGCGAGTGTTGAAAGTGACAGAAAAGTGTTGCGCGCGCAATTTCATTTGACAGACAAAGATGCAGTGAGGCAGGCGTGCACTCGGCAGGTGCTTAGTCTATACATAGATTAAAACCATAGACTTTCTGTGCCTGTCCATTAAAGATATGTATTTACAAAAAAATAAGTGAGTGACGTAAGGGATAAGTAATAAAACGTAAAAAAGCTGTTTTTGAAAATTTTGTCTGTTTGTCTGTATGTTTGTGCATGTATTACGCAAAAACTACTGAATGGATTGAAATGAAACTTGGCATGATTTAAGTTCATACTACATAATAGCATATAGGATACCTTTTATCCCGAAATTCAGCAGAGTTCCCTTGGGAGAGAGGATGAAAGTCAAAATACACATTTTGACTTTCATCCCCTCTTCCAAGGGAACTGTGCTGAATTTCGGGATAAGAAGTATCCTATATGCTATTATGTAGTATGAACTTAAATCATGCCAAGTTTCATTTCAATCCATTCAGTAGTTTTTGCGTAATACATGCACAAACATACAGACAAACAGACAAAATTTTCAAAAACAGCTTTTTTACGTTTTATTACTTATCCCTTACGTCACTCACTTATTTTTTTGTAAATACATATCTTTAATGGACAGGCACAGAAAGTCTATGGTTTTAATCTATGTATAGACTAAGCACCTGCCGAGTGCACGCCTGCCTCACTGCATCTTTGTCTGTCAAATGAAATTGCGCGCGCAACACTTTTCTGTCACTTTCAACACTCGCACCGAACATTTTATATCTTAAAATCCAGGCAACCATGATTTAGCACCACTTTTGACCAGGCAACCAAATACGGTTCGATTAAGAATAAAATAATCTTTCATTTGACATATAATTCGTTTAAATAACAGATGAGGGTAGAAATTTCTAAGGTGGGATCTCCTACTATAAGCACGACCTGAATTTTATCAAAATTAATTGAGCGATATCAAAATGAACATGACTGTCGAGATTCAACTTTCGAACTGGCCGATCAATATTCTGTGCGGCAGTTGTTGCAGCTACATGGAATTTGTTGTATATTTATTGACAGGAAAAATAAGGATAAAACTTAAAAGTCAACCAAAGGCAAACACATCTTTACTTTTGGTTTAGCTATTACCTATGCTGGGTAGGTCTAAGGTCGGTATATAAAGGTCAGTGGCGTAACTACACCGATGGGGGCCCGTGGCAAATTAATCAGATGGGGCCCCTTCTGCTCAATATAAAGTAGCTCGCCGTCGTCGTTATCAACCGATCGACGTCCACATGCCACGGTCTTGTGCCGCTTGTATCCAGCGGCTTCCTGCGACTCACTTGATGTCGTCGGTCCACCTAGTGGGGGGTCTACCAACACTGCGCTTCCCGGTGCGAGGTTGCCACTCCAGCACCTTGGGACCCCAACATCCATCTGTTCTCCGAACTATGTGCCCCGCCCATTGCCACTTCAGTTTCCCAACCCGTTGAGCTATGTCGGTAACTTTGGTTATTCTACGGATCTCCTCATTTTTAGGGTTCTGTACCCGAAGGGTAAAAACGGAGCCCTATATTAAAGGTAAGGAGTTTTCTTTATCGGCATGGCTGCGGATTCCTTCCTCGTGCGGCGAAACACACTTGACCCGTTTATGTTACAATGAATATAAAATTATTTTGCTATAATCCGCTAACAGTGACAAATTTGTAGGCACAACACCACACAATCTTGTAGGCACAACACCACACAATCTTGTAGGCACAACACCACACAAATTCACCACAAAACAAACTCGACGATCGTTTCGCTCCGACACCGGAGCATCTTCAGGAGATGTCGACTTCACAACGGACGATTGCAAAGTGAGTTCGTGTCGAATGAGCGGTCTTATATATACTATCCCCGCTTAGTCATCTACCCTCCTTTCTCTTTCTCTCTTCTTTCCAGAGAGAAAGAGAAAGGAGGGTAGATGACTAAGCGGGGATAGTATACAGGGTGACTGGTAACAGGATACATTCCTTGCAGGGGCTTAAAGTAGAGCTCATTTGCAGTAAATTTTTTCATATAATGTCCTATCCGAAACTTAGTCGTTTCCGAGTTATTGAAGATTTAAGGTTTTTAGCAAAAAATTCCAGTTTTAAAGTTAAAATTAGTTGCTGAAGAAAATCATACCCGGTTTTGTTAGTTTTTTTGTTGTTTTCTGATAGAAAAACGTTCAGAAACTCAATCAAAATCAAAATAAGCTAGAAAATACCGTTAACTTTTCAGTTAAGGCCTAAAAACCACGTATTATTTTTAAGAAAAAAATCGAATTTGATGAAAAGCAATAGTATTTCTAAAAAAAAATGTATGGAACGTTACGTACAAATTACTGAAATAACTTCCTTGATTCATTAGCTATCCAAAAAGGTACAGATGTCTACAACTTTTTTCAAAACCTCGATTTTATTAACAAAATTCTGAGAACTGACGAGTCTCAATTTGACCGGGATGGAATCACAAAGTATCATAATTTACATTATTGGGCGGCAAAATGAGAAAACCTAAAAAAGAAAAAGAAAGGGCACATCAACGGAGGTATTCTGTAAAAGTATGGATAGGATTAATCAATTAAACATCTAATTGGCCCGCATTTTTCCCTCAGAATTTAAAAAAAACGAATTAGGTGAAAAGAATATTAATTCAAAAAAAAAAATGTATGGAACGTTACGTAAAAATTACTGAATTACCTTCTTTGATTCATTATCTATCTAAAGAGGTAAAGATGTCTACAAAAAACTGCAATAACGATAGGTGAACCTATTCCTTGTCCAGATTTAACGCCTTGAAACTTTTATCTTTGGGGCCACATGAATGATTTGATGTACGCTTACCCCATTATCACAGATGAGCTTCGCGAGTACTCTTCGTGCAGCTCATGAAATACGTAAGAATTAGCCAACAAGAGTCACTGAAACGGAAATACGAAAAAGGTTTTGGGCTTGTATCAGACAAAGAGGTTCACAGTTAGAGCAAGTTTAAAATTAGATTTAGATTAAGATTAAGATTAACACTAAGATTTAGAATAAAATAAAGATTAAAATTTAGATTAAAATCATAACTAGTTTTTCTTTTGCGAACCTAAAATATGTAATTACTAATAATTATTAGTTAGTTTATTGTTATTCCTAAAATTAATCAATTAGTCATTAAACTACTACAAGTTTCAAATTGAATTAAAAATCGTTCTTGCAGTTTTTTGTAAATATCTTCACCTCGTTGGATAGCTAATGAATCAAAGAAGTTAATTTAGTAATTTTTACGTAACATTCCATACATTTTTTTTTTAGAAATAATATTATTTTCACCTAATTCGTATTTTTTAAATTCTGAGGGAAAAATGCGGGCCAATTAGATGTCTAATTGATTAATCCTATCCATACTTTTACAGAATACCTCCGTTGATGTGCCCTTTCTTTTTCTTTTTTAGGTTTTCTCATTTTGCCGCCCAATAATGTAAATTATGATACTTTGTGATTCCATCCCGGTCAAATTGAGACTCGTCAGTCCTCAGAATTTTGTTAATAAAATCGAGGTTTTGAAAAAAGTTGTAGACATCTGTACCTTTTTGGATAGCTAATGAATCAAGGAAGTTATTTCAGTAATTTGTACGTAACGTTCCATACATTTTTTTTTAGAAATACTATTGCTTTTCATCAAATTCGATTTTTTTCTTAAAAATAATACGTGGTTTTTAGGCCTTAACTGAAAAGTTAACGGTATTTTCTAGCTTATTTTGATTTTGATTGAGTTTCTGAACGTTTTTCTATCAGAAAACAATAAAAAAAACAACAAAACCGGGTATGATTTTCTTTAGCAACTAATTTTAACTTTAAAACTGGAATTTTTTGCTAAAAACCTTAAATCTTCAATAACTCGGAAACGACTAAGTTTCGGATAGGACATTATATGAAAAAATTTGTTGCAAATGAGCTCTACTTTAAGCCCCTGCAAGGAATGTATCCTGTTACCAGTCACCCTGTATATAAGACCGCTCATTCGACACGAACTCACTTTGCAATCGTCCGTTGTGAAGTCGACATCTCCTGAAGATGCTCCGGTGTCGGAGCGAAACGATCGTCGAGTTTGTTTTGTGGTGAATTTGTGTGGTGTTGTGCCTACAAGATTGTGTGGTGTTGTGCCTACAAGATTGTGTGGTGTTGTGCTTGTGCCTACAAATTTGTCACTGTTAGCGGATTATAGCAAAATAATTTTATATTCATTGTATATCATGGAATTCCGCAAAGTAACGCCTGCTTCCATTCAACCGTTTATGTTAGTTTTATTTGCAAGAATCGGCCGTATTATGAATAGTAATGAAAGTGTTTGTTGCCGCGCGGTGTAGGCTGTAGCCGGCGCGACCTTTGCAGGCCAATCGATATTTAACTTAGCTTCGACAAGACGACAATTGTGCGGGAAATTATTGTTTAATCGACCATGACTAAGCGTTTGTCGGAGAGACTCTTATGTAAACACTAATTAGGCCAAAAAAATATTTAATAAGGAAGATAACTTTTTGAGTGAGCACGTAATTTAAAAGCGAATGTAATTACTTACAATATAAGTTGTAAAGTAAAACTCAGATATCGTTTCTGAAATAACAATACCTACTTGAGCGATTAGAAGCGTGGTTTAGGCATTGTTATAATATTAATACAAAGCACGATAATATAACTGCTCATGGCAGCATAGCAGAACAGTTTATCTTAGTCTAAATCGCAGTTCTGTCGCAGACTCTTTCCCACGTGTTGTACTGAGAATACTGAGATCCGTAGCACATTTCCCGGGAGACAAATATAGCGAAACTGAACGCGGAGATGTAGCTGTAACATACTTAACTAGCAACTTTCATACAACAGAGCAGTCACGGTGGCGGAGCTTCAGCAATTTTGTTGCTAGGGTTTCGCTGTGGAGATGTGATAAGGGCCTCAAAGCATAAACAGAGCTTCTATTTTTACACGCTTTATATTAGCTTCACCGGTATGTATGTTTGTAACCGACTCCTTTGACCGCGATTTTGACCCACTTTAAACGGTCAGATTTCATTCAAACTTTGTAGATTTATCGAGGACCGATGACAATACACTAATTTGATAAGATTATTCCATTATTCAATTTGCAAAATAAGATTTTTGTTAAATTATTATTTCGTTGAGTAAGCAACGGAACGAGTTGTTTTGGGCGTATTCGGCGGAGTTTGGTTGGGATTTTCGAATAAATGTGTCAACTGTCGGGGGATTGACACACGGAGGTGAATTGACATGGACTTTTGAAAAAAAAGCTTGTCAAAAGATATCGCTCAGGCGTTGAAACAACCTAAATCCGACACGTTTCGAAAGAAATCCGCTCATATCTGAACTACGTGTGTTTATTTAAGTGTGATTATGCGGTGATTCGTTGTAATCTATGAAATCTATCAAGCGTAACTCGAGTCTTAGAAATAGAAATAGAAATAGGCTCGTGATTCCTCAGTTACGCCTCAAAAGGGTCCAAAGGTCATTTGTGGGAATGGGCGTAATGTTCTATAATAAAATTCCACAAGCAATCTTAGACTTGCCTTTACACAAGTTTAAGAACTCTATTAAAAATATGCTCATAAAAAAAGCATATTATACAATTGAAGATTATATAAATGATAAAAAAGCATGGAGCAATTTCTCAATGTCTTAAACCGAGTATTTGATTATTGGTGTTCAATTCGATGCTTTGATCATGGGTAGCCTAAGTATGTCACGCTCTCTTTAAACATTTCTGTGGTGGTGTCGTGTGGTGCGGGTTGTTACGTTCCCTCGAATATGGTTGAGCGAAGCAATGGCTGGATCATGCGTCATGCTCGTGAACGGGTGCCACCGTCGGAAATGGGGCTACTTTTGTCTGCCCTTCTTCACATGTGTAGAATTGTAAGCACCATTCCGAACCTGTGGTAGATTCATTTGTCGATTCGTAAACGCTTCCGAAAGTTTATCTGAATAAAATTATGATTACTTATATAAATGATAAAAAGGCGTGGATTTGACTCGTTCCAGCAATGCGTGAGACGGCAATTCAATCATGTACTTACCATAAAATTGTTATATTGATATTGTAAATTTGGAAAAGAGCAACCGCCGAGTTTCTTGCTGGTTCTTCTCGGTTGGAACGGCATTCCGAACCAGTGGTAGATTCATCTGACTATTCAAAAGCACTTGTAAAAGTTTATTTGAATAAAAAACTTTTCTATTCTATTCTATTCTATTCTTATTTCCGTAATTTACAATGGACGAAAAGCTGATACAACCATCAATGATCGCCCACGGTAACGAGATGACACCTTCGGCCCTCCGTTACAGAAGTGGGACGCAACCGATATGAAAATCGGTGTGAATCAATTAATCGGCTGTGACAATATAAAATGGCGCTTACTCATGGAACAGCAAAACCGTAATTGCGGCATTGGTCGAGGCAATGAAAGCGCCGTCTACTAGCAAAGATATCCAGGTATACCTGAGTTTAATCCGAATAAGAACAAAGTGGACGCTCGCGCATGGGTTACGACCGCGGATATGTGCATCACAGATCCAGATTTGCAAGAAACTTCTCATAATGGCTTTGAGTCGTGCGCTTATAGAACAGGCTTTGCAGGCAAGCAGACCAACTTGAAGCAGTTTCTGGTTAGGAAATATCAAGACTTCTCAATAAAGCAAATCGGTTGTGTGTTTCCGATGTGGTGAGCGGGCACACATATCGACCCAGTTTTCGTCGTTGATCGACGGCGTTGGCAACAGCAGAGTCGGCGGTGGTGTGATCCAATGGCCGGTGTTAGTTGCGCTCTCATTAAAGAAAGTATTGCGCATAGCTTACCGGCTGTGCGTTATAATAAAGTGGTTAGTATTTCGAGTGGTAATAGTAATATTTGCTAATTTTACGTGAGGTTACGATAGATGTACCTACAGTCGACTCTCGATAATTTGACACTCGTTAATTTAAATCTTTTGATAATTTAAACTTTTTTCCCAGTCCCTTGAAAAACATTCGATAAATTGAATAAAATCAATACTAATTGGTCCACTAGGTAATTTGAAGTTAAATCTTGCCCGCCAACATTCAATAATTTGAAGTCCGGGCTTCCGTATCTACTCTCTATAATTTGAAGTGTTTATCATGCACAGACCTATCGATTGTTTACATAAATGAGATAATGAGACAAGAGTCATTTGCAGTTCATATTTCAGTCTTTCTTCAAATGTTAAAGTGAGTGAGAAGTGACGGTTAGGTACCTACCTACTTCTCATCTCTCACCACTATCGAAAATTAATTGGACAATGATAGACTGAAGGCTTAACTCTTATTTTGAACTCTTGGTAATGTGATATTTTTCTTTGTCCCTTGAGTTTCAAATTATTGAAAGTCGACTGTAGTTTACAAATTTTGTTTCACGTTATAGGTATTAGAAGAGTTTTTGCGTTTTGAAAATATTACTCGTGATATTTTTATATAATACTCCTTTGTCATCGTTGCCAACTTTGAATAAGTTAACTATTATATTGAACTAGTGGACCCGGCAGACTTCGTCCTGCCCCGTGACATACCGACATCAGCGCCGCCTACCGAGACCCGGTAGGTTACCTTTACCTTTACCTTTAGTTTTTTTAAACTATTATTTATTAGCTCTTTAACTTTCTTGTCAATTCACAGTCCCGACGACTTTCTCGTTAACAAGTTAAAGACAGATTTGAGTGGATGTGGCGTGGCGCGTCCAATTTTATATGAAACGATATGACATAACGCGTCTCGACGGCCACGTGCGCCGAGATGTCGCGCTGACGACGTATATTAGCGGCACGCTATGATGGCCGGTTTGACACATTACAATAGTGATGTGGAATGTCAATTTATTCTCGAACAAAAAACAATTAAGTTTTGTTTTTGTACCTGATTAAATAGGTTTAATAAAACAAAAATGTATATGTTTATTTAATTTATTTGAACGAACTGAATATTTGAACGAAAATGAATATACATACTTTATATGCACACAAGAAACATATGAATACAAAAGATACCAAAAAAGGTGCCACAAAAGGCCATAATTAATCAGATTCGTCCATACTACTATTTTCACTGTCGTCACTGCTATCATCACATACATTAATAATTATATGTTCGTTTTCTATAATATTATCTATTTTCACATCTCTTTCATAATCTTCCCTTATTAATTTAACAGTTCTATTCACAACCTTTTCCCAGTCTCCTTTAGTCACATGTTCACAAGCTTCTTCTAATAATTTTAGCATTTTTTTTGTGGTAAATGGGGGTTCTGTATTGTGTCTTGCAGCATATCCCTTAATTTGAGCCCACACCAACTCAATCGCATTATACTCACAATGGTAAGGCGGTAACCGTATAACTCTGTGCCCATGTTCTAATGCTATTTCGTCAATGACGTATCGGATCTTGGTTGGTTTGTTTTCTTTTAAAAGACGTACTAATTCCGCTTTTAACATATTCATGTTTGCATCTACGCCATTTTTACGAAGCCATGCGACGATATCAGCTTTCTTTTGGGATTGGGCAGGTGGCTTGTCAATTTGCATCGAGTGGTATGGGGCGTTGTCCATAATTATAATAGATGGTTCAGGGAGGCTACACAACATTGAGGTAAACCATTCAGTAAACTTTTCTCCATTCATGTCTTCATGATAGTCTCCAGTGGTTTTTGACGCAAAAGCCATGAGAGAACCTTCGACAAACCCGTTGATGGTTCCGGCGTGACAAATTATAAGTCGCGATCCTTTTCCTACAGGAACTTTGGAAGTAGATGCTGCTGTGTCATCGTTCCAAGAACGGCCTACAGTATGGTTAGCATTAAGCCATGTTTCATCCAAGAACACAACATTTTGCCAATTTTTGATTTCTTTCACTTGCCGTAAAAAAGTATACCTTGCCATCGCTATATCAAATCTTTCCATCAATATTTTGCGTTTGTTACATTTTTTGTATCGAAATCCAATGGTCTTCAAAATCTTCGTTAAAGAACTTTCCCCACCGAAGAATAATCCAGCTTCCTTCAGTGAATGCACCAACTTTTTTCTTGTTGGATACTCCTTCTGTAAATAGTAGCCGTAAACATGTCTTCGGATAGCATCGGCATCAAAGCTATCGATGCCTACGACTGGTTTTGCTCGTTTTCTCTTTTTTGGTGTGTGAAGTTTATTTTCTTCTGTGCCAGTCTCGCCATATTTTTTTTTAGTTATCCGTCTAACAGTTCGTTGTCCAATATTAAGCGCATCAGCTACGCGTTCAACCACTGACGTTATAGGTAAAATTGGCCCTCCATTTTGAGCTTCACGATCGAAATAGTTACGAAGGCGTATTACGAACTCACGTGTCTGACTATTTAGAACAGTTATCTGCGTACGTTCGGTCATATCGACGAAATCCACAACAAAGGGCTTGAACAGAGTCCAAATTAACGAGCAAGGGTCAACAGTAATGCAGTATCAATATTTGAAATCCAAAGCCAGGTCAAAACTATATCACAATCGCATTGCACTGACAGTTTATACTTTTCGAAGCAACGTCAATTCGAAACTGCTTTGTTTTGCATTGAGCATTGACGCGAGTTTGCCGGAGGTAGTAGTTGTGCTAGCCAGCGATCCTATGTGACGATCGTATTAGATTCCATTTTTAAAAATTTATTGATATTTTTTTGCGATTTCAGAGGTTTGTCCACATAGTGAAAATTGTTCATATTCACAAGTACATTCACCCCTTAAATGGTGCAAACTGATTTTTCTACACTTGTATACATTTAAGAAATCAATTTAATAAATAAATTTTGAGTCCTAAACCTAAAACTACATTCGATAAAATTTATGAATCTCTGCACATCACTATCGTCAATAAAGTAATACAATTATTTCCTTCAAAGTCGTTATCAATTAATACGGAACTTCATGAGCGGACAAACGTCAAACCGGCCATCATAGCGTGCCGCTAGAGTAAGTGCATCGAGAAAATAAGGACGGAATCATACTTGTCGCGCGCTTGCCACCAGCAATCGTTGAGATTTCACCAGAGTTGGGCTTGTGGAATCGTAATCAAATCATTGTATTTTCTGAAACGAATTCACTATCAACGTCCAACACCACCGCGTCGCGTCTCGACATTCGAGTAGCTAGATAAAGTTCCTAATTTTACCTAATATTTTGACAAAACATGAAAAGCTCTACTATGACTATAAAATGCGAAAGTGTGTTTGTCTAATGGTTAGGACTTTTTCATGGCTTAGCCGCTGTATCGATCTTGATGATTGGCACAAACAAAATATATTATATACATTGTGTACAAATAACAAGCACAGAACAGAAAGCTCGCATCCCGTAGGTATATAATTACAGAATTCTTAGTGCTACAGAAAAACAAAATATTTAGCTAGTAGATTAAGTATATACAAACAATAGTAGGTAGTTGCGTGAGAGGACTAGAAGATGAATGCCATAAACCTGGTGTTGGTCGGACCAACATGAAGAATCTTACAACTCAAGAAAATTGTCTCTTAGGTATATTCGGTTTTTAGAATTTAGGCAATTCATATTTTTTATTTTTTTCAAAAATAAAGAAATAAGGGGTCTTTTGACCGTTTTTGTTACGGAGTCTATATCAAAAACTAAACTTAGGTAGGTACCTATTCTTCGCGAAAGTGATTCAAGGAAAACGACCGGACAAAAAGTAAAAAAAATGTCCTTAGTGTGCATTTACGCAGGCGGCGGGAGTCCGGGAGCGATCGGGACATTGGTTGAGATGAAAATAGCTCCAGAAGTGGCGAAAGCAAAAGGAAGCACGCGTCCGAACTGCGAACACGCACCCGCTCTCCGCTTGTTTATTTTGTTTCAGATCAGGTGCGCCAGTTCCTGTACTGCTTGTACTCACGGCTTTTTAGATCAAGATCGTTTGTATTGTTTGACGATGCCAGGTTAATTGATTAATGGATGAAAATGTAGCGCAAGCTTTTTTTACATATTTTTAAGTAATTCGTCTTACAAAATTGACGTAGGTATGAAGTGATGAATATCGCAGTGCTTTTCGTAGTTTGATAAAGGAGAATGCCCAAAAATCTATGGGCGTGTAACCCAGTCGTTTACAAGCGTGTTGTATGCAGCATTTATTGCAGGTTTATTCCTGATAACCAAACACACCATTTTAATACCTCTAGGACTTGTAGTTTTAAATAAATCTAAGTTTAAGTTTGAAAATGATTCTAGGTTATGTGTAGTTTATAATTGTTAAAGTAGTAAGGAAAGCCGTGTATCTTTCCTGCCGATTTGAACTATTTGTTTGGCGCGCACTATACTTAACATACCTGTCCAACGATATCCAATACAAAAACAATAAACCAAATTAATATTGGTCTCCGCTGTGCTACAATAAACATTCAAAATGTAAACAGAGTAGACGTCACTAGCGTCACACACAAATAAAACAATGACATGTCACATTGACATCTTGAAATAAGTTTCGTTACACAAAATCAAAAAGGTTGTAGTTATATTATATTCCATTGCACAAAACGCAACGAAGTTAAAACAATATTATAAAAAAAAAATATTAATTATTACTTATTTACTTTAAGCATATATATTGTACGATTTACAACAAATAACAAATAAAATAATGTATTTAAATAATTAATATCCGTTCTATTTTAAATGAAATTATTTTTTTAAAAATAACAAACCTCTTTTTATTTGGGCATGTACCTATGCGTGGAATGTAATGCAAATGGCCGTCAGACTTAAACGGAAAGTTGAAAAGACGATTTAATTCCTTTTTTATTACATTTTTTTATCGTGAAGTGTAGCATTAATAATTATTAATTTTCAAATTGTCATATATTCGTAAGATAATTTTTAATAAATTACATTTTGTGTAAATGTTTGGGTCAGGGGTGGACATTCTCCTTTAACCTGTAATCAGGAAAGTCTGCGGAATACCCGACTCCTTGACTACTTACAGAAGATGCGTCATGTTTGAGCACATTTTTTTTTGATTTGATCTCGATGAGTAGTTAGCATACAGACACCAGCGTCTGGTGATGGAGATTGGTGGTCAGAAGAACTCATCCTCCAACTTCAACTCATCAAGAACTATTAAACGCTGGTCCACCTAGTTGGAAATTGTTAGATTTGTCTCGACGAGTAGCTGGTATAAGGATAGTGATCAAGATCTGATTCTGGAGTATGAAGGTGGTGGGTCGTCAATATAGACGTAGACCCAAAGACTCCACATGTGGAATTTTTTAAACTTAGCTGCCTTGGTGATAAAACGAACGTCTTAAACTCAATTATCAATGTGACAGTCTTTTGAATTCTACTAAAACTTCATGCTTTAGAGATTTTAATAAAATTATCACTTTCTTGAAAAGCGTTGTGAAAGAGAACATCATCCGTTATTCTTTCTTTCGAAAGTTTTTATCGTATGCAAGATTTAAAAAGATAAAAGTTCATAACGTGTAATGTTTACACTTCAGAGTAATAAAAGTAATGACATCATGTGCGCGCATGTAACGTGATGTTTACTTATGTCCCAAATACTTGTTTGTTAAACATATGAACCATCTGCTCCCGCGGCAGATGGCGAGACTCTGCATACGTACCTACCTACTACCTATGACTGATAGCTCCATATATACTACTGTCTACTGCTGCTGCCGTGAGATAACAGGCGTTTAAAAGTTTGCTTATAATATACCTAGCTGTTACACGGGATTTCGTCCGCGTAGGAGTAATAATAAAATATATCTAATATGTCTTCTGAAATATACTTATACACATGCAAATAATCACGCCATAATCACGTCGCTCCCTAGCTTTATTACGGAGTTGTTGAAGAACAAACCAATAAACAAATACACTTTCGTATTTATTGTATTAGTAGGGATTACATTAATATAAACTTTTAACACTGAAAGGAGACTCTACTCTACTTATTCTGTGAAGACGCACAAGTTCACACGAATTACGAATGAAGCTATGCGATCATGGTTTGTTCGTGCGAGCGAGCGCCAATTAGGACACGTCTACTGGGTGTAGAATATTATAATAGAGCAATTTTGTTGGAGAGAAATCTATATACCTAAGCCTTACAGTTGTAGATTTATTCGACCGTTGATAAGCGCTTTATCCAACTTAGATACTTGAATAATATTAAGTCTGTTCTCGTGTTCTGTTTGATCTTCAAGCTAACACACTGCGGCAGTGTTTCCAGTTCATTAGTTACGTGGTAGTAGAGGATCAAGGGCGTGCTTGTGTATACGTGTGGCTGTTCGCGTTTAATTGACTGTAATGATACCAGTGAATCCGGCGAACTGTAGTGCCATGTTAATTGGATGAGCTGATTCATATGATAGTCTGTGTTTTATTTACCAATTATTTTTTTCTCTCTTTGGGATCGTGTTTCTCATTGCTGATAGTTGTGATTTGTGGTGTATTCCATTACTCAAATTTTGGGTTGGTTGGTGGCTTCCAGATCCATTCATATACAGCTGGGATGGCTGGTTTTTAAAAATTATTTTTAGATGTCTTTGATAAGAATCTGTGATCTTTGATAAGAATAAAAAAGCTGTGATAGCCTAGTGGTTAGGACGACCGACTTCTAAGCGGAGGTCGTGGGTTCGATCCCGGGCACGCACCTCTAACTTTTCGAAGTTATGTGTGTTTTAAGTATTTAAATATCACTTGCTTTAACGGTGAAGGAAAACATCGTGAGGAAACCTGCATGCCTGAGAGTTCTCCATAACGTTCTCAAAGGTGTGTGAAGTCTGCCAATCCGCTTGGCCAGCGTGGTAGACTATGGCCAAAACCCTTCTCACTCTGAGAGGAGACCCGTGCTCTGTAGCGAGCCGGTAATGGGTTGATCATGATGATGATGATGATGATGATGATGATGATGATAAGAATCAGGGTCGATGGCTTAACGTACTCTCTGAGACATAGAGGAAAGGTCAGAAAAACAATTGGCATTACATTCAGCTGCCCACAGGTTAGTATGAAATGTCCATAATTTTTTATAACAACTGCTGAGTTTGTTGTCAACTATTCTCAGCAGAATCGGCTTTCCGAACCGGCGGTAGAGTCTTGACTTGTCATAATATTAGCTCCAAATTGGCCTAGTAATAAATTATTTAGAGTTGGGATTAGAGTTATCGATTTTGGTCAAATGCGCTACCCCAGCTCAGCTACATCACCCTCAACAGATTGTACGAGTATGTCATAAAATGTGTAATGTATGGGGGTCACTCGTACACGCGGTGTAAACTCGTTATCAGGAGCTTTTGTAGGCGGAATAATAATGTCTGCTGACGCGGCGCGGTCGCCGCGCGGTACGGACACGAGCCGGTGTTGACCCGGGCCTGCTTATTATTCTGCCCGGTTCCGACGAGCTACCGGTTTTCACACGTAGCTTTTGCATTTGATCTTCGCTATACCTATCAATAACGCTCTGCATTTAGTTGAAGCTTATGGTAGAAGGTCGTAGCCAAAGAATTCCAGTCGTTCGTTCCCTACGATTATCGCAACCAACGCGAAGTGCACCGGTAACGACAAACCAAAAACCTCGTAACTCACGCAAGATGTTAAAACATTCTACTCTGAGTCACTTCCCTGCGTCTTCCGCTCGCGAGCGCGCCCGCAGGAGTTCGTGAAACCATAATATTATAGGTAACTATAATCTGATTTTTAATTCGGCGGAATTCTGACAGTTGTCATTTTAAAAATAGAAAGAGTTTTTTTATAAAAAACAGGGTTACGTACCACATGAAGTTCAATTTTACCCCAAACTAAAGTACCTGACGTATCTGTCCGGCATTTAAGTCATTTACCTATCTATGTAGGTAGGTACCTGGTACATGCGGCAATTGATTTTTATTTATGTAAGTTTTGAATTTATTATCTTTTTTGTGGGAACTATTTTATCTCTGGTAACATTAAGAAATGTCAGAATTCCACGGAATTAAAAATCAGACTATAGGTATACGATACAACACAGTGCTTTCAGCAAAGTGTTCGAGCTATAACAGAATACGAAAGAACAATATTATAATGCTTTTTAAGTAAAATGTTTCAGTATTTGTTCTTTATAATTCGTTTTTGAGACCCCATAACAAAACTGTGGATTCTACTACTTGAGCTTACTTCGGTGTAGTCCCATGCGGGGCCCTGGCCGTTGTATCGTTGTTACTCGTATAATCGAGTTACAATGGATATCACGCACGATAGTTTAAACTTTAAACGCTAAAACAGTTACACTCGGTGTTCGAGTCCAAACTCCCAAGTTGTGTGTTGAACTGTGAACATGCTTCTCGCTGCAAAGTTCTCTGGCTGTTGATTTGTGCTTCCTCCCTGCTGCCTCGCAAGCTGAAGCTCTCAGCTCGCACCCCGTATGTTATAATATTCACTTTTGCACCTCCGCCCGTCGCCGGTAGCTTATTATCATACTTGTGTGTTCGTTTCTGGTGCTACAGAGTTGCGAAACTATGTGGCACTTTATGCATTCTCTATGTTAAATAGGCAATGATTAGAATTTTTATGCATTGCGCACTTTATTTTTCCTGGCGCTTTCCCGGCATCTTTACGGGTAGGATAAAATCTTCAGTTTGATAATGGATTACTTAAATAACAGAAAGTGGACTTAAACGTGTGAGATCTCCTTATATCTAAAGCTTTATTGTTTTTTTTCCTAATTCTCCATAATGTCCGTTATACACATCTGCTGGACTCACGCGGACATAGGTACGCTGAGCATGTTCGACTACTTTCGAACTTAATCATGAGCATGTGCAACATGTGCAGCGCAGGTCATAATACGGGCAGCGTGGGCTCCTGGCCGCCGGGCGCGCTGTGAGAGACGCTAAGGTCGGGGTGGGAGGCACATCTGCCTCACCCTCCGACGGTTCCTCCTCATCTTCTTACTTGACCCGTCCAGTAATCCAGGCACGCCGAACTAATTATGTCTCATTCCAGTTTGGATGATATTATCGTTGGCTTAGCGTATCTTTGGATGTCTTTATACTATCAATTAAAAAAGGATTTTCATTTCATTTCATTTATTTTAATCGTTTGACTGTTACAATAATGGATCTTAAAATTAGGTATAGTAGAAATAGTCTACCTCTGACAGGCATACGATATAGATGTAGAGAGATTTATACGACATTTTGAAATTTTACAGAGGTCACATAATTTTAAAGTTAAGTATTACAATAATTATTAAATGGTAATGTTATTTATGTCAAGTAATTCTAAAATTTATAAAGTCTTTGGTCTTATCTCGATTGAAAAACTCATTAATGCTGTAAAATGTCTTATTAATAGGCCATAGTTTAAGGATTCTCCTGTATTTGTTAAAATTTATTTATTTTTTAAATAAATAAATTTTAACATTATTATTTTTTATATAATTGTAGCGATTGCAACAGCTTACTGAATCAGTAGCTAATTTGGTAACTGTTTGTAGCAACAGTTCCATAGACCTCCGTGCCTCCACCGTAGAACAACATTGGGCTACTCGCTACTCGGTACATGGCAGGTATATATAATAGACTGTACATGGTCGGCGCTAACTCGCGCTAATTGCCCGGGGGTCATCGACCCGGGCGTGGGCGGCGCGAACGGCAGCCTAAATTAAAAATGCAGCTGTTTCATGTTTGCCGTACAAACTCCGTTACAACTATTTTTACACGAGATAGGCTGGCAACCAAACATTAAGTTAAAGGAACAGTGATCTAATACGAAATGTTTTCCTTATTATGAAAAAGGTTTCGCAGATTTTCAAATACTTACGTAGGTATTTTGAGCCTTTGGGCCGTAGTAGGCAAGTAGGTAAAGGTCAAACTGCGGGCAATGGAAAGAGCTCTGAGTATCCTTGTGGTGTGAAATCTTTATAGAGGAAGATCCAGCGTTACCGACATCTAAGCTCATCGAGTCGCGTATAGTGGCAATCGGTGGGGCACATTGCTCAAAGAACCAATAGATGTAAGAGGCCCTAACTCCTAAGCTGCTCACTAGTTGGACGGACGATCTCAAGCGAGTCGCTGGCAGCCGCTGAACATGATTAACTATGAATTTGAATTTTACTTTAAAGTCAATCAACGCCGATTTACTTGAGTTCCTCTGTCAATATGGAAAACAAAAAAAAAATTTTTTTGAAATTTAGTAAAGTTAAGTAGTAAGTATTTAAGTACATAAATAACTATCTCTACAAACATTTAGATAAATATCATCAATTTACGTAAGAATCTTGATGCAAACAAAATCAATTTACGTTCCAGCAACGTTTAAAGACATTCAGGGGTTCAGTTCGAATTGGTCTGAATAATAAGAAGCTTTGTAGCAGCCCTGCCAGTAATTAGTGTAATGAATCGAACGTTCCCCCCTCCCCTCCCCCCGGAATCCCGCCCCCGCACCCCCGCGGGATTCCGTGGTCTCGTGCAGTGGAAGTTGGATAGTTAGAGCACTTAGGTAAGCCGATTTCGCCTCGCTCTTAAATCACTTACGGCGAAGGAAATTAATTCGGTGTGGGTGACTACCGACCCGGCTTACTGCACATTAAGGTGAATTGTCCCATCGACTCAGCCAGAGTATCAAAGAGACCTATATAAACAGTGAACGCATATTGGCTGCGAATAATAATGATAACTCGACGACTTCTCTGTCGTAGTCGCGAGCGCTCTTACAAATGGGTGGTCCCGGGTTCGATTCCAGCGGCATTTCTGGTCTGGGCTGGTGGAAGGCTTCATCCGTGGCTAGTTACCACTCTACCGGCAAAGCCGTGCCGTCAATCGATTAAGCGTCATGCTGGTACGACCACAGAGGGTACGACGCCGAGTACAAACCGATAAGAGGTAGTTATGAGTTTAAAAAAAAGTGCCATACCTCTTCATAGTTATCCCGCTTCCAACCTAAACTTATTCACTCACTGTCAGGTGCAGTCAAGGGCTAACTTGTAGGTGAATAAAAACAATTATGAGAGCTGTGAGTACCGGATACATCAACGATAAACATGAGAGAGTGGATTTCAGTTGCGATGTCCCTGCGTCCCTGACATCTGAGGGGTCTCTGGTCTCGTGTTGCAGAAATCCGCGTCCGCCTCGCACACACACCGAACCTTTAAAAAAGTACTTTACTTGTTTACACTTCTTACCTCCTCACGGCGACCGAGAAGCGAACAAAAGTGTTTGTTCATTCCGTTCTTTGAGCCTTTTCATTCTAAATGGAGAATTACCTTATTAAAACTTTCCCCTGGGCAAAAAATAACGTTTACCATGCAAAAATAGCCGGCCAGAATGTTTTGCTACGTTAAAATATGTACAAATTCGCAGAACGGTGCGGGTTCCTTGTTCATTGTTCTATTTGAGCGCGGTTCAAACACTCAGCCTACCAACTGCTACGCTTTTTCATTCAGGCTTGGCCTGCTTCACCAGATCATTCTACGCTATGTTCGCCAGCTCTCAGAGATCTAATAGACAATTCACGTGTCTTATGGACCCGCATCGTCAGACCGGCAATGTCGGCAATATGTCGGCAAGTGAACTTGAACTCACTCAAGACTGAGAAACCGGGACATACCTACCTATGTAAATATGTCCCCGACATAAATCTGTCTCGTTTTAACTCTGTCTGAGTCTGAGTGGAGTCAGAGTACGCTCTATAGATCTCACAATTATTATGTCAGGGTGTCAGAGTAGCGGAGGTTGGGAATGGCGAGAGGGGAGGGTCGGCGGCGCACTTTGATGTGCGAGCGCGTTGTACCGAGCGTACGCAACACGCCACCACACGAGACGCCACTTTCGCGACAGACAATGTGGCAATAAAACCAATTGTGTGGAAATATGACCCATTTCCAGCACCATTGTCTCACCTCGTTATAGAGAAAAAATATGCCCTTATAAAGGAATAGCAAATGGATCTGTATTGCTCGAATGCTGAGCTATGGGAGATAGTAAAACCGTATTGTTTTATTGGGTAGATTCTCTCTAGTTGTTAGCTGATTCGATTCGAATACGGTAGAGTTTTAAGCTTTTGAAACTTAATTATATTAGCTAGGTACCTACCAGAGATCAACCAACACCCGAATCCAACTCGATTGGGCAGCATTCGCGAAGGTTCGAGATGTTTTCTAAGATCCCTCAGTACCTGAAGCTGAAAGTCTTCGAACAATGTGTTGACTTATGAATCCGGAACACGGTTGCAAACTATGGACCTCATAAGAAGGGTCATTCAGCGGGTGATGGAGAGAGCGAAGCTTGGAGTATCCCTGCGAATTTAATCAGAAATTAGATCTATGTGAGAACCAGAGTTACCAACATATATGTTGAGAAACTGAATTGCCAATGAGTGGGGCACATAACTCGAAGAATCGATAGACATTTGTGTCCCAAAGTGCTCGAATGGCGACCCAGCACCGGCAAATAGCACGGTTAGAGTATGAATACCCCCCACTAAGTGGACGAATGATCTCAAGATAGTCGCTGGCAGAACGACGTCTATCGATCGATAAATTTGGTAAATATATCAGAATCTGTGACTACATTCATTCTAGGAAAGAAGTTAACGTCCGTATAAAACACGGATAGACATACTTCAAGTCCTCAAATGCTGATCCATAGCGACGGCTATCGTAAAGCGGAATTGTCGAAGGAATCCTTTGAATCTTAAGCAAAGGGTAAAAAATATGTTCAATCTTTTACCGTCGTAAAGCGAGCTCTGAATACTTGAAGAGGAAATATTTGAAATGAAAAATCCCTCCGCCACAAACGAGCCACTAGTACCTAGCTAGTGGGGATGAGTGACGAGTGACGAAAGGAACTTGTCATTCATTGATTACATTTGAATACTGCCGAAGGGCCGGACACAGCGCACCTAATTTATTTTCATTCGAAGGGAGACGTATTTTCAGGACTATTTAAAAACAATTGTTAAATGTAATTCCGATATCAAAACGTACGCACTGATATCTAATAATACAAATAAGTGAGAAATAATTAATAATAATATACAAGAACATGCGAAGCAAACATACCTAATGTAATAATGAGTCAAGAGACTGCCCAAACTTTTCTCGTAATCTGTGTTATGTGGGATTAAGTTCCAATCATTCTTTTTCTCCGTGGAACTAACTTACTTACTTTCCTTAATAAAAAGTCACCTCTAGAATGTGTGCCTTTCATCAAGATCGGCTCAGTTGGTTTGGGCGTGAAAATAATATCTATACTAATAAATAAAATTGAAGTGTCTGTCTGTAATATCGAAATAACTACCTCATATTAAGCTCATATGGTTATTTGAACGCTACCATAACCGAATCACACGTTTTTAAAATTTTTGTCTGTCTGTCTGTCTGTCTGTCTGTCTGTCTGTCTGTTTGAACGGGCTAATCTTCGGAACGGCTGAGCGATTTTGACGGGACCTTCACATACAAGTAAAGAATTAACCAGGGAGTAACATAGGCTACTTTTTTAACCGACTTTCAAAAAAGGAGGAGTTGTGTTTTTCTACCTATGTACACTGATATCTCCGAGATTTCTGAACCGATTTGCGTAATTTTTTTTTAATAGATAGAGAAACATTGCGACCCTGTTCTATAAAAAATTTGGATTCCAACTCCTCAATCCTGATGCTGTAGGGAACCTAATCACCAAACTAATGGGTTTTAGAAACTTTCGGTTATTCAAATTGATATTGGGGGTACCAATTAAAGACTTTATCGTTTAATGAACTCGAGTAGGTACATATCCAACTCCTCAACCCTGATGCTGTAAGGAATTGTATTCCGAAATCGTGGGGATCCCACGGGATTTTTCCGTTTTGGGGACGGGTTTCTACAGATAAGCTACTTTTTGTTCTGGAAAATCAAAAGTTCCCACGGGATTTTTAAAAACCTAAATCCACACGGGCGAAGCCGTGGGCATCATCTAGTAATAAATAAATAATGTAAAGCTATTTAGTTATTAAATAATTATCTAAATGTGAAAGTGCGGATGTTTGGATGTTTAGATGTTTGGATGTTTGTTACTCTATAACGTCGCAACTACTGAACAGATTTGGCTGAAATTTTGAATGGAGATAGATAATGCCCTGACTTAAAACATAGGCAACTTTTTATCCTGAAAAAATCCACAGTTCCCACGGGATTTTGAAAAAACCCAAATCTACAGCTATAGGTAGATCAATATAGCAAACTACCTTGAAAGTAAGTATAAAGATTGGAAAAGGGAGCGGGAACAGGAACCAGAAATCCACGATTCCCTCAGGATTTGTGAAAAACCGAAATTCACGCGGGCGAAGCCGCGGGCAACAGCTAGTTTATAATATTGAGCTTAGATGCTTGTTAGCAGGACTTGCATCTGGCAGGTGTGTCGATGCGACGGGAGGCTGATCGAACGGCGCGGCGCTCTGAGTGTGAACTCAGACAGAGCCGTCCTACACTTTGCATCTCAAACGCACGCAATACGAACAACGAAGTGTATACCATTCCCTCCGCAGTCCGCACTCCGCGGCAAGATTATCGTTCTCCGCTGGCAAGTGGCCAAACGCGGTAACTTGCACTAATCAGCTGTTGTTACCTACCTACCTTCTCTGTTGTGGGTTTACATATTTTGGTGATAATTGGGTTTTATATAAAACTTTGTATTTACAGAATGAATGCCATATTATGTTTGCCAAGTTTTCTTCACAAACGAACATCTGCTATCAATTCAATATCTATCAAAATAATGAGCATTAATGCCGAAAGCACAGAATAGGTATGTAGGTACGTAAAGAATCGATATTCACCACATCTTCACTCCCCAATTATCGTAGGTAGCTCGTAACGTAACAGTACGACTAGTAGCACTACCGTGTCTTGACTGCCTTAGACTGTATTACCAAAGCCGCAGAAAATGCGTGATGCTGCCATTGAATTATATTGTACGATGCTGCGAAAGCAGTATTACTTGTAGGTACCACGGTAATTATATTATGTATCAGTTCGTTTGTATCGAGTATCGGGGCTATGCTGAAAGAATCATCGTAGAATAGGAATATTCTAAGCTATTCTATAATGTATATTATATCTTACCTGTGGAAGATAAGATAATTTCTAACAGAAATAATAGTGTACATTCGTTTCCTCCAAGTTACTAGAGTGCTTACTGTCGGCGCACTACTTAAAAATCTTATCAGCGTCCGCCCCACATCGGATTTAACAGCTTAAATGAAGGATCTAGAGCCTTGGTACCGCCCTGCTACCTGGCGGCTAGTAGCGGTGACCTAATTTAGCGCTCCGAAACACTCCGATAACGACTCGTGAAAGAGTGGAGGTGAAAATTACCTCGGGCTCGAGAGCTCTGCCGAGACGGCGGTGTTATTAAGTATAACGACAAATAGAAATTTCTAATTTAATAAATTTTAATAAATATAAATTAATAATAGTGTGCATATGAAAAAAATTAATTTTATTTAAAAAAAGCGTAGGGTGCATGGGTGTATAGCGGATTATCATTTCGATAATATCTTAAAATCACCCCACGCTTTTTTTAAATAAAATAAATTTTTTACATATGCACACTATTATTAATTTATATTTATTAAAATTTATTTTCTATTTTTTAGTTTGGTTTTCTATAAAAAGCGTGTTTTTTTAAACTATTATTTATTTTCTTCTTTTTAGTTTGGTTTATTTATAAAACACTAAAAAAATCATGTCACTTAAAATACAACAGATATTAATTATTAATAAATTATTTTATTTCTTTTTTATTGTAAATCGTACAAGATGATTAAAGTAAATAAGTACTAATTAATAATATTATTATTTTGTTTTAATATTGTTTTATCTTCGCATTCGTGCGTTTTGTGCTTAGATTTTAGTTGTGTGTGACATCTATTCTGTTTACCCTAGTTACAGTTAGTTACCGTGCGATTTTGAATGTTTATTGTTTTTCCTTACCGACGACTTTTGATAAATTAACACAAAATCTTATTTTTCAAATTGAATAATGAAATAATCTTATCAAATTAGTGTATTGTCATCGGTTCTCGATAAATCTACAAAGTTTGAATGAAATCTGACCGTTTAAAGTAGGTCAAAATCGCGTTCAAAGAAGTCCGTTACAAACATACATGCAGGTGAAGCTAATATAAAAAAAAAACGTGTAAAAATAATATTATGGTCAGCTGATAAGCTCTCTCCACAACAGCCGTGTAGTATCAGTGACGTGATGGGATCGTGTGTCATGAGACACTGAATTATTGGCTCGACAAAGTATCGTTACATACAATATTTCTATGATTCCAAAAAGGTACATAATATGTACATTCATACATATTATGTATCTACTACCTCTGTCGCGGCGCAGAGTTTACAATTCTAGATTAAACTTTGAAAAATTTGTTTGCCCGGCTTTGTTCCGACTTTCAGTCTCTTCCAGGCAGATCAACGCTTAATTAATGATGTTGCGGTATTATGGAAGACTGTTTGAATTTAAAATATTTTGAATTATTTATTTATTAAAAGATATTCTATTGCGCTATTATTAAAACATCATGTAATATTGGCTCATGCTTTGGAACTTGCAGCGGCCGAGCTCGTAAACTGCAAGTTAGCGGAGTATGCGCTACATGCGCTCACAGTTCACACGCTACAAACTACGACTTTATTCAACTCGTAACTTTATTTCAGGACTTCGTAATGGTATCAATTTCACACACACTAACGCCGTTGTATAACTCAAATTCTGTGTAGAGATGTCTGTCTGTTATATTGGAATAACTGCCTCTTATTAAGCTCATATTGTGGTTATTTGAACGAAAGCTTAATCCAATAGATGTTTTTAAAACTTTCTACTACAAGTGTAAATTGAAAATTTAAAAAACCCCCGACATTCGCCATTTAGTGGCGGCGGCCATCTTGAATTTGCAATAGTGCTATTCTACTAGTCAAGCCCTTTCATTTGATACCCATATCAAGGGAGTTGTGAAAAAATATATCATCCGCCATTTTGTAGCGGCGGCCATCTTGGACCGATTTTCATCAAACATAGCTAAGAACACTCTCGACTAATTCACCTTTCAAACAAAAAAAACCGCATTCAAATCGGTCCACCCGTTTGAGCGCCACAGGGGAACAGACACACACACACACACACACACACACAGACACGTCAAACTTATAACACCCCGTCGTTTTTGCGTCGGCGGTTAAAAATGATTTTAACGAAATTTTTACAGGCAGCTAGGGCACAGTTTTGCACAATTAAAATATGAAAAAATCATCTGTGTATATTTACATTTCTGTGTTTGCACAGATATTTTATTTTTCAAAGTTGGTACAAAATTGGTAAAATTAAAAAAAATGTTCTGACACTTTTTTAATTTTAGAAGCTTAGACTTGGTAGATAATTATGATTATGTGAGGATTCCAAAAGTGTCATCTGAGAAGACCCCACGGCATTGTCAGGCATGTAAAATAGCTGGTAGGTAGTCACAAGTTTCGCAAAAGCGTCGCTGTGTTACTTACTGTACGTTACAAACTTGGCATTCATTAAAGAGTACCTAGGATAAATGTGTTCTCAAATGTAAAGTTATACTCCGCGGCCTGGTTGTGTTGGCACTTGGCAGCGCGCCGGCCGAGGCTATACTCTACATATAATGATGTACCTATATTCGTTACACGTACATACAACTCGGACAGACGGACAGACAGACTGCTCGTTATCCTGCCCACTGTTCGCTGCTGCAAATGTCACGACAGTCACATTAATCACCTTTATAGAGATCTTAGTTTAAATAATTGACGTTGTTTTTGCATCGCGATACTTACAATGATTTCTAAATCTTCCATCGCATATGCAGCATTTACTAATCGTGACTACATTCTAATTTTTCTTTTAGCCTTCTTTTAGCCTTTACTCCACATGTAGGTAGTTTTACGAATCCCATTTTTTCTTATTTTATTAAAGTACTAGCTGACCCCCGCGACTTCATCCGCGTGGATATAGACTTTTATATAGGATCGGATTGGATCCCATAATCCTTTTTTGTACCTAAACTAAATGTAGCCTAAGTTACTCCTTATAACATCACCTATCTGCCATTGAAAGTTCCGTCAAAATCGATCCAGCCATTTCGGAGATTAGTTGGAACAAATAGTCACACCAACATACATAAACTTAAACGCACACCAGTTTAAAATAAGCCGTACGTTCAAAGTTCCGGGTCCCAAGTTATTTGAACCCAATAAATGTCTGTCATTTCTGAACTAACAAACCTATGACCTTGAAATATTTACGGGACAATATATAAAGTACTACCTTTCTAACAAAAAAAGAATGAGTCAAATCGAACAACGCGTTAATGAATTACAGCTAAATACACGTTTTAACTTTCATCCCCTCTCCCTAGGGAACCTTGGTGAATTTCGGGATAAAAAGTATTCTATGTCCTACCTCGGAGTATAAACTCAAATTGTACCAAGTTTCATTCGAATCCATTCAGTAGTTTCGGCGTGATGCGCGGCCAAGATACAGACAGACAGACAGACAGACAGACAAAAATGAAAAAAATTGCAGTTTTGGCTTCAGTATCGATTATAGAGTGCCCTCCAATAGAAATTTTCAAAATATCTTTAACTAGCTGTTGCCCGCGGCTTCGCCCGCGTGAATTTCGGTTTTTCAGAAATCCTGAGGGAATCGTGGATTTCTGGTTCCCGTTCCCGCTCCCTTTTCCAACCTTTATACTTATCTACTTTCAAGGTACATAGTTTGCTATATTGATCTACCTATAGTGGTAGATTTGGGTTTTTTCAAAATCCCGTGGGAACTGTGGATTTTTCCAGGATAAGAAGTAGCCTATGTTTTAAGTCAGGGCATTATCTATCTCCATTCAAAAATTCAGCCAAATCTGTTTAGTAGTTGCAACGTTATAGAGTAACAAACATCCAAACATCTAAACATCCAAACATCCAAATATCTACATTCTACACTTTCACATTTACATAATTATTTGATAACTAAATAGCTTTAAATTATTTATTTATTTATTTAGTTATTAATTTAGTATTTATTTAATTGCCTTCGGCCACCAGAGGGTGCAGCTGTCGTATCGAGATTCCGCCTGCGGCCATCAGAGGTCATTGCAATTGCTTCGAGTTTCCAGCTCCGGCCGCAAGAGTTTTGACTACAAAAGGGCGCTGAAATCGCTCGAGTTTCCAGTTTTGGCCACAAGAGGGCGCTGCAATCGATGCGATCGTTTTTTAGTTACCAGTTTTGGCCGTCAGAGGGCACAGCAATCGCTTCGAATTTCCAGCTCCGGCCGCAAGAGGATCGCTTCAAGTTTCCGACTTAAGCAGTCAGAGGGTGCTGCGATCGTTTTTAGTTTCCAGTTTTGGCCGCAGGAGGGCGCTGCATTTGTTTTTTTAGTTTCCAGTTTTGGCTGCTAGAGGGCGCTGCTATTGCTTCAAGTTTCCGACTTAGGCCGCCAGAGGGCGCTGCGATCGTTTTTTTAGTTTCCAGTTTTGGCTGCAAGAGGGCGCTGTGATCGTTTTTAATTTCCAGTTTTGGCCGCAAGAGGGCGCTGCAATCGTTTTTAGTTTCCAGTTTTGACTGCTAGAGGGCGCTGCTATTGCTCCAAGTTTCCAGCTTAGGCCGCCAGAGGGCGCTGCGATCGTTTTTAGTTTCCAGTTTTGGCCGCAAGAGGGCGCTGCAATCGTTTTTAGTTTCCAGTTTTGACTGCTAGAGGGCGCTGCTATTGCTCCAAGTTTCCAGCTTAGGCCGCCAGAAGGCGCTGCGATCGTTTTTAGTTTCTAGTTTTGGCCGCCAGAGGGCGCTGCGATCGTTTTAGTTACCAGTTTTGGCTGCTAGAGTGTGCTGCTATTGCTTCAAGTTTCCGGCTTAGGTCACCAGAGGGCGCTGTGATCGTTTTTAGTTTCCAGTTTTGGCCGCCAGAGGGCGCTGTGATCGCTTCAAGTTAGGCCGCCAGAGGGCGCTGCGATCGTTTTTAGATCCCATTAAAACTTTCATCCAATGAAAGAGAAGGGGAGAGAAGATTTTTCAAAATAAAATATACCTACAGAGTTTTATTATTTAAAACTCATAATCTAAATGCCGATTTTCAGGTCTGTAACTTTAAAAACATAGGACTTTCATAAAGACTTTCATCCCCTATTTTACCACCCTTAAGGGGAGATTTTCCAGAATAACTTATACAGGTTTTTATCATTTAAAAATTATAATCTAAATGCCTATTTTCATATCTGTAACTTCAAAAACATAACCTTCCTACCCCCATTTTACCCTCTTAGGGGAGGATTTTCGTGAAATATTTTCTAGGCTGATATCTAAGCCCTAGAATTAACCTACCTCCCAAATTTCAAGTTGATAATAGCAAAATTATAATTAAAACTTCCCATTAAAACTTTCATCCCCTATTTTACCACCCTTAAGGGAAGATTTTTCAAAATAAAATATACAGAGTTTTATTATTTAAAACTAATATTCTAAATGCCGATTTTCAGGTCTGTAACTTTAAAAACATAGGACTTTCATACAAACTTTCTACCCCCATTTTACCCCCTTAGGGGAGGATTTTAGGAATATTAAATAGCCTATAACCTGCCCCAAAAGTTGGACTACCAAATGCAAAAAGAATTTTTCAAATCCGATACGTACTTCCAGAGATTAGCGCGTTCAAACAAACAAACAAACAAACAAACAAACTCTTCCGCTTTATTATATTAGTATAGATGTACAGAATTGGATCTGTTACAGTTTTATTATATTACTAGCTGACCCCCGCGACTTCGTTCGCATGTTTTTAGGTTTTATATAGGATCGGATCGGATCCCATCATTCTTTTATGTACTTAAACTAAATGTAGCCTAAGTTACTTCTTATAACATCACCTATCTGCCATTGAAAGTTCCGTTAAAATCGATCCAGCCGTTTCGGAGATTAGTTGGAACAAATAGACAGATCGACAAATATAAATTTAAACGCACACCAGTTTAAAATAAGTCGTACGTTCAAAGATCCGGGCCTCAAGTTATTTGAATACAATAAATGTCTGTCATTTCTGAACTAAAAAATCTATGACCTTGAAATATTTACGGGACAATACTTAAAGTACTACCTTTCTAACAAAAAAAGAATGAGTTAAATCGAAGTACCCGTTATTGAATTAGAGCTAAATACACGTTTTAACTTTCTTCCCCTCTCCCAAGGGAACCGTGCTGAATTTCGGGATAAAAAGTATCCTATGTCCTACCTCGGAGTATAAACTCATATCGTACCAAGTTTCATTCGAATCCATTCAGTAGTTTCGGCGTGATGCGCGGCCAAGATACAGACAGACAGACAGACAGACAGACAGACAAAAATGAAAAGAATTGCAGTTTTGGCTTCAGTATCGATTATAGAGTGCCCTCCAATAAAAATTTTCAAAATATCTTCAATGTACAGAATTGGATCTGTTACAGTTTTATTATATTACTAGCTGACCCCCGCAACTTCGTTCGCGTGTTTTAGGTTTTATATAGGATCGGATCGGATCCCATAATTCTTTTATGTACCTAAACTAAATGTAGCCTGTTACTCCTTATAACATTGAAAGTTCCATTAAAATCGATCCAGCCGATTCGGAGATTAGCTGGAACAAATAGACAGAACGACAAACATAAATTTAAACGCACGCCAGTTTAAAATAAGCCGTACATACAAAGATCCGGGTCCCAAGTTATTGGAACTCAATAAATGTCTGTCATTTCTAAACTAAAAAACCTATGACCTTGAAATATTTACGGGGCAATACTTAAAGTACTACCTTTCTAACAAAAAAAGAATGAGTTAAATCGAACTACCCGTTAATGAATTACAGCTAAATACACGTTTTAACTTTCTGCCCCTCTCCCAAGGGAACCGTGCTGAATTTCGGGATAAAAAGTATCCTATGTCCTACCTCGGAGTATAAACTCAAATCGTACCAAGTTTCATTCGAATCCATTCAGTAGTTTCGGCGTGATGCGCGGCCAAGATACAGACAGACAGACAGACAGACAGACAGACAGACAGACAGACAGACAGACAGACAGACAGACAAAAATGAAACATATTGTAGTTTTGGCTTTAGTATCGATTATAGAATGCCCTCCAACAAAAATTTTCAAAATATCTTCAATGTACAGAATTGGATCTGTTACAGTTTTATTATATTATAGATAGAAGATAGATAGATAGAAGATAGATAGATGTATAGGAAAATTTCAGTAAATTTTAAAGTAAGTGTACCGAAAATTTTTTTTAGAGGTATTTGGGTTAATTTATACATAACTAGCGATCCGCCCTGGCTTCGCCCGTGGTACATATATAGCCTATAGCACTCAAAGATCATGTACATATTCAACGGTGAAAGAATTTTTGAAATCGGTCCAGTAGTTCCTGAGATTAGCGCGTTCAAACAAACAAACTCTTCCGCTTTATTATATTACTAGCTGACCCCCGCGACTTCGTCCGCGTGGTTATATAGGTTTATGTATAGGATCGGATTGAATCCCATAATCCTTTTTTGTACCTAAACTAAATGTAGCCTAAGTTACTCCTTGTAACATCACCTATCTGCCATTGAAAGTTTCTTCAAAATCGATCCAGCCGTTTCGGAGATTAGCTGGAGCAAATTGACAGACCGACAAACATAAATTTAAACGCACGCCAGTTTAAAATAAGCCATACGTACAAAATTCCGGGTCCCAAGTTATTTGAACCCAATAAATGTCTGTCATTTCTGAACTAAAAAACCTACGACCTTGAAATATTTACGGGACAATAATTAAAGTACTACCTTTCTAACAAAAAAAGAATGAGTTAAATCGAACTACGCGTTAATGAATTACAGCTAAATACATGTTTTAAATTTCTTCCCCTCTCCCATGGGAACCATGTTGAATTTCGGGATAAAAAGTATCCTATGTCCTACCTCGGAGTATAAACTCAAATCGTACCAAGTTTCATTCGAATCCATTCAGTAGTTTCGGCGTGATGCGCGGCCAAGATACAGACAGACAGACAGACAGACAGACAGACAGACAGACAAAAATGAAAAAAATTGCAGTTTTGGCTTCAGTATCGATTATGGAGTGCCCTCCAATAAAAAATTTCAAAATATCTTCAATGTACAGAATTGGATCTGTTACAGTTTTATTATATTATAGACTAGCTGAACCCCGCAACTTCGTTCGCGTAGATATAGGTTTTTATATAGGATCGGATCGGATCCCATAATTCTTTTATGTAGGTACCTAAACTAAATGTAGCCTAAGTTACTCCTTATAACATTGAAAGTTCCATTAAAATCGATCCAGCCGTTTCGGAGATTTGCTGGAACAAATAGACAGACCAACAAACATAAATTTAAACGCACACCAGTTTAAAATAAGCCGTACGTTCAAAGATCCGGGTCCCAAGTTATTTGAACCCAATACTCAGGGTAATGTCTGTCATTTCTGAACTAAAAAACCTATGACCTTGAAATATTTACGGGACAATAAATAAAGTACCACCTTTCTAAGAAAAAAAGAATGAGTGAAATCGAACAACGCGTTAATGAATTACAGCTAAATACACGTTTTAACTTTCATCCCCTCTCCCAAGGGAACCGTGCTGAATTTCGGGATAAAAAGTATCCTATGTCCTACCTCGGAGTATAAACTCAAATTGTACCAAGTTTCATTCGAATCCATTCAGTAGTTTCGGCGTGATGCGCGGCCAAGATACAGACAGACAGACAGACAGACAGACAGACAGACAGACAGACAGACAGACAGACAGACAGACAAAAATGAAAAAAATTGCAGTTTTGGCTTCAGTATCGATTATATAGTGCCCTCCATTAAAAATTTTCAAAATATCTTCAATGTACAGAATTGGATCTGTTACAGTCTTATTATATTATAGATATAGATTTTTATTATTTGCCGCGATACAAGCCATACCTAATAAGTATTATGTGAAAAAATCAACTGGCTGCCTATAATGACCTGAGACTGACAGACGGACACATAGCGAAAGAAATAGTATGTAGATAGTAGTAGTTAGTATCTAATAGGGTCCAGTTGGTCACCCTTTGGGTACGGAAACTCTATTCAAGCGTTATTATTCCCATCGATCAGTCACTCGACATCTCCACCTTTAGAAACATTGTCAAACTCATCACATTCCACCATTTCTTATCTTGCATTTCGCTCGCAAAATTTTACAAGGTTGCCTAATTTAAAAATATCAGCCCTAGAATTACGCACCCCCCCCCCCCCTCCCTGCTCTGAGCTGCTGACACGAATACTAGTTCCAACAAGCACTACTTATCTCAGGAAAGAAAATTAATGATAGCGTCCTCGAAAACATTTCAAGTGCCAGGTCGAGCGATATTTTACACTCGTACCTATGACCTAACTCTTCTGTGAATTGTCTTTTTTTAGCAAAATAAAAGAAAATTGCGTCGGGAGACAAATTTTAGATTCGGATTGGTGTCCTTTCTTCGTTCTCGCGACCTAAAGGTATTTCTCAGTTGGTAAACTCTAATTACTATAGTTACCTACGGAAATGATTACCTATTATAATTATTAACGCAATAGGTAGACTTAGGTCTTGTTTAGAATTTGTCGCATTTTTAAACAGCTTAAAATACACGCGATAGCATAAATCTCGCAAAATTGCATTTTTTTAACGTTATTTGTTTCAGATCTGTCTCAAAAAAAGAAATATATGTATACGTACTTATAAAAGTTTCTTCGGTCTGATTGTATTAACATACTCTATAGTGAAACAACAAAATAAATAAAAAATCCTTCCGAGTGTGCTACCATTTTAGCACCTTGTTTTTTTTACTTTTTAATGTTGCTATGGGACTTATCTCGTTATAATAACTAGGTACAAGAATTTATTTGCGTGGTGGTACGGAAGCTTTTGTACACACATACGGTTTTATAACAGTTCGGTACGGTATTATAGCAGACTAATATTGTTGTTATATTATGTGGCCGGTCGGTGTAGTGTGGTGCGAGCCTGCCGGCAAACTGCAACGGCTTAGCGTGAAAAATGTCCCCGCATAGTGCAGCGTAATGGCTACTTGCCACGCCGCATTTACATACTTAGCTGTAGACACGCGTATCTGTATCGCATCGACACTACCCACTGTGAGTACGGAGAAAACGATCAACGACGTTTATGTGCCCGTTAGAAACAACTAAAAAGGCTTTATATCTTTTACATAAAAAGCTCGTGTAAATTATTTACCCAGTCTAGACGGTAATAATAAGCATATAGGGCCTAAATAACATTACATAGATATACATAAAATACTCGTAATTCGTAAAATCGAAACACGTCAAATCCTTTGTCCAGTTAGGTGCTACAGATGTACAAGTGCAGCAATCAGGTTACAAACTTGCTCGTTTACCTACTCGCTATTAAACAAAACTTATTTTGGAAAACTTATGCCTTAATTGCGACAACACTTTAATTAGGTACATATTGTATTTGTCAAGTATAGTCATTGAGGCTATTTGACTCCATATTGGTTTTATTCTGTAAAAATTTAGTGTTGATCCAAGTTAAGTGTATCGAGTGATAATTAGTTATTCTGTGTAATTAATAAGAGGTTTTTCTTGTGTCCGTAACCTAATTATGCCCGCAGCTCTACATACGTATTTTGATGTACCCCCTTCTGGCTGTTTCCGACATAATCATAGATAGAGCGGTAACTTTTCATCGGCTTCATAATGATAAGCAAACAAACAGACAGCGACGCTGATAATTGACGCGATAATAACTGAATACTGTCAACACTTGGAATGTTACGCGACGCCCCATATTCCGCTCCCCACACTAAGGTCCCGGTTACACACGACGCGACGCTCGGCAGCGACTTGAAAGCGCCTCCTAGAAGTTGGAAAACAAGGAACTTTAAATAAAATTATAATATTATCCTCCCTACCAAATTTCAGCTATGGCGACCGTCTCAATGGAGGCAGAAAATAGCTAACTACGTATGAGATGTTGTAGAGCACAAATGTATGCACTCTCTATTCTCTCTCAAAGTCCGATGGGATACCATGAGTGGAGTAAGATCTTAGACTATAAAAGCTTTAAGACTAAGTACTCTCTGAGTTAAAGGGGGTTTCTAACACCGCCATAGAAATCGCCAACTTACCCACTCCATGCATACTCCTCACCTGAGAATTTATACCCAATACTTTTTTTTTATCCCAAAGGCAAGTATTGACCAGGGCCTTAGCGTCACGTCTATCAGTGCCGCGATAAAACTCAACTAACTCTATTTAAATATAGAAAATTAAAACGGTGCTGTTGACATTCTGTAGTAAATTAACTGTTGGTGTCTCCGTATGGATTGTGGTTTATAAAAATAACGTAATAGATAGCGGAGCGGTCGACTGTTTCATGCGGAGCTGAAAGAAAAGGGAAAATGTTAAATAAAGTTAAAATATTCCAGTGGAGATAGTACCTACAACGCAATTAACTATCCGATTTAATAATTTAAAGTTTCTTGCATTTGTAAACGAAAAAAGAGCTGTCACTAACACAAATTACAGCTATTTTGGTTTGGGTGTCAAAAACGCGGTGGCAATCATTAGTAGTATTAAAACTATTAAACACATTCAAGTCCGTTTCGTATTTGGTATACTGGAAAATCCTATGGCAGATAGCTTGGCAAAAATTATTGGTGTTTTATAAAAGCGATTTTAAACTCTCCCATTATTCACTTATTTTGTTATCCTGATAATATTTTATTTTATTCTCGGAAAATGCCGAATAGCTGAATCTGGCATTGTATTGAATAATTGGTAAAAGTTTTCCCTCGAGATTTCCTTTATTTCATGGCTTCAATTATGTAAGTACCTACTTTGTAGTATTAACTATAACCGCTAGCGCTATAAGAGTGTATAGGTACATATAGAGTAGGCAAGTCGGCATATCCGGTAGGACCTCGTATGCAGAGCACTACTACGCATAAAAACTCCTAACTCCATTGGACCTAACGAGCTAAAAGAACTAATTTTTCAACTACGCTGTGTTCTTCATCAAAGCCTTTCACGCTCACTGACCGCGGGGCCATGAGCATAACGTTCAAGCGGAATAATAGCAGGAATAAATGCAATGACACGGAAAATGCTTCCGGAGCAGAATACGTATGTACCTACTATGTAACGCTATTCAGCGACGGAAATAACCAAAGCTTATGTACGGTTTACACCGAACTGTAAACGATGTCATGTCTTGTACGCAGGAGACGTGCAACTGACCGTGTGACGCCATATTCATAAGGTTCTGGAGGAGAGTAAGAGACACACGCCCACGCCATGTCTCCATCATTCGCTGTTTTGTTTAAGCGGTGAGTTTTTTTTATACATACTAATATTATAAATGCCAAAGTGTGTCTGTCTGTCTGTCTGCTAGCCTTTCACGGCCCAACAGTGTAACCGATTTTGATGAAATTTGGTTCAGAAATAGCTTACATCCAGGGGAAGGACGTAGGCTACTTTCTATCCCGAAAAAATAACATGTTTCCTCGGGAAGACGGGATTTATAATGCATAATCCATTTAAACCAATTTTGATGAAAGGTACGAACTATACAGAGGTAGCTTTCGTCCCTGAAATTGACATAGGCAACTTTTATCCCGGAAAAGCAAATAGTTCCCAGAGGATTTTAACAAACCTAAATCCACGTAGACGAAGAAATTTTTTTTTATAACTCTTTCAGCCGTCCTCAAGGAAACTTCACGACTTCGTTCGGTGTGATAGCCAGCAAATATATGCAGACGCGTTGTGGTCTTATTCAGAAGTACGCATACTTAATTAGGTGTATTTTTAACCCCCCACGCAAAAACGAACCGTGTTATGTTTGACGTGTCTGTGTGTGTGTGTCTGTCTGTTTCCCTGTAGCGCTCAAACGGGTGGACCGATTTGAATGCGGTTTTTTTGTTTGAAAGGTGAATTAGTCGAGAGTGTTGTTAGCCATATTTAATGAAAATCGATCCAAGATGGCCGCCGCTACAAAATGGCGGATTACATATTTTGCCTCAACTCTCTTAATATGGGTATCAAATGAAAGGGCTTGACTAGTAGAATAGCACTACTGCAAATCCAAGATGGCCGCCGCCACAAAATGGCAAAAGTCGGGGGTTTTAAATTTTTTTAATTTATACTTGTTATTGTTTGCGTATCGTGGCCCAGCAGCAGCCGCCGGTAGCGGTAAGGTGGCTAATTGGTTTCTAGGTACAACTGACGTCAACGTCCCGCAGGCCGCTGCTCGTATGTTAATGCGCTTGCGTGGTATGCGAACGCGATCAAGCGATCATTACCCCGCGGATGGAGACCATAGTCACGTCCATAGCACACTTGTCACGTCAGATCCCATATCCAGGTGACTGCTAACGGTATAATATCAGATCTTTCAGTTGGATCTGATGTCCATATTCTTGGATGAGAGTGGCGGTCTTTGAATATCAACCAATCAGACTCAATTGAATTTTGTAGGCAGATCCTAGAAACTTTGTTTGCGGTTTTTCAGGTTTTCGTAAAAAGAAGTAGTTGCAAACTCACACTTTGTGAGACTTGAATCTACTTATTTAGGAGTAAAAAACACAGAAAAGTTCTGTACTGGAAATATTTCACTGAGTTCAAATAAGAATCTTTCGCACAGACGTATAAAGAGAAGCAGACCTAACATAATCTTCACAACTACATCTAAGAGAATAAATAATATCTGCGCTTGTTTCTCTCCAACCAAAAATATATGACTCTATCTCTTTTTTTCTGTTGTTGCAACACTTACGCACTCATAGAAAAAATTGATCTTGAGGCAAACCGCTATGTTGCTAAGCTACAAACATGCTACAAATCACAGATCTTTCGTTAGTATGTAGTGCGCTCTAGTAAGACTCTATTCTATAGATCTGAGTAATAGAGGACGGCTTATGATGAAGAGTACGATATGGGACTATACCAGGGTCACCAAGCGCTATCTCAGGCAAGTCGATAGCTGCTGCTGGTTACAAGCCGAGAAAGATTATTATGCGGCGGCGTATTCTGTAGCGATCCTTGCGACTTATTTCCAGCAGTAGGTACACATCAAGGATGCCATACACTCCGGTTTTCACTGTTTCACTAATATTGCCATCACCTATTTTGTAGTTACCTATTTGAAATTTAAATTTTCTCTACGAAACAGAAACTGTATGCAACCCATATGCTAGAGTGCATCTATGTTTATTTAAGTTGCCGCACGAGCAGGCAGGCGCGAGGTTTGTGTGAAATAAACATTCGTATAATCCGGAGCGCGTTTCACTTTGATGCGGTGATTTATCGAGGCGAATAAACTTGAATTCCCCAAGCTATATTTAGTTTAATGAAAATGGAAGGCGCGTGCTTAAAAGAGCTTCCCACAACTTATTACCTACACGCACAGATTAAGTAAACACGATAAACAGAAACCCGGCCGTCAAAATATGTATCATGAATTCAAGAAACACGTTCTGCGAAGCCGATCTAGTACAAAGGAAGCTGATTTCACATAAGCGTTAATAGCACAAGACGTAGGTAAAGCTTAATTATAGAATTACAGTTTTAATCACGAAAATTATGCGGAAATGATACTTATTAGGGACATTTTAGGCCTTCAGCGGCCCTATTCTCTAACTTAGGTATCATCAGTAAATGAAAGCCATCGATGTACATTGCTCCTTTACTGTGTAAAATGAACTCACTGTGTATATTAGTCCACGTACACTAGTTCAGTACTTATTCGGTGGCTATCATTTAGTGATGATCACTAAGTTATAGAGAATAGCCCCCTTGGTCGTCCAATGTGAAACGTATGTGGGTTAAATATCTATTCGCCGCATTTTTATTAGCTTTAGTTTCAATCCACAATATTATCTTGAAAGACAAAGGAAGTATCTTTTTACACCGTGTAGAGTTCTAACATAAAGTTACATAGTTCTTGAAGTATGTCGCAGTAGACGCCATGGTTGCAACGAGCGAGCCGACGACGCGGGCGTGCTGCTTATTATCTTTCATCTAGCGCTCATTAAACGACATTGCTGTGCAATAAAAATACTCGGGGAATGCTGTCTGCACTGGATAATATTATATACCAGTACTAGCGACCCGCCCCGGCTTTGTACGGGTGGTAATTACCCGCTAATATCCCACTATACATTGTTTTGTTATAAGTACTCGTAGGTATAGCTCAAAGGTATTAGATAGCGTTTTCGATGAAAGCTCCCAGGAGGCATGACTTTTTACGAAATTTTCAACAATTATAGTCATATTTCAACCAATTTACAGAAAACATTCACAAATTATACATCTAAACCTTCCTCATGAATCACTGCGTCTATTGAAAACCGCGTGAAAATTCGTTCAGTAGTTTTTGAGTTTATCGCGAACAGACAGACAGACAGATGCGACGGGGGACTTTATTTTATAATATAAAATGACGTAGTGATACGCAGAGAATGCCGTGTACTACTGGAGGTCATTCATCTAACTGCCTCGTTGATCTAGGTGCTAGCTTGTTCAGCTATGGCTCATGACATCTTGGATTCCAGATAGGATCCCGGGTAGAGTCAAAAACATTATTGAGTTTTTCTGTCAATAAATTCTATATAACTAGTTAGCAGCGTGGACTTTGAAAGTTGGCGGTGTTACATACACCCCCGTGCAACGGAGAGGTCCTGGGCCTGATCTCTCTCCAGAAGTGTCGAATAGGCGTCCCATCGGATTATGATAGTGAAAGAATATAGCACCTATTTGCGCACACATTTGTGCAATTTTATATTTACTGCGTAATTAGCTAGTCTGCAATAGATTTGTTCGCAGACATTTTAAACAACAGCATAAATAAAATTAATTACGGGAAAAATATTAGTTTTCAAAATATAATTGGCAAAGATAAAACAGAAACAGAAACGGGATAAGTCTAATATACGGAAATGGATGTAAAGGAAACAAGGGGGGTTGTTAAAGCAATGAGATTCTGCGAACGAAGATTTCTGGTGTGGAGCGTCGATGTCTTACCGGCAGTCAACTTAAAGGTTATCGCCTACCGAGAGAGATCACGACACGTAAGAGCCGCGAGTGCCGCAAAGGGCGCATTTTTCAATACTTTTAACAGTTATGATGTGTGTGACGTCAGCAACAAGAATCAATCGTATCGGGATTATCACAGATCATGATGTCTTCAACAGTGGTTTGACGTGATTCCTGCTAATGCATGTTTACTATTAGCGTCGTTCGCATTTTCCTCTTTTTCTTCGGCTACTAAAATTAATTTGAAAATTATTCACCTGAAGTACCTATTTCTGATACGTCCACGATTCCTGTCAATTCTCGTGCTTTAGATATGAGACCTTTCTCACCTTGACGGTCTGCAAAAGTTCACGTTTCAGATTGACGCGTCACAACTTCCGCATTCGTGATACAAATTTTCAGTACCGATACATGCGGCTCTAACAGCTATTGCGGATGTTGGGGATCTTGCAGCGGTGAGCGATCCCCTCTATACTATTTGTTTTACGGCGTCGGGGAAATAAAGGGAAATTAGATTGATCAGAAACAATACGAAATCCCAAGAACGAGTTTATCATAAAAGTGAGTATTATTGCGTTAGGAATAGATAGATTAAGCAACTGCTTGCCGGAGTTTATTAGGCGATAAAGCCGGCGCCGAGATAATAGTTTACCACACACACCCTACCAGTGTACCTACCTAAAACCTAATCTCTAATATTGATAAGCAAAACAATCCTTTATAGTACGGCAGCCCTGGAACAAATTTTTTAGTGATTAATAACAAGCTGAATTTTCGTGAGTAGGGCCATTTTATTATACAAGTATTTACTAGGCTGTATACAAAAAATTTGCTGGTTATTAATAATATTCTACAGTGTCCTCCACTCCGAATATTTCCAAATAATGAGGTTATAAAAATGATTAAAAATTATTAATAACTAGCTGATTTTTTGTATGCAGCTTAGTAGATACTTGTATAATAAAATGGCCATGTAGTCCTACTTTAGTGGAATGATTTCCCACCCGAGCAAATCGAAATTTTTAACACCTCCCCACTCGAGTGCCAGTCGAACTACCTACATCGAGAATTTTCATAGATAAAAAAATTGTTCGTTTCGTCGAAATAACCTACTCGCGAAAATTTAGCTTGTTATTAATAACTAAAAATACGTTCCAGGGCTGCTGTACTATTACCTATCTATGGTATCTATCATACGAGTAGTTGAATAGTTTTCGTCATCAATCGATAGACGTCCACTGTTGAACATAGGGATTTCCATAAGGTGCGGTCTTGCGCCGCTTGTATCCAGCGGCTCCGGGCAACTCGCGTGATGTCGGCAGTCCATCTAATACGAAGTCGCCATCCCAGTTCCGAGTTGGAATCCCAACGCCTCTCGGTTCTACAAACTAAGGTTGGGTCGCCTAAGATCGGATGTGACATAAGAACGGATGCATCGAATTTACCGCAAATGAAGCAATATTTATCACGGGTGGCAACACAGTTTGGTCCGCCATTTTATTCTGTTTCTCCCTTCATTCCGCGAACGGCGCTGCGATAAGAAACACGCGTGCACTAGAGTTTGGAAAAAAATATGCCGTTTTTAGTGAAATTTTAGTGATCCGGTCTTTCCTCCAAAACTTTGTTTCGAAATTATGATAAGTATTTATCATTTTAATGCTTTTTAAGTTGAATTTCGCGTAGAATTAGCAAATACTCTATAGATTTGTATACTTTGTTTACGCCCAGGGCGTTTGTAAGCCTAGATCCGGACTTTCCTCCCCTTGCTGAAGATCGGACT